>JAJJWW010019539.1:0-53963 GCA_023531295.1 Papaver armeniacum | reverse complement strand
ATCCATATAACTGATCCAATTTTATAGCTTCCTTGCCTACGTAATTCATCTGACTTATTTAAACCAACACATAGTATTTCAAGGATGAGCAGTGCTATCCCGCACGACTGAACGGGATAGCTTTTTAAGGTATCAGCCTGCCAGCCGTTGGATTTTTCCTCAAACCATTAAGATTGGTTGTAGTTTATCTTTTTAGTTTTATATACCTGCATAATCAACAAATTAGAGTTAGGTCCCTTATCTTATAAGCTCCAAAGAAATCCGTCCTGTATACATATCCCGTAAAAAGAAAGAGTATCTTAAGAAAAAAATCTCATCTTCTTCTTAGATTAAAAACCCATCTTTCTCTGACCTGCTATGTTTATAGTTTTATGAAGATGAGTTCTCGGCGAAGTTTGACAAACGAGTTTGATCTTTGTTTGTTAAATGATTTTGATTTTAGTGTATGGAACAGCCATAATAATTTAGCAGAATCATGTGCACAGAAAGGTAATTTGATTTTGTGATTTTCTCTGATTGATTTTAATTTTCTTTTTAATCAAGCTAGTAATTTGATTATTATGCTCTTAATTGAAAGGATTGTAAGTCAGTAATTCTTAATTACTGTCTTTTTAATGAAACCAAAACCCTAGTTATCTTTATACAGTAAGATATATGAATATGAATTAGGGCTTTGTTCAAATAATAATTTATTAGTAATTTAGTTAATAAGCATTCTTCATGATCATATACAGATTCTCAAGAGTTCAACAAAGTTCCGTATGAAGAAGAGGAGGTAGATATGTATGATGAAGACAAAAACTACTGGATGGAAGCTTATGAGAACATTATGTCAACAGATGGAGTAAAAAATGTTGGGCTTGATGATGCAATAGTTCCATTAAATAGCACAAAAGAGTTGTCTGAAGAAGAGATCAATAGTATTCGCCCATACATCGGAAAAGAATTTGAGTCACAAGATGAAGCTTATGATTTCTATAATCGGTATGCAGGTA
This sequence comes from Papaver armeniacum, assembly GCA_023531295.1. NCBI lineage: Eukaryota > Viridiplantae > Streptophyta > Magnoliopsida > Ranunculales > Papaveraceae > Papaver > Papaver armeniacum. Next base: position 52,968 of record JAJJWW010019539.1, on the reverse strand, counting down.
ATACTGGATTCAATATTCGTCGGCACACCACTAACAAGTCTAGAGTTGAGCCTTTTGAAGTAATACAACGCACATTTTGTTGTAATCGTCAAGGAGTGCGAGATACTAGAGCTAACCCTGTTGAGCAAAGGCAAAGGAACCAAGCTGATATAAGGGCAAACTGTAATGCCGCAATGGTGATAACGAAGAGAAATGGTAGATGGGTTGTAACTCGTGTTATAGAAGAACATAGTCATATGCTTGTTTCTCCAAGTAAAAGGCATAATATGCGGTCATTGAGATTCATAAGTAGCAGCCAGAAACAAGTTCTTGTCAACATGCGTTTAGCAGGTGTCAAAACAAACCAAATGATGAACTACTTAACAGTTGAATCAGGTGGAGTTAGAAACATTGGGTTTCTTCCAAAAGATGCAAGAAACTTCTTAAGTACAAAACGGCAGTTAGAGCTAAAACATGGAGATGCCCAAGCTGTACTTGACTACTTTGAACGTCAACAAGTGGAGAATCCATCATTTTTTTATTCAATTCAAGTTGATTCGGAAAGCCAAATGACCAACTTTTTTTGGGCTGATGCTAAATCGAGGATGGACTATTCTTATTTTGGCGATGTAGTTTGTTTTGATCCTACCTACAGTACAAACAGGTACGACATGCCATTTGTTCCGATTGTGGGAGTTAATCATCATTATCAAACTGTATTGTTTGGTGGTGCTTTGCTTTATTCTGAAAGCGAGGAATCATTTGAATGGGTAATAAAAACATGGATGAGAGCGATGCATGGTAAAGCGCCGAAAGTTATTCTTACAGATCAAGAATCGGCTATTGGAGGTGCTATTGCACATGTTCTGCCAGGTACGCGACATAGATTTTGTTTATGGCATATATGTAGAAATGCTATGAAAAATTTGTCTAATGTGAACAAAGAATTCGTGAAGGAATTTAACAACTGCTTATATGGATATGAAACGGTTGAACAATTTGAGCTAGGTTGGGCTATAATGCTTAAAAATCATAATTTGGAAAAAAATAAATGGTTATCAACATTATACAACAAACGTGAACACTGGGCATCCGTTTATACGCGTGATGTATTTTGTGCTGATATGTATACAACACAGCGAAGTGAGAGTATTAACTCTTATTTTGATGGATTTTTGAGAAGAGATATGCTATTGTGTGAATTTGTTCGGCAGTATCTAAGAGCGGTAGTAGCAAGAAGAGAGGCAGAAAATAATATGGATTATGACACAATATATACATGCCCAGTTATGAGATTTTGTATGTGTATTGAAAAAGATGCAGCTTTGGTGTACACAAAGACAGTTTTTACTAAATTCCAAGAACAATTAACTGAATGTTTTTCTTATTCTCATGAAAGGGTGGGGAAAAGTGGAACAATATCCACTTACCGTGTATCTAGAATTGGATTTGCGCATAAATTCCGGACAATGATTTTTGACTCTTTTACTAACAGTGGTCAATGCAGTTGTCTACTATACGAGTTTGCTGGTTATTTATGCAGGCACATATTAAAAGTTTTCATAGTTGAGAATGTTCAAAATCTTCCAACTCAACATATTCTGAAACGGTGGACCAAAGATGCTAAATTTGGACCAGTGGTGTTTGACCAAGGTGAAGAAATTATAGCTGATTGTCAAGATATGATTACAGTTAGATATAGTAGACTCTGTCAAGATGCGATCAATATTGCTGTTAAAGGTTCGACATCAACTACGATATATAATGTGGCAGTACAAGTTTTACAAAAAGCTTTACAGGAAATTGAGGAAGCTATAAAATCCACCCCACAAGTAAATCAAGATGGACAACCTGATGTTACAAGACAAGCAGAAACTGTAGAAAACCAGCCAGATTTGCGAAGTTCATTGAAAGAACCTCCAATCGTAAAGCGTAAAGGAAAACCTGGTAGAAGGAAGTCATGGGTTGACAAACTCAATAGGGACCGAAAGGACAAGGAAAACAAGAGAAAAACAAGACCAAAAGATTCACCAAGGTACTTTAATGAATTAAGTTATTAAACTTAGTAATCTATATGTAATGTAAAGATCATTAACTCATTTTATGTCTATGCAGGTTGCCGGCATCAACATCAGTTGAATTGGATAATGCCAACTCTCAAGACAAACAACGGAAGAAAGCAAAAAAATCTGTTGGATTAGATAATGCTAACTCTCAAGATAAGCAACCCAAGAAAAGAAAAAGATGTATGTACATTACTTCAATCATTTATTATAATATACCAATACCAATTTCTATTTATTCTTATACCTGCTAATTTATAGTTATACATATTTTAGCGTCAAACATGGGAGGTTTCAGCGAAATAAGTAGTCATCAACCTGAAACTATAAGGTGTGTGTTTTTCGTCGTCTAATAATGATCTGGCAGATTCTCCTCTTTATGTTAGATAAAAAAGTTCCATAAGTAAAAATGCTGGCAGGTTCTCCTCTTTGCATAGTGATATATGCTAACTACTCTTTGTTTTATACCTATACAGTTCCATAAGTAGAAATGCTGACATGCGAAACCAATCGAGTCAAATGAATGAAATCAATCTTAATATTGATCTTACTGGTCATTGTTGGGTAATACTACTTTCGTATATTTAGTTTAATGACTGTATATTTATATTCCTCCCCTATAATGACTAATCAATATATTCTTTTCGGGTTTCAGGATTCACATATTTGAATGCAGAAAGAGCAAAATGGTGTCGTAGGAGTTTTCTTTAGATTTTGTAACTATGAATGCTATGCAGTTCATGTATTTTGGATGGTTTGTATTCGATTGGTGTGATTGGTCAGCAGCGCCGTAGCCAGAGATTTGACAACCGGACAATCCATCATCAAAATGAACATAAACTTAAATGGTGGCAAGTTTTGTTAATAGTTATGGCCACCATTTTCTTAGTCGGTCTTCTACTCTTTCTTTTACTGTTTCCGTTGTTATAATAGATGATCATCTGCAAAGACGTGGTCCTAGACCTTGTACATGTTCTTGTTGTTCCTGTCTAGGTGATTTGGTTTTCTGATTCTAGAATTTGCACTTTTTTTTTTTTTTTTGAAAAATTATAATTTAGCAACCTAAGTGATAAATTGATGTTAAATGTCTTCACATCTAAGTTTGTTATTGTTGCTTCTGTGTGTTACCTTAAATTCTCTAGGCTTTCTCAACTGAAAAACAACAAAATGGGAAGTACGTTGTATGTCATCTTTTAGTGTAAAACTCAGCATATGCGTATGAATCCAAAACTTCACCTAACACTAAATACTGAATTTAAAGTATTTTTATAAGAAATGAAAAAGAATTTAAGGACCTAACTCTAATTTCCTGATTCTACTTGTTGTATACCTTAATGAAAAAGAATCCAAAACTTCACCTAACACTAAAACCAATCTTAACGGTTTGAGGAAAATCCAACGGCTGGCAGGCTGATACCTTAAAAAGCTATCCCGCAGAGTCGTGCGGGATAGCACTGCTCTTCAAGGATTAAGACACCAAAAATAAAGACGCACTTTACGTTGAATTTACCATCTTGCATATGTTTATGTGACAATAATTATTTCTAACACTTTTCTGAACACACAATAATGCAATTTCCAAGCATCTCAATGTTAGCAATTCTCGACAAAATGTATGGTTTTCATGGTATAAATGTGTAGTCGTCGAATTCATGATGTCTATAAACTAAAGAAACGTAGTATAGATTGGGATACTCTTGGCAACTTCGTCTGATTACAAATCCACATAGTTCTTACACCAGTTGCTTTCACTTCTTCTCTCTTTGATTATTGTGACCTTTCAACAATGAAGATTTTGGTTACCATCAATATGAAATTTTTTGACATACACTAGCATTGGTAACCACCCAACCCATTCATCGCCAGAAAACATGTTCTTAACTACAAAACTTGTACCAGACGGAAATAAGATAACACTCCTGTGAACTAATAACTGGTTCCAAATTGATGTTTTATACGATCCTTGCTAAGTGAGTGTAGAGGTTTTTAAAGTGTGACGGATTTTGGTAACTTACACTCTCTTTTCGTTGTTTTGAAGTTTTAAGGTTAAGACATAAAATAAAATGAGTTATCTTATTCGAATTTTCACTGTCTTTGTAAAATTATGAGGTATAAGAAGAGCGGAGAAAATGGCAATATAGCTAAATTAGACATAAACTTTAAAGTTCGAGCATTTACTCTTGTTTTAAGAAGCAATATAATGTGGACTGCAAAAATTTCAGTTTTCTGTAACAAGTATATTATCAAACATTGTTGGAATGGGGATAGCTTACGGGACATCTTAAACTACCTAAATATCCAAACATGGAATGAAGATGTAACAGTGTACCAGAACTCTCCTTATAAAGAGTATGGTCCTTTCTTATCAATGCAATGAGGGAAACCTCTTTTTCCGAAAGAAAATAAAAAAGTAAAATTATGAGGTAAAAGGTACCCGAAAGAACATATATGATGGGTACTAAGGAGGCAGAGGATTGAATCAGCAATTTACCCGACTCACTAGATTTTCAGCGAGTATAGATAGTTTTGTTTTTGTTTTGCGCTGGTATTTGCAGTGGTTTTCCCTATTTCCCACCCCTATTTTTCCTATTTCCCATCCCACATAATTCCTATCCCCAATCCCCTAAGTACCACCCATATAGAATTTCATATACGCTAAATACCATCTCTTGACAATTTATTTACACCCAATAATAAAAAAACACTACAACTACACAAAAAAGATGAATATAGATAACAACATAATTTCATCACCACTTTGAGTCTTTCAGTGTATCGAGACCAAAAGTTTTTGGTGCGAGAGATATTTAAAATGGTGGACGAGATAGACTGGGGCATAAAATTACTTGAGTAAACCCCACTGATTGATTAGAATGGTGGACGAGAGATATTGAAAAAGGTGGGAGAGACTGGGGCATCATATTTGCAAAGTTGTGATATGATTATGTGCTATTATGTTTTGCGCTAATTCTTAAACCCTACGGTATATGGTATTATGAACTGTGTGATGAGATTAACATGTTTTGGTACTATATATATATATATATATATATATATATATATATATATATGAATACTTCAAATGCAGTTGATACTTTTACGCAATTGGATGATCATGTGATTAATTAATCACTTCTAAACCTTGTTTTCCCCTAACCCGATTGAACTAGATCTTTTTTTCTCTTTTAACAATGGAATCTTCCATAATAATGATTAACCCGATTAATCGCCGACTAATTCATGTACATGAGTTATATTTAATTGGAAGCTAATTTAGGGTTCCTATCTTGATAATTTTTCTGTTTTTTCAAATGAAAAAGAGAGATTAACGAAGAAGAAAAAGAAGAATACAAATAAAGTAATGATGGTCATAGTCAATTTGACTTTTATGGATGGTATATAGGAAAAAAGAGAATTGAAAAGTAACTTGTTTTTAAAAATTGTGAATGGGATGGGAAATAGGAAAAATGAGAATGGGAAATAGAGAAAACCTTTGTAGTAAAAGAGTTGGAGTTCACAAAAAAATTTGATAAGACTCGGTGATCATTGTATACCGATTATCACGGGGTTTCCTTCCTTCAGTTCAAGTGCGTTTGGTTACCAGTTCACAATTTATATTCTAGTGGTTAGCACTGGGCCTGAGGCACATGAGGCCTTGATCAGGTTAGGTCTTAAGGAGTTAGGGTTTACCACCAGCTGCCACTATATCTTATCTTATCTTATACTAATATAAAGAAAAGAGGTAATTGTTCGGTGAAGTCTTTTCACATGACAATAATACCCCCATTAACTAAACTTTTAGTTAATATTTGTTTATTTACAGGAATGTCATTGTTTTAAAAATAAATCAAAAAAAATGAAAACTTAGATATCTTAAAAAATACACATCGGATTTTTGCAAAATTAATATATTTGGAAAGCTCTTTAAATTATCTACGTAATGAGTACAAACAATGATATTAAATTTTTATTTTAAGATTGTTTTTCTTCCATTATTATCAAATTTGGTGTTGTTAAAAGAATCAAATTCAAGCATGTGCATCGCACATGTGGCCTTACTAATAAAGATAAAGAAGAGTCACTTGGAATGGCTACCATCAAAAAAATAACCTTGCCGTCTTCTCCGCTTCTCTGAGATCCAATGATAATAACCTTGCCATCTTCTCCACAATGATGATAAAAGAGATAAATGAGATGTTGATTCATTTTGAGATCCAATGAAATCATTTTTGTCATAATGAGATGATTTTTGGTTGATTGGTGTACACTAGCACCACACATCAGTTCTCTGCCAAAATAATTCAGTTTGATGGTGGTGATGTTATGAAATCCATGTGATTTTTTTTTTTGGGTTATTTAACGTTTGGTACCCAGCAAATGTCCAACACCTAGCTTTGGTACCTAATATTTGAAATATTAAGGTTTGATACCTTGACCAACGGTTAACTGTCAATGATTGACCAATTTTTAATTAATTATCTATAATTGTTGTTATTTTATTTTATTTTTTATAATTATTATGGAAATATATATTGAAATTTACAAATTTGTCCCTATTAATTTCCCAGTCTTCTTGATCTTAAGTTTTCATTTTTCTGAAATGATTTCTCATTACTATTCTTTGCTTTATTTTTGATTATCTTTCCTATTATCAAAAGGATTTGTTCATGTTCTGTACAATAACACAGCAATACATCCAAACATTATCCATCTCTTCTTCTGTTTCAGTTCTTCATTTTCAACACGAAATAGCAAGATCAGCTTGTTCGCCTAATTACACTACAAGAAAATGGGGATTTAGTGTCAAAAAAAATTGTCAGGAAATCCCCTGTTTTTGTCTCGAAATATTTTCTGAGATTGATTTTTTTTTGTCACGATGTTGTCTCAAATACCCCGTCTGGGAAAGTATTTCGCGACAAAATTACGAACGGTCACGAGAAAAATTAATTAATAACTAAAAAATTATTGTCAACAAAAGTCTCTTTCGCCAACGAAATAAAATTGTCTGTGAAAGTTATTTTAAAGACGAAAAAATTCGACACCGAAAGGCATATTTTTGCGAGCAAGGTTTTTGTCGCAAAAATATAAATTTTAGGACAAACTAATTTGTCTTTAATAATAGGTATTTAAGACCAATAAAATTGTCTCATAAATGAAAATTTTGTGTCAATTTAATTTGTCTTTAATAAAAACTATTTAAGACCAAAAAAATTGTCTCGAAAATGAAAGTATTGTGTCAATTTACTTTGTCTTTAATAGTAATTATCTGAAACAAAAAAATTTGTCTCTAATTAATTTAATCAGAGACTAAATCAATAGCCTCTGAATACCAAATTTTGAGGACTAACTTATTCGTCTCTAAATATTTTATTAGTGACCAAATTTCTTGTCTTGGAAAGAATTTTTTGGAGACAAAATTCCTCATCTCCGAAAGATTTATTTTTGTCTCTAAATTTTTTATCAAAGACAATTCATTTTACCTTTAAAACAAACTTATAAAGACAATTCTTTTCGCCCGCAAAAAAAAACATATTTTGTCCCTAAATATTCTATCAAGGACACTTCATTTTTCCTCAAAATGTTTTTTCAAAGACAAATACTTCGCCTCTAAATATAAAAAAAAAAAAAAAAATTGCCTCCAAATATCTTAAATAATGACCCGTTAAAGAGGTTTTTTTGGTCCCTAAATACTTTATTAAGGACTCTTTGTTTGCCTAGAAAAGAATGTCAAAGACAAAATTATTCCTCACTACAAGCTTTTTATTAATGGCAAAGGAAAATAATAATCAATAAAATCATAACAAGTCTTGAGAACAAAAAATTTAAGTTTTATTCAAAAAAAATATATTATCATTACGCGGCAAACAACCTAAAAACAATAAAACTACCGTAAATTGAAATTCATGTAGAAATGAAATCTCTTAACCTATTATTCTAAACACCTAAACATGAAACACTATTTACATATTACATACGGCGGTAATTACTGCTACTACTACCGTTATGCTTGTACCATCTCGATTGTCATCATGACTATTGTTTAATATGCATGTCTTCACGATATTAAAGAAGTGCCGCTCAAGTAGTCATCCCCAGTTATCTTCAAAGCTATTCAGCCAGGTCCATTTGGTTCAACATTTGAATCAATGTCTCTTGTTGGAATAATGCATTGCTCGCTCGCATCTTCGTCCGGCCAGCCAAAGATCTTTCCCGCAAAAGCTCTTTGGCAGCCTCTGTTTCTTCAATATTCCTCAATTTGTATCTATAAAATTAGAAAGAAAAAAAAAAGGACTTGCCTATCAAACACAGGGGAATAGAAAATTTGAACTGATCATCGATTAGAATGAGTTAACCGGTATCTCTACTCAAAAACATGGTAATATGGCATGCTCATGGTCTAAGCTGAATGTTATGAATGACCGAAAACAGGACAAAGAGCGAGAAAAAACATACTCGATGGGAAGTCAACTTCTGTTATCCCAAGGTAGTCCACCGAGTAGAGGTTTCTTAGAGTTCCTCTTTTCACCGAAAAAAGAGAAGCATAGTGGTGTACACTACCTACTATGATCCTTGTCATATAGAAGGAAAACATGAGCATCAAGATATCATACTACGATGCTACAGCATGATTCAAAACTATTTTAAAACACGTCTTGGAGAAAACCCAATGAATCGGATCATGGTTCAACATGCATGTTGTTGTACGAGGAAACAACTTTGGACTTTGAGTGCTAACCACACTACTTTGGGACTCATTGGACCAAAACAATTAGGATGATAACTTCAAAAGCTCGCACTAAATCGAACTATTTATAGCTTCATATATGCATCTTTTGGAACCGTGACTCAGCTGTGAGTTTAACTTAAGGTGGAGTAGTCTCTTAAATCCATTCCACTTTCAAGCGAAAAATTAGAGCGCAAACAAGCGTGTGCAATTGTTATCTCTATTCCATTACTTACATAGAAGGAGAAGGACTTGAGTCTCGAAATCGAAGTTATATATAAATTAAAAAAAAAAAAAAGCAGTGTTCTTGTCTAAGCCACAGTTTCAGGTGTTACGTCCCCCATCGTTGAGTTCTCATCAACTCAATGTCACTCATGTACTTAAAACTAGTTTGGTATACTAGAATGCACAAAGATCAAAAAATTCATTGAAACAATATATAGGTCGAACCTAAAATACAAGCATGATCCACAATGAAATATTTTCTAACAATTAGATTACAATATCTATAACTCACCTTAAGATGATCCAGAATAACATATAATTCATCCTCGGCACGTTTTAAATCATTCTCAACTTTATCAACACATCCTCAATTTGCTTCCCCTTGTTCTTTGCCATTTCTTGTTCAATATACTTTACCCTGTTCATCGGAGAATCACAGAATCACTCACTAAATACACATGCATAAATCATCGAAATCGGCAACACAATGAATATATTCTTACATATTTGGATCTTCATCCAATACAAAGGTTTCCGAGCAAATGTATCTTGTAAAACCAAGTCTTCCCCTCCATCTTGGGGGAACGGTGAAAGGAAGCCTTTTTGTGGTCATCCACTCGATATATGCCTCTTCACGGTTATATGAATGAAACCCACCACCCAGTTTACATGGCTTCAAGAGGTCGCGGAGCTTTCTCCTTCTTTGATGCCCGAATTAAAAAAATAATACACAAAATCAAGAAAACAAATTGAAAAGATGAACCCCGAGGATGAAATCAAAACCTAACCATGAGGATGAAATCAAAACCCTTATTAGAAATCGGTATCTTAATTAGAAATCAAAACCCTTATTAGAAATCGGTATCCTAATTAGAAATCAAAACCCTAGTTAGAAATCAAAACCCTAATTAGAAATCAAATCCCTATGGAAGAAATCGACGAGAAGATGAGACAAAAGGTAGAAATCAAAACCCTAATTAGAGTTCAATACGAGAGTCAAAACCGAGATCCGACGATATTGTAGAAAATTTACCATTGATTAAGAAACCCGAACACGTTAAGCATCTAATGAAGGTGGTGAATCACCCAGTTTCGTGGATTTGCTATTGGTGTTGCTCTACTAGAAATCTTCTCTATATTTTTTTCTTCCCAATTTTCGTTTTGTTACGAGTGATGAAGATATACCGGACTGAGCTTGAGAAAGAGATACCGAGACGAGAGAGGAAAAGTTGAACTGGGAGGAAAAAAAGGGTCTTCATAGAAGTTATCGTCGCGGATTAAGGCAAGTATGTGTACGCGTGAGCGTCGTTAACTCTGAATTGGGTCAACTATTCGGTCATGTTCGTCATTCGGCGGTAACTCTGAGAGACATTAGCTTTACAAGATGAATCCGGAAGATAAACTCGGCATACATTAACCCGTGAAATATATTATTTTTAATATAATTTCACTTTCGGATACTATGATCTCATGATTTTAGTGAGCTACATTGTCATATTTATGAAAACGGGTCCAAAGTTTTTCGCTATTCGGGACGTCTAAACGAAATTAGATGTCAGAATATTAAAATATGATATAATACAATAGTGTGGTGATGATGTGGAGAAGTATTATACGGGAAGTACAATTTTTTAATCCGTAAATACGCGTATAATTTGTTTCAGACTAAAAATTCGCTAAACTAAAACGAGGTTCCATACATACGCATATGATACGCATATAATCCGGGTTCAGAAAAAATCGTGTATAATTCATGTATCAGTCAGAGAATTGCCAAATAGGCGCGTGAGAAGCACGAGGTTCAAATGAGATCAAACGAATTCATTAATCAGATTTTATCTGGGAGTCGACTTTTATAAATCATTAAGCATATCCAGTGAAATTGACGTATCTTAGAGTCGAATGAATCTACCATAGCATTGATATATGTAATTTTCAAAGTGTACCCAGCTAGATCCATTGAGAATGAATATGGAGAACCGATTTTCAAAGTGTATCCAGCTAGATCCATTGAGAATGAATATGGAGAACCGATATATCGACCTTTAAATAGCATCTACCACGTTCTTGCTATCTCCTTTTATATGTAGTTTCTAGATTGAGTCGCCCATCTTATTACTTTTAGTTTCTAGATTGAGTCGCCCATCTTATTACTTTTAGAGCTATTAAAGCCTCAGATTGTTGTTCATCTGTTGCTTTGAATATGGTGAGAATATTTATCATCACAAAGCGCATTAAAAGTAAAATTAACAAAAATTCCAAATGGTTTACTGTCCGGGACGAAATTAAACATAGGTAGCGCTCTGAGTGGTGAAGTGGTTTAGTTGTCTGGTATTATACACCGCGACTGATAATCTTATTCTTTCACCAATAAAGAAAACTATACGTGTTGTGCCATGTCCTTCCTCGATAAACTCGCAATGGAAATTGATAAACACGTAAGTGCGACATATTCACACGAATATCCTTTCACCAAAGTAACTTACAAGACCAAGATGAGCAGAGATGAATCAAGTATGGGCAGTCATGTTATTCATTATTCAGTAAGCTAGCACCACTTATTCATGACTGCTAAAGGATGATGGCAATTATTTCAAGGAACTATTTTATTTTATATTGTATAAGACAAAAGGATAAAAATTGATCCTGGCCGTCGGATCACTCAAGCGAAACTACCCCTGCTAGTCCCGATATCCCCTTTAGCAAGGACGCGCAATTGGGGGATATAGGAAAAAGACAAAAAATGAGATTTAAATAGTAAAACAAGGTCACCCCCTATCCGGATACTTTATATAATTCATAATCTACCCCTCACTAATCATGTTTAGTGGTTAATTATAATTAGCTAAGTTAATAGGTTAGTTTGATAATGATTAGTATAAATCATTATCATTGAATTTGTTGATGCAACATCATTAAATCAATATATTTATGATCATGACGGTTTTGGTGAAGATCCAACCCAGGAAAGTAGACAAGTTGAGCATATAAGTGCTGCAAGTACTCATGTATAGGTATTAATGTATTGAGATTTGATATACTTTTTTCATTGAATTCGTCATTGTTATGCCTGAAAGACTCAGTGCCGATAGTAATGTCGGCATGGTACATTGCTTAACTTGTTGTGCCGGTACATGATGCAAATTTCCCAGAAATTTGAGTTTTTTTTCACTTGGCTATCGGCATTGATAGATTTCTATCGAGCATGCCGGCAAATGATAATTTCGGCATGGTATTCATATTAAAAACAGTACATGCATAGTAAAACAGCATGGTGTTCATACTAAACCTATGCCTAGCATTTTAAAACCAACAATGAATATAATGCCGGTGTTAACTGAAACTGAAAATTTTAAGTTATAATTTTTGATTCTGATCTAAACGAATTTTTTTAAAACCTAAACGAGTTCTTTTAAAACAAATTGATGATTAGGTTTCTTTCAAAGAGGCATATTTATATAATAATTTAACCCCCTTTTTTTTTTTAAACAACGATGAAATTGATGATGGAGAAAATAAAAATCAAAGAAATGAACTGGCGGAGAAGGAAAAGAGAAAAGAAGTTAAAATATCAAAGGGTATTTTAGTGTTTCCTTACCCAAAAATCACCCCTTAACAGAAACTATTGGATGAGAATATTAATTCATATCCCTAATTAGGCCGACCGAGCGAAGCGAGGGAGGACTCTATATATGGTGACTTTATGTCAATGTGAAGCGTGACATTTTTTTCAATTACACAAAAAAGATTGAATTTTGGTCCGGACACCTGGAAAAGACTAAGATGTCCCTCTAAATCAAAATTTACCTTTTTTCCTTTAGACATTTTCGTAAATAAACCAAAGAGGAAGTGGAATAAGGTATTAGACATTTTCGTAAATAAACCAAAAAGAAAGGGCACAATAGTAAATGCATTTTTTTATATATTTAAAAACCTCGTATATTTCAAACTACAAGTCGTATTTTTATAAATTTTATATATTTGGAAAGCCTTTAAATTAGCTACGCAATGAGCACAAACAATGATATCAAATTTTTGTTTTTTAATTTTTTTTATTATTCTCCAAATTTTGTATCTTTTCACCTTAAAAATTAGGCATAGCTTAAAATTAGACATATCTTAAAAAACATTGGAAAAAACTACAAGAAAAATAAAATGATTGACTAAGGTATAAAAAACAACTAATTTTAAAATGAAAAGCACAACATATGGTGTTGAATCACCACCGAATGGGATACCATGGTAAAAATATACCATGGCCTACCTGTCTGGAAAAATGATATTTTCGCGTCGTGTTTGGAAAAATTATACCTTCGTGCCGTCTCAGGAAAAATAATTTTTTCACCCTACGACAGAACTAAATTGTGAACACAAAATTTAATTTTACGTCAATTTTTTCGGTCGGCCATCCCACCGTGGTAACGGTCATCTAGTTATGTTATACATCCCCGATTGGGCTATCTTTAGCAATCATTTAATTATTCACGGCGTGAATACGAAAAATTAAACAAATAATTTCTGTGTTAGCTAAGTAACACGTAGTGGAGTCCACTAGAGGTGTATGTTTGACGTGTCCTATATTTGTGTCACACACTTCATTCCGTTTTTTATCCAAAGCAAAGCTTTGGTGGTATCGAAATGAGACGGAGACTTCATGAGTTAGATAGTGATGATGTCATTGTGGTCTGAATTTTGGGGTTTCATGGATTTTGTATTCCCAGGCTAGTTGTTTAATGGTGGCTGTATAGAGACGCGAATGATGGAGTGGAGCTTCAAATCTCAGATGATATAATTTAATTTGTAGGCAGTGGTGGTTTGCTGACACCTTAAATGGGTTCGACGACAACGGTGTTTCGAGGTGAGTTTTCTGTGGATTGGTACACCACGACCCACAATCTTAGTCTCTATTTTTTTCAATCTCCCCTAACCGTAAGATATTCTTTTTTCTAAATTTTCCATATTAGTAGGATTTTTTTTCGTATCTTTCTCTGAAGATTAAGGAAAACCAAACCACCTATTTCGGCAGACTGAGTAACCAATTTCCGACTAAAATTGAGCAAAATTATGTCTTTCCCGCTGCCGATTTGATTCATTAATTTTCATACTCCCTCCAAAATAAATTTAGACCTAAATCAAGCAACTAATTTCCGAGTAAATTGAGGTTTTGGTTTCGCTTGGCGGGATGTTTCCCGCAAATTTGTTTTCGTTTTCGAATTTCAGTAGGCTATATAAACCCTAAGTCATGGATGAAACTTGTACATTTACATCTCTTCAAAATCTTGTTTCTTATCTTCAAGGTACTCTATATATTTTTTTTACATTTTCCCTTGATTTTGCTTTTAAAACCCTTATTATTTTCAATGGTGTTGTGATTACTTGATGGGTTCTACTTCAATGAATCTATTCAAGCTTCCCTAATGGTTTAGAAATCCACCTCCATGTTTACTTGATGACGCAAATATGATCTAAATCTTGGTTTTTGATACTTCGATTGGAACTAATATTGCATCTGTGAGTCTTTTCTGAAGACATGAAATTTTGGGAATTAAGATTTTGCAAATCTTTGCCATTTTAATCTTTTTTTTTTTTTTTTTTTTTTTTTTTTTTTTTTTTTTTTGAGTATGGTTGTTGACGGGTTCCTCTTCAATGGAATCAAATCAAATGAAATCCATGATGTAGCATTTATTTGTGTACAAGGTTCCCATGAATAATATCAACTATTGGGATATAGCGTAATAGTGAAAACCAATACTTATTGTGGTCATAGCACTAGGAATGGTGTCCTCTGTTTAGGTGAAGATTGATAGTTTCATGTTTGAACTGGAGTCATACCAAAAAATGGGCTATGACCAGTTAATAATTTCATTTCTAATTCTTATTGTCATTAGTTTATTATAGTTGGTATATCTGTGTAGGATACAGTTAGATGATGCTTTTTTTTTGCATTTACTTTCAATTATGTGAAGGTGCTATCCAAATCTTTTGCGTTTTAAGAAAAATAATTGGAGTATGGCTGTTGATGGGTTCCCCTTCAATGGAATCAAAGCAAGGCCAATTACTTTCTAACAGGTTCAGATTGATTTCCCTTTACAGTGAGGGAATAATGTATATAGCCCCGTTCAAGGATTTCATCTATTGTCTCTGCTTTTGGATGGATTTCATGATTTTTTCTTTAAAAAATGATATACGTTTAGATTAGTGAAATGTAGATTGCTCATGCCTTCTCTATACTTCTTTGTTTATCTTGAAGCATCCATGTGCTGATCAAAAAATAAATAAGTAAGTTCTCTTTAGTTTTCATGTGCTTTTGGATTCCTGATATTATGGAACTATCAATAAGGCTTACGGGCTGCTGCTAAATCTGACGGGTTTGTGAAGCAAAGATTGATAGCAACTGTTTCCAAGGAAATTAAGCTGGTGATAACTTAGAGGTAGCACTTTATCCCCAAATTATCAAACTTGGATTGGTTTTTTTCTTAATCGTTTTAGTAATGATGATTACAGAAACTTGTGTCAGCTAATAATACATTAAAAACATGTGGGATTTCCATGAAAGAAATTTGTTTGGGCCTTGATCAATGTGACATGTTATTTTTCTAAAAAATTCGGTCTTTACTCTTTAGATTGTTTGTACTCATAGATGAAAGTGTAAAATGTGTGAGAAAAATCATTTATAGATATAGTAATTATAGAAAAGTTGCACATGAAGCGGGAGTTAAAGAAGGTGGAGACAGTATGATGTTATTCTTGTAGTGATGTCTATGTCTTAACAATTGAGACTGGAAGTTTTGAACATTTTTGAGCATTAGAACTTTTAACCAGATGTCTTTTTCCTTTATTTGCGTCATTTCTCTCTTATCCAATCTTACTAATGACACTCTGAAGTAGGCAAGGATCAGATGTATATGGTCAAGCAGCATCAAATCTTGTTGCAGGGAATAACCCTATTCAGGAGATTTTGGATATGGGAGGAGGGACTCGGGACATAGATACCGTATTTCAGGTCAGGTCTGTTTCCAAGAGACCTCTTTAACTTGCATCGGATTGTCAATTTGCGTTGCGATGATTTTGGTCAGGTCAGACACTCTTATGTTATGCTAGGTGCCTTGTGTTTGAGTCTAATTAAGCACATAACATTGAAATGCAGGAGGCACTACTCAACTTGCTACTTCGCAATTACCTCCATTACAGCACTTCATAATGAATGGTGCACCTGCATTCCAAGTTCGACCCATACAAGCATGACCTCTGACTATTCTTTTAGGTAATTCTTTTTCTCTGGAATCGCAACAGGCTTATATATAATGATCATTAGGAACTAGGAAGTTGCATCTTAGTATAGTATCAAGCAACTCCTTTTGAAATTGTTGACCTGTTTGCAAGTTCCAATGGCAAGAAAGTTGGTCCCAGTTGGGTATCAAGCAACTCCTTTTTTCCATGGGGGAAAGACCCCTGCAAGTAGAAGTGAGAAGACGATCAAATCTCCATGGCGGGTTCGTGCAATTCAGTTCTTGTAGCAAGTTAACAAACCTACTCTTTATGCTATGTGATGATTATTTTATAGATGTAGTATAAATCATCTGTTGGTTTTTTTTTTCTCTGTTAACACTTTTTAGTCTGTAATGTAGAATGTCAATAGTGGTTGAGCATAGTTTTTAGTGTTTAAGTTTTCGTATCCTGAACTTGGGGTGACTTTAAGTTGTTGAAGTTGTAAATTGAATATCCATCTTTCAAAGTGTTGGTTTGGCATCATTCCTAATTTTAATTTTAGTTTCAGTTTTGGATTCCGATTTGAATTTGAATTCACTCAGTCACCAAATATTTGGATTTGCAGACAACAATGTTTTACCGCTAACAATGTTTTAACGACAAAATTTCAGATTTGCTTGGTATTCATTTAGATGACGAATCATTTTTTGTCGGCATAAATAGATATTAGGA
This sequence comes from Papaver armeniacum, assembly GCA_023531295.1. NCBI lineage: Eukaryota > Viridiplantae > Streptophyta > Magnoliopsida > Ranunculales > Papaveraceae > Papaver > Papaver armeniacum. The sequence goes on along the minus strand of JAJJWW010019539.1, from coordinate 36,036 downwards.
CAGAAGTAACATGTTGTCGGCAATAATATTTTCGGGGGCCAATCTTTTATCCAGTCAGTAGAAAACAATTCTTTTGCAACTACAATTTGTTTGGATACAAATAGTTCTAACGTCAAAATTCTTGTTTGACACGCAATCATTTCCGCAACAAACTAGTTTTGTCAGTGTAAGATATATTCAGGGACAAAAGTCTCGAATTGTTGGCAATAAGATATTTGGAGACTGAATTTTATCTTAGTCGCTAAAAACCAATTCCGTGACCGAAATACTTTGTCACAAAGAAATATTTAGAGACAGAAACTGGATTGGTCACTATATTTGGTCACAAAAAAAGAATTTAGAGACGGAGATAGGATTGGTCACTATATTTGGTCACAAAAAATTTCAGCGACAACGTTAAAGACAAAATTTACCGTTTGTCATGAAAAAAATATATATGGTGACCATAAAAATATTCCTCCCTAAACATTAGATTTGTAGACAAAATTTTATTGGTCACATAAAATTTTGTCACTAAACGTGTGTTTTGTTGTAGTGTTATTGATTCAATTGGATTTCAAACTGATTCATCTGTCTTTATGTGAGGATCATTTTTAGTAGTAATTGAATATGTTTGGCATCAATAAAGTTTCAAGGCAAGAAAACCGAGAAGAATGGATGGAGGTGTTGTTGACGTTGAAATATGTGATTGAATTACTAGGATATTAAAGATTTTTAGCGTTTGTAGATGTTTAAAATTATGGGTTGTACTCGAATTCGAGTTTTCTATAGGGAAGGATCTATAGGGGGGGGATCCGTAGTTAACAATGATCTTTCTGCACATCAGTTGTTCGATGAAAAATCTCAATGTTTTCTTTACACGCCCGAATCAAACTCCACAACACAATGGTCTTCCAAACTTCTCTTTAGTCTGAATCATGTTCGAAATAAGAACCTACCCATGTTTTGTTAATCCATTACAGTAGCCTACTAGTTCTCTTGTATTTGGGCAACCTACAGCTTGTGGACAATTAATTTTAAGACATTTATCTTCCATTTCTTAAACTCTAAAAAAGTAACTGCTTCCTTTTGCAATTAACATCTCATACCTTGTAATGTTCTTCGTCAATTTTTTTTCTTCTTTTTTTTTTCAATTAAAAGGGAAAATATGAAAAACTATTTTTCTTAGTATTACAATTATATTTCTTAAAACAAAATAATAAATAATCTGGTCAAAATAATTAATAATCTGGTCAAAGCATGGTAGTTAACGGTCAACGTCTGGTCAAGGTACCAACCCTTAATATTTCAAATGTTGGGTACCAAAGCTAGGTATTGGACATCTGCTGGGTATCAAACGTTAAATATCTCTTTTTTTTTTTCTCGGTTATAAGCAAATTGTAGGATAGTATACCCTCCAATTTTAATGCTCCATAATATAAGGCTTTAACTTGATCAGCAGAAAATTAGAAATACCATGGTAGAAATTTGCCGTACAGAGTGCTCATAAGATTGGGCTTGTTGGGCCTCAAGAGCTTGATTCGGTTAGGTTTTAGGGTTTCAAGATGACCTATAAAGAGCTTACGAATCTCATTCTTCTCAAACGGTAATATGCGTTGCCATCTTCTCCACCACTTCACTCTCTCTATATATCTGCTCTGTGAATCAGAAGTTTCTCTATCATAATGGAGATTATGAATGAGATATTGGTTTTGTATGAGAATCTCATCTCCGTATAACAACACAAATGAATCAATTTCAGCGTAATGATTTCTCCTCTCAAAACTATTTAATTGTTTCCTAAAAAGATCCTGAGATATAGGTGGTCTTCATCTTCAAGGTCTTCAAGTGCGTGGTAATGATTATGTTATCATATTTGCTTTTGTCAACAGCTTTTTGTCAATTTTTCAGGAGTCTTTAAAATTGGTGGTAAAATGTAATGGAAGAACATGATCCGGCTGCATTTGTTCATGTAATAATAAGAATTTTTCAGTTTTTTCATTTAATCAGTTCATTAGCATGAATAAATTTAAGATACATTCGATGGCAAATAATCTTTAAAAATGAAATAACTTGATATTGGGGGTTCTGTTCTAATGAAGATGGTATTAGAGGTTCTGCAAGATTGAAATAATTCAATAATGTTTGTCTTTAAGCTACATCTTCATGAACACGTAATAATGCAATTTCCATGCATGTCAATGTTCTCTCAATGTGGGATCTAGCAACTCTAAATGAAATGTAAAACATGTTGATATTGAAAGGAGAACTAATTGATAATTTTTGTTGTTTTTGTTTGAATACATCTATCACAATCATAAATGTAATTTGAGTCAATGAAATGGGAATTTGCATAGAGGTTTTTACTAAATTTGGTTTCATTTTAGGTTGTGTTTTCATAACTGTAATTTTCTCTCTAATAGATATTATTAGGTTGATTGATGTACATTCTACACCGGTTAATGGATGATTCATGAACCAAAATCATCAAATGGGCTCAAAGAGTGCTGCCTGGCACCACTCATCACTTCTCTGCCAAAAAAACATGCTTGATTGCTTGTCTGCTTATATGTAGCTGAATGTGGCGATGTTATGAAATTCATGTGATTTTATTTTTTTTGGGTTCTAAGAAGATTTTAGGGTAGTATACGTATACCTTCTCAATTTTCTTATAATGCTGCACAATAGATTTTAACTTATGAACAGATAGAGACACACACAAGACTGGGCTTGTTGTGCCTAAAGGGCTTTTATTCGGGTAGGTTTCAGGGTTTATCTACCAATGACCACCACTATATAAAGAGACTTACTTGGGAAGATTGTCCGTTTGGTCAAATCGATCACTTCCATCATAAAGAACCTAAGTATCAATAACTTTTCCTTATTTGATTTTTCTTTGTTTTTGATTATTGCACCCAACAAAAACAACTTTTATGAAACGTTGTTTAAGAAATCCTGTGTTTATTTTCAATTGCAAGGTTGGTGTAAAAGAATAGTGATCTCTTGCTCGTATATGATTTCATGCCTAATGGAAGTTACTTATTCGACGAGCCTGAAATGATATTAATCTGGGAACAAAGATATAATGTCATCAATGGTGTGGCTTCCTGATTGTCATATTGGCATGAAGACTGGGAGCAAGTAGTGATTCACCGTGACATTAAAGAGAGCAATGTGTTACTAGATAATGAAATGAATGGTAGACTTGGTGATTCTGGGTTAGCGAGATTATGTGAACATGGATCGAATCCATATATAACAAGGGTAGTCGAAACATTAGGTTACTTAGCACCAGAGCTGACAAGAACAGGCTAAGGAATACCAAATTCAGATGTTTTCGCGTTTGGAGCATTTTTGTTGAATTTTTTTGTGGAAGAAGACCCATTGAGCCAAAAGATTTGATAGAAGAATTGATATTAGTTGATGTTGTCGATTCAATACTGAAAGGTGATTTCAGTGAAGGCGAAGTTGTATTGGTACTGAAATTAGGATTACTGTGTACGAATTCTGCAGATACGAATAGGCGGAGTATGAGACAAGTTGTTAGGTACTTAGAAGGTGAAGCAAAGGCACCTGAAAGTCTGAGTTCGTTTGGTGAGTATGAGTCAGGTAAGAATCCAGGGTTTGATGATTTCTTGACTTTTTCGAATTATTCCTTCAACAATGGTGCAGCTGAAAATGGAAAAACTACCACTAAGGTCGCTACAGCTACTGATAATGTTCCCTTATTAACTCCATAAGACAACTTCCTGTTTGATCAAATTTACACTCTCCATCATTGATTTCTTCCTTCCCCGAAAGATTCTATTATTCTTTTCTTTCCAGATGTAGGGGTTAAATATTGCATAGACGATAAATCATGCGAAGCAACTGAATTGAAAGAAGACGAAGGGTATTCGCACATGGCATATCCTAAATGACGGAATCAGTGACGTCACAAAATCACGGAAAAAGTGTGAAAATCTATACGAAGTTGAGGAGCACGCGAGTAGGCCAGATACATGGGTGCGATAACATCGCACGAGAGATTCAAAAATAGGGGCTTTCTTAGCTGTCTTACACTATGTAAAATCCCTATATATGGGATCAGCCACCCTTGTGGTGAAGAGAGATCTTCTTGAGAGTTGAGATAGAAATTTAGGAGAGAGAAAGTTATTTGCTTCGCAAGTTAGGGTTTTATCTTCTTTGTATTGATTTCTATACTTAATAAAAATCTCTTTAAGTGTTATTCACAATGATTTCGTAGTTTACTATATAGATTGTTTAAGGGGTGTGGTAGTAGGATTTTCTACTACTACATTTTGGCGCTAGAACAGCTTGGGATGGGGATTATACCTGTTTGTGAAAATTTTAAGTTGATCTTCTTTTTGAAAAATCTATTGTTGTTCTTGTTTTCGTAAAACATTTCAATTGCACAAGTGTTACTTCAAGAATACAAAATGGCGAGACAAGTATCTGCAGGAGAAAACACAACACCAGTTAGGAGGAATCGACGAATTGCGGGTAGAAGAAGAGGTGAAATCGCAGAGACATCAAAAATGAGAGAGAGGAACAAAGAGTCTCAGCCGAACAGATCTCAGATCCAGCAGGAACCAAGAGAGGACGATCATAGAAATTACGATGCAGTAAGTGTCCATACCACAGATTCAGATACCGCCGAGGAAAATGAAGAAGGGACACATGAAGAAGGAGCTGTAGGAGAAATTGAAGACAACATGACCATCGCAGAATTAAGGCAGCAATTGGCAGAGGAAAGAAGAAGAGAAGCGGAACTACGCGCGAATTTGACACGACAAAATGATGAAACTAAGAGAGGAAAATCAGAGATTACAAGAGCAAAGGTCACAGTCAAGATCCAGAACAACACGTGCGAGTTCGAGATCAAGGACAAGCAGGAGTACCACTAGGAGGAGTAGATCTGAGCACGGGGATAATACACAAGGACAATTTTTGGATAATACTTTTCAGGTAAACGAAGACTCGCAGGATGATGAGCAGCGAGAGAATGATGCAGAACAAGCAAGGATACTCCATGCATGGTACATTAAAGACAATCATTCAAATTCGACAAGATAAGATTCAAAATTAGGAGTTGATATGATAGGGAAAACATTACCCAGATACACTTGTGAGGAAATAAATGATAACTAATACTACTATTTTCTGTTTGAATACATCTACCAAAATCATAAATGATCTTTTGAGTCAATAAAATGGGATTTTCCAATTTTGGGTTGTGTTTTCATAAATGTAATTTTCTTTCTCATTAAGTTTATTGGCGTGATGAATGTACTCCAACTAATAGATTCACGAAACAAAAATCATCAAATGGGAGTACTCCTATAGTGCGCTACTGCTTGCCACCACACATCACCTGTGCCAAAACAATTTTGTATGTATGCATATAGGTAGGTGGATGTGGTGATGATAAAATTGCTGTAGAGTGTTGCCACTTGCCACTTAATAAAATTTATGAGTAGAGATAAGACTGGGCTTGTTGGGACGGAAGGGCTTGATTTGTTAGGTCTTACTAGGGTTTAATAACATAACCACTATATAAAGAGAGCTACTTTAGAAACTCTTTCTATCCACACTCTCGTTCTTCTCCAGATATAAACTTTGCCGTCTTTTCCACCACCTCAGGCTCTCTGTAGATCTACTCTGTGAATTAGAATTTCTCTCTACAAAATGATGATTGTGAGAGTCCAATCCCACATACAACAACACAAACGAATCAGTTTCAGTTTCAGCATAATGATTTCTCCTCTCAAAAGTATTTCATCCTTTCTTCAGAAACCATTCTGAGATTTAGTTGGTTTTCATCTTCGTAGTATTCAAAGATGTAGGTGTTCTTCATCCTCTCATAAGTCATTTATGAATCCACAGATAGATACAGTAGTCAGACAATCACGATCTCCATTTGTTAAAATTCTTGTTATGGATTTTTTCCAGTGGTTTATAAGATTTGTGATAAAATGTAATTAAGATTTGTGGTAAAATGTAATGGGATCCTGTATATTTTGATGTAATAGGAATCAGTTTATGTACTACAGGAATTAATAAAGTTGAATGGTTTGTTAGAATCTGGAATTTGAATGATTGGTAATACTTCTTCATTTAATCTTTCCTTCAAGAATTGTTGTTTATGAATCCTGTGTTGTTCATTTGGGGTAGAATTCTGTCATAGACACCTCGCTCAAATTATTAACAAAGTCAATGGAGGCAGTCTGCCTCAGGCAGAAGCAAATCTCTATCTAGATATTGGATTTCATGGCAACTGATCCAAATAAATAAACATCCTCCCAAATCTCTATCTAGATATTGGAAATGCAGATGGTGTTACGAGGTGCTGCAAGATTCACAAAGAGTGAGTAGTTTTTGAGAAATATGGACAAAATTGTGTCATTCCAAAATACCTCTTTTTATGGTAAGTGGTAGTGATATGGGATTCAGGAATGATCACCAATATAAAGTGCCAAGTTAAATGTCTAAAACTTAGTTTTAACTCACATAGGTAATTAAAATACTATCAAGATCTTCTTCAATCAGTAGACTTGCTCAATGTACGTGGTGATGTTATGAAATTCCATGTGATTTTTCTTTTTGGTTCTAATTAAGCAGATTGTAGGGTAGTATACCTTCTCAATTGTCTTATAATGCTGCACAATATATTTTGACACTGGTACAAACATGCACTAGAGTGATGTTCACAAATTTTGATAAATATGAATACAAATAAGACTGGCTTGTTGGGCCTGAAGGACTTTGATTCGGGTAGGTTTTAGGGTTTAGCTACCACCGACCACTATATAAAGAGACTTACTTGAGCAACATTTTGTCTCATCAAAACAAAACTTCATCTTGCCGTCTTCTCCACCTCTGGTTCTCAATTTGTAGATCTACCACTTGTAATAGAATTTTTTCTTTGCAAAACCATTATAAAAGCTCTAACAACAACACAAATGAATCAGTTCCAGCACAATGATTTCTCCTCTCAAAAGTATTTGATGCATTTTCAAAAGTATTCTAAGATTTAGTAGGTGTTCATCATCGTGGATCATGTATGTGTGATAGCCCCTTTCTTCTCATTTACCTCAAAGAATAATCTAGCCGTCATCTTCTTCATCCACCTCTCTTACTCTTTGTCTAGATCTACCAAGTATGTAATAGAATTTCGGATATAAATGAGACGTTGAGTGTATATGAGAAATTCATCCTCACATTCAAACACCCAATTAAATTATTTCCATTATAATGACTTCTCCTCTCAAATTGCTCTTTGAATTTTGAGATTTTTTGACAGACCAATTCTTTTGGTTCTTCAAAGGTGTCTTTTTTTCCCTAAATAGAAAGAAAAAAGATTCATTAATGAGTTTTTCTTTTTGTTATTCCTAAATTTTTGTAGAAAAAGTTTAGGAGAATTTCCAGTTGGTTGCTTGTTGCTGACATTTGGTTGAAGTATTTACATGATCCTGGATATGTCTATGTAATGTAATCAGTTTATTGTCATAGTTATCAATAAAGTTAAAGAGGTCTATATGTGTAACGATTCTACTTCATTTAATCTGCTAAGCATCTTTTGAATTTGCATTTACTCTGTAGCTGAAACAACTCCAAGAACTGGCTGGTGTAGGGGCTATGCAAGAATTCATGTGCTTATTTTGTAATTGTAATTGTGGTAATATGAGGGTTAAATTCGGTTGTAAAACAACTCGGTTCAACCATCCGTGACATTTGTTGAAACCAATAATGTTCTCTCTTTCAATGTGGGATCTAGCATTCTAGATGAGTTGCTCCAAACTGGTATTCTTGTTTCTTGTGTATTTGAAGAAACCCAGTTCAAAATTTTCACCAATTGCAGAATTACCTAAAGAGATTGTATCCCCTGCAAGTGTTTGGTTGCACATGACAAAACCAATAGTTGGAATACAATGCATCCATTTTTGTTTTTATTGGGGTGATTTAAACTAGAAGGGTAATATAGACAGTTTATGTTTAATGGAGTTTTTGTGAACAATTTGTTTTGTTGGAGTTTTTGTGCATAAATAGTGACACCTTTGGTGTTGTAACTTGCGGACTATTATTGTAAAATGCGTAGTTTGAACTCACATAGGTTGGGATGGTCTCCGAGTGTTTTTATCCACTGTGCGATTGCAAATCCACATAGTGCTTCCATTTGTTTTCACTTCTTCTTTGCTCTGATTATTTGCACATTACAACAAGTCATAATTTATCTATAAAACTTGCACTAGTAAGAAATTGAACATGCACGGCAACCGTCATCCAGATAACAAGTCATAATTTATCTATAAAACTTGCACTAGTAGGTAATTCATAACGTAGAGGACAGTCTTGTGAATGAATAACCAGTCCCAAATTGGTCTAAGATGCTTGCTCACTGAGTGTAGGCATTCGTAAACGAGTAGCTTTTCATCTCCATGTAAACAAAAACTTCATTTCAGTTTTCCTGAATACATCACATTTCCGAGACTCAAGCCCCTTTAACTAAGATTTTTGTTAAAGGAAGAGAAAAAAGTGATCCGAGGAGAGTAAAAATGGTAGTCGACTCGCTAGCTAGACCGAGTCTTACACTGAGTCAAATTTTATTTTATTTGCGGACAAAAATATCCCACTCCCTCACCGACAGAGTAAAATAGGTTTAACCAAATCCATGTTTGATACTGTAAAAATTAACAACAGTAATTTAAAGAACGAATTCCAAAGAAAAAATAATCTAGTTTCCCGTATGAATTTTAGTTTTTCACCTTCGATCCAACTGTTAAGCATCCGCGACTTTCAGATCCAATTTCTTTTTTTTTTTCAAACCCTCATCAGTTAGTGTTCTTTACGTGGACTGGATTACCATCTCTTATTGTTCATTTCCTTTTTGTTACTTTCCTTGTTACGAACAGTAGAATATTAAAATAAAGTTTTTTTTGATGTTATTTCTTAGTCAATCGGTGAGAGTTGTTCTTTCTTAGTTAGTCGGTGAGATTTTAATAATCAATTTGTTCTTCTTAATTAACTGCTGATTTTAGTGTCCCATTCAAACATTAGTATCGATTCAACCTGGTTAGGTTAACCGAGTTGACTACGATATTCGTTCTCTTCGGATCACTTTTTGCTCTCCCTCTGATAAATTTTTTTAATTAAATGTAAGTCATCTATCACTTTTCTTGCGGATGCGAAAGACTAAATGAAATAAAAACAAGTCTTTGATGGGACAAACAAATTTAAATAAACAAATATACTGTTATATATGCTCCCTAGTGCATGCAGTTGACTTCATTTAACAAAATGGAGGAATGTGTTAAATGAAGTCAACTGTGTTAGTAATCCTCAATGTGGATTAGGCTTTAAAGGTTTATGGTTAAACACTCATTCTTAATTAAGTTGCTTTAAAGGTTTATGGTTAAACACTCATTCTTAATTTCATTGTGTTAGTAAAACTCTGAAGTAAAAGCTACCCAGGGGATACGTATGAAATCCTTTTCACTACCCACTGAACTTGAATTGAAATTAAGAACCACTGCACTTGAATTCACTTTAGGATCTCAACTTTTTATATAATTTGGATTAGGCTTTGAGCAGCACTTTTCACTAGTACGGCCAAAAGACATGGTTATAATGACATAATCTTGACATTTTAGCATCATTTTTTCTGCCAAACCAAACTGGGAATAAATTTGAAGTTAATTTTTGATGGCATGTTTTTGTTATAACACTTCCACTAAAAATGAGAGCATTCCGAGATGCATAAGACCACCATCTCCCATTTTGAATATCAACCCTTGAATATTAATTGTTGAAATTAAAATTTGTGGATGGTGAAATTTCATATTTTAGAATACTCTTATTTTTGGTAGGAATGTAGAGTTTTTATGAGGAATATATCACCAAAATCCTAGCTTTAAATTAATCTCCGTTTAGAATTTATAGAAAAATAAATATTTTTATTCTTAATACTGCCTAAATTGTTACACTTATATATGTCAGAGATTTGGCATACTTATTAGACCGCTTTATTCCTATATATTCACGCTTTCTTAATGTGAGCGTAGTGTACGCTGCAAGCTGTGACCGCCAAACCAAGACCCTGGAAAGCATTCCCCAGTTTGTGTTGATGTCTCGAGTGTTGGTTGCATCTTGAGTGCAAGTGGTCTTTGCTAGGGGCGCATGTGGCATGTGCCAATGGCATGTGCGGAATGCCTTTGTTGCGAGTTGCACCTCGAGCGCAAGTGGCAATGCCAGAGATGCTAGTGGCGTGTGTGGCATGTGCCAATGGCATTTGTGGAATGCCTTGGTGGCAGGTTATACGTTGAGTGTAATTGGCAATGCATAGAGCTGCTAGTGGCGTGTGTGGCATGTGCGGAATGCCTTGGCGGTAGGTTGCACAGTTTTGCAAGTTAGGCTACCAGCATGGGTTTTGGCATGTGCCAATGGCGCGTACGGTCAAGTTGGCCTAGGTTGCACGGCTTGCAAGTTGGCTACCAGCATGCGTGTTTTGCATGCGCCAATGGCATGCGTGGCCAAGTTGAATCATGGCCCGTGTTTAGAAAAGCTACCAGCGAGCGTGTTGGCATGTGCCAATGGCATGCTCGGCCATTAGGGCCACGTCCTGGTAAGAAAAGCTACCAGCGAGCGTGTTGGCATGTGTGGCCAATTTTGGCCGCGCCTTGGTGGAAAAAGCTACCAGCGAGCGTGTTGGCATGTGCCAATGGCATGCGTGGCCAATTTGGGTCGCGCCCTGGTAGGAAAAGCTACCAGCGAGCGTGTTGGCATGTGCCAATGGCATGCGTGGCCAATTTGGGTCACGCCCTGGTAGGAAAAGCTACCAGCGAGCGTGTTGGCATGTGCGAATGGCATGCGTGGCCAATTTGGGTCGCGCCTTGGTAGAAAAAAGCTACCAGCGAGCGTGTTGGCATGTGCCAATGGCATGCGTGGCCAATTTTGGTCGCGCCTTGGTAGAAAAAGCTACCAGCGAGCGTGTTGGCATGTGCCAATGGCATGCGTGGCCAATTTGGGTCGCGCCTTGGTAGGAAAAGCTACCAGCGAGCGTGTTGGCATGTGCCAATGGCATGCGTGGTCAATTTGGGTCGCGCCCTCGTAGGAAAAGCTACCAGCAAGCGTGTTGGCATGTGCCAATGGCATGCGTGGCCAATTTGGGTCGCGCCTTGGTAGAAAAGGCTACCAGCGAGCGTGTTGGCATGTGCCAATGGCATGTGTGGCCAATTTGGCCTAGGTTGCATGATTTTCAAGCCTAGGCGTGGGCGCCATTTTGGCATGGCATGGTTAGGGCCAAGGTAAGGGTGCTTGGCTTGGCGTGACGTGCCTAGCGTAGCTAGGGCCAAGGCAGAGTGCGTTTGGCAGGGAGCGGCTAGCTCGGGCTAAATATATTTGGCATGATTTGCCATTGGCACGGAGGTGCGGCTAGCATGGTTGGCATGCTTTGGCACGTTTGGTGTGGCTGGCATGATTTTCCATTGGCACAGAGGTGCGGCTAGCTTGGGCTAGGTGTGGCTGGCATGATTTGCCATTGGCACGGAGGTGCGGCTAACATGGTTGGCATGCTTTGGCGCGTTTTGGTGTGGCTGGCATGATTTTCCATTGGCGCATAGGTGTGGCTAGCTTGGTCTAGGTGTGGCTGGCATGATTTGCCATTGGCACGGAGGTGCGGCTAACATGGTTGGCATGCTTTGGTGCGTTTTGGTGTGGCTGGCATGATTTGCCATTGGCGCAGAGGTGTGGATAGGGCCAAGGTAAGTGTGTTTGGCTTGGCGTGGTGTGATGTAGCTAGGGCCAAGGCAGAGTGCATTTGGCATGGCGCGGCTAGCTCGGGCTAAATGTGGCTGGCATGATTTGCCATTGGCACGGAGGTGCGGCTAGCATGGTTAGCATGCTTTGGCGCGTTTAGTGTGGCTGGCATGATTTTCCATTGGCACAGAGGTGCGGCTATCTTGGGCTAGGTGTGGCTGGCATGATTTTCCATTGGCACGGAGGGGAATTAGGGTTTTGTTCGTCGTAACCCTAATTTGAAAAAATACCCCTATTAATTACTGATTACATGCATTAAATGTCCTAATAAATGTGTCACTGGTGACATTAGGTTATTTGGGGTTTTACGATTTTACCCTTTGTTTAAAAACCACCATCAACAGCAGTAGACTGCTGCGACTGCCTCTTAAATTGTTTTGGTAAATATGAGTTCAGATAGGTGGTCTTGTTGGGCCTGAAGGACGCTGATTTGGGTAGGATTTAGGTTTCGCTTCCAGTGACCACTATATAAAGAGAGTTTACTTGAGAAACATTTTCTCTCATCAAACAAAACTTCAACTTGTCGTCTTCTCCATCTCTGGTTCTCAATTTGTAGATCTACTACTCTGTAATATAATTTTTTTCTTTGCAAAATGATAATAAAAGCTCTAACAACAACACAAATGACTGAGTTCAAGCATAATAATTTATCCTCTCTGAAGTATTTTATGGATTGACATAATTTTCTGAGATTTAGGTGGTGTTTATCTTTTGAATTTTCACATACCTGCAATATGACTTATCCTCTCGGAAGTCATTATGTTAGTTTTTTTGCTTTTGCCGAATTCTTTCGCTATGTAATCTGTATTCAAGGGTTTATAGGATTGGAACTACATGATACTGCTGCATTTGTTTATGTAATAGGCATCAGTTTATGTAATAATAGTTCATCTATAGGATTGTCCTGTGTATCAATTTTATAATTAATCAGATTTTGTGCTCTTTGAATCTCCTCCGTTGAGGTTGCATAATAAATTTATTACGTTCATGGAATATAATGGTCTTTCAACTATATCTTCTTGACCACATAATCATACAATTTCGATGCATCTCAATGTTCTCTCAACGTGGGAGATGTAGCATCTCAATGTTTTATCAAATGTATGGCTTTTAGGGGAAAATATGTAGTCATGGAATGCATGGTGTTTATAACCTAAACAAACGAGTTTAAACTCAGATAAATATTTTCAATTTTATGGAAAATTTACCATTGTTTGCATACACAAAAGCCATATATGTCACTGTGTGATTGCAAACCCAGTATGAAATCCACATAGTTCGTCGATTTGTTTTCACTTCTTCTTTAATTTGCTCCGATTATTTGCACCATGCAACAATGAGGATTCTGGTTATAATCAAATTGAAAAAAATTGAATATGCACTTTCATTGGCAAGCATCTAACCCATTCTTCATAACCACATAACCCGTCGGCCATAAAACCAGTACCAGTAGGTAACTCAAATATTCACTCTGAATGGACACTGTTCGGAGTTAATAACAAATGTGTATTCAAACATCACCAGTGTTGGGAGTTAATAACCAGTATCAGTTATTGAACTGTGAAGATAATCAGTGTTAGTTTTCGCCATTTTACAAACATCACCAGGTAAATACCCTTCCTCATTATACTGCTTTTGTAGATTATCAACTCGATTTAGAAACCCTAATTTTCTGAATTTTGATTTTTTTACTGAATAACCCTAAATTCCTGAAATTGGGGATTTGGGATTTTCTTCATAAAATTTGTGTTACGGTTTGATCATATGTTAGTAAATGGTAATCATTGTTAATTCAATTATGTGCAGGAAGTATGGGAAGTATCCAACTAGGAATTTTAGGGTAGAATGGTTTTGGACAAATAAGGTTTAGTATTTTGATAATGTGGATGTTAATTCTGGTGGGTTGAAGGCATTTTGAGATAAAGTTCATGCTTCTTTTAAGTTAGCACCAAATAAGATGGTTGAAGTGATTTGGATTGGTAATGATAAACCAAAATATATGGTTAATGATTCACATTGGTATGAGATGTGGGATAAGGCTGTTGCTGAGGAAGGGTATGTAAATTTATGGTGCAATGTCACTAGTCCAAAATGCGGAATTTAGGACAGGCCGAAACTGTCGTAAAAAGGGTTATAGGACTAATACTTTCCGTCCTAAAGTCTGTCATATTTTTGGTGTACTATTTAATATAGGACAGTTCGGTTTTGTACTAAATAAACAACGGATTTCTTTTGTCTAGAAATAACGACTGATGCTGACTGTCATAGTTCTATAATCAAGATCAGCCTGGTCTGATTCAGGTGAGTCGGTTTCAGCTGAATCTGATTCAGGTGAGTCAGTTTCAGACGAGTCTGATTCAGGTGAGTCAGTTTCAGACGAGTCTGATTCAGTCAATATGAATTTCTTTTTTCTTGATTTTTGATTAAACATGAGACAAGACAACATATAAATTTTTCAAGCAAATGGAACCCAATCTATTAAAATTAACTTTGAATTCAATTAACATGATAACACAAACATCTGTAAGTTCAATAACAAAAGCTACATGTATCATTTATTCATGTCCAAAACAACAAAACAGGAGAAAAAAGTAAAAATCCTAACTGTGTGATATAATTTCCTAATACACGAGTTATGTATTACCGAGGACATCCAATCGTCTCACTAAGAAAAACATCTCCAAGTATAGCGTCTTCAGCACATCATTCAATCAGTAAGGATTTCAATTCGTCATTAAATAGGGTACATTAATATTAACACGTCCAAGCGCAGCTGCTTTCTTCTATAGATTCCTGTTTAATAATTAAGAAAAATTAATTAGGTTCACAGGCCAAAAATAGTACATCATGTGAACTTAGCAATATATAATTACGTATCAGACATTACTGTTGTATGCATGTGCAAATAGGTAAGCAGCAATAATCTAGGACACTTCCACCAATTGTTGCCCCAAATGATAAGTCAGCATCGAGTATTCAAATACATGGAAACTGACTAAATTCATTTGGATTAGAATCAATTCCAACATACCAAAATCAACAACCTTAAATTTGAATTGAGACATCAATCACAGATCATCAAAAGAGATATGTATTTATATACAGAGATTACCAGAATTTAGAATTTCCGCAGCCAACCCTGAGGATACGAGAAGAGAAAATAATGAAACTCTCACGTCATATGGCTCTGTCCCGGAATCAAGACCTACTTTATTTTGACCAAGGGATCCTCGAACCAACCTGTCCTTGCATGAAAAGGAATTTTCATGGAATACGAGAAGACAAAATCAAGATCTGGTTACAATTCAAAGTTGTGAGAGCCACTACTTGGAGAGCAGAAGTTAACGATCCATGGTTCACTACAAAGTAGAGCAAAGGTCTCTGAATTCAACGGCCACAAAAATGAAGTTATATAGGCATTTTCCACAAAATTCATACCCAATTTAAACAAAGCATAGATACAAAATCATCCAGCAGACTGAATATTGGCATCACACTCTAATCTAATATATACGGATGCATTTAACATATTTACATGGAAAATATTTATATTTACCGGGTGAATACCACACATACACTATACACACAAGTACGTGACCACAATTACCCTATCACTTAAAACAAAGAGATTTGGTAGTAATACCAAAACACCAAAATTATAATGGATACAGGTGCAAACAAAAAGGTATGGATGGTATACAATTTAAAACAATACCTAAGGGAATAACTAAGTCAATCTTGTTAATTAGGCATGGATATCAAGACTTGCTCTAGAAACCAACTTCAGCTACAAACGAGAATCTTTTGGTTTTTAATTAAAAAATTCCCATTGAGCTACTGATTTCACGGGTCCTCGAAATGCATGAGAAGGAAAATTTGTACAGTATCAGTGCGTTATGCAGACAAAAGTACCCAGTAAAAACGTTGATGTAAACAATTATTTGTTTTTTCAAACTGGTGTCAACAGAAATCAAATTTGATAAGAAGTAACATCTGGGCTGATATTTTTGCAGTGGTAGAGGTGTTGGCTGTGCCTGTGATTTAAGTACGGATGTGATGATTGATCAAATTAAAATACACGGTGGTCTGGTGGTACTGGCTATGATGATGGCGATGATGCTTGTGGTGGTGGTGTGCTGATGCTGACAATGGATGAGGAAATGGAGGTAATTAAGGTTGTCAATGGATGTTGGCAGTGTGATGTTGTGGTTTTGGGCTATTGTTGGTCGTATTGATGGGAATAAATCCTTAAATATACAACTTACACATGCAATCATCATAAACAACATGACTATTAGAAATTTTATCGAATGCATCCCAAGAAGCTACAATCATGCTCATCAATGGAAAAATAAATTACTAAATTTTGCTCATCAATAAATATAGTGGTTCAGGACTTTTAGCAAACAGATAGAGCACATCAGATTTCATGTCAAACCGGCAAAGATGATCAATCCAACAAGCAACAGTAGAAAATCCCATGAACTTATTTTCCACAAGTATAGAGTATATCAAACAAAAAAGTTGAAAACAGATGTACGACTAATATTCCAAAATACCATCGACCCTAAAAACAACACTTTGTTATACCAAAAAAAAATTTACGAACGCAAAGGAAAATCCTTAAAATTATGATAACGAATGGGTAAAATTAATGAAGAAAAAGAAGAAACATACCTAACTCTTAACCTTGACATTGATATGAGCTTCTCCTAATTTCTTCTTCCTGTATTGTGTTGCACCCAGAATTTAAATCAGCAATAAAAAAAAGAAGCTCAACACGATTTTTATTTTTATCTTCTTATAAATGCTAAAATTGAAGGGTCTATAATATAAAAATTTCAAGATAATAATATCAAAATCACAAAAACGAAATTAATACTGATTTTGCGCATCTATCTCCTATGCTTCGTTGTTGATTTCTTCACGTCATGATAACAGAAACGAAGATCAGAAGAAGAATTAAGGAGTGAAAGTTTATGAGAAACTTTCATTTTTGATAAACACCGGAAGAATATTACGGAGACGGTTATTTTCTTTTTCTGTGTTTTAGACTTGAGAAGTTTCTGGATCTGATTATAGGCCATAGGATTACATTTATCAAAGGTTTAAAATGAAAACGTAGTTAAAGGGATTTAATTGGATCTCCATTATAAACACGGATCGAACAATATTTTCAACCTCTAATATAAACCGTCAGATTATTCATTATCAACGACATATATGTACTCTCCGTGAGTTTCTTGGACTTTAATCGTGGAAATATTATAGTCTGGCTAAATATTCGACGGATTAGGGTGGAACTTTGAGGGTAGGGTGCAAATAGAAACAAAAAAACTACAGAATACACATGTCAATTATCACATACAAATTATTTGACGGATTCCGGCTGTAAATTATCTAACGACTAATGGGATATGTCCTTTTCTCCTCGCCCCAAGTGTCCTAAAAACCATGTTTTGGACTAGTGTGTTGGTGATAGGATTGTGCCTCCTTGTGATGGATGTGCTGAAACTTATGGTATATTAAACAAGAGAGACTCAACACCATCCAAGGTTATAAGCAGTTCAGTAACATGCATTAACTATGCTTCTTCACCAGTTAGACTTGATCCAGAGATGTTTTCCACACCTAAGAAGAAGTTAACATGCATTACATCACCACATCTAGTCAGAAGGAGTTTAAGGCTAATTAAGAGATCTGATGATGCAGTGACTGGATGTACTAGCATTAGCAAGCGGTTATTTGAGAATGTGGATGAGCATGTGAATGCTGATGATGATGATTATGAGAATGTTGTTTTTAGTGCCGAAACACTCCAAGCTGAGAGTGAGTATGAGAACATTCAACTACCTAATGATGCTGAAGATTCTGTCATCCCAATGATGATCCTAGTAGTCCAGTTTCTGATACCGATGAAATGGCACTACAAAAAACCTGAGCATTGGCAACCATACTAGTTTAGTTTCCTAAGATGAGATTTGTGTTGCCAAATAGAAAGGCAACTAATGGTAGTTGCGGAGCTTAAGTTGCCGTATGGGGTGTTTCCAAATGTTAAGGCAACTACTAAAAATGCCTAGTTTCTATGTGCGTTTTTGGCAACTTAGGTTGTAGTAACCAAACAAATTATTTTTTAAATGCAATTGATTAGAACCACTAATATTTGTAGTTGTTAGTTAAGTGCCAAGCTTTTCAACAACTCAATTTTTGTAGTTACCGGATACTTGCCAAACATTATGGCAACTAAATTTATATGTAGTTGCGACTTTATTTTGCAATTGATTTAGTAGTACCCGTATATCCGGTTTCCATAATTGCGATAAGTCAAAGCAACTCAGTTGTAGTTGGCAAATAGTTCCTAAATCATTTAACAACTAACTTCAGCAACAACGTATTTAGTTGAGTTATATCGACAATTAATTCTTTATAGTTCCGTAGTTCCCAAGCACTTTCCTTCGGTAATTAATCCTTTATAGTTCCCAGGCACTTGCCTAATACGTTGAGTAATATAGGTAATTAATTTTTTATAGTTCCCAGGCGCTTGCCTAACATTCATTAGTTGCTTTAATGGATGTTGGTCCAATGCAAACTTCATAAGATGCGGTGCTAGACGGTTGAGCTTATAAACTCTTATCAACACATTCATAGGGTGTTGTGCCAGAATTAAATAAATTCCACAAATAAAGTGAACCACACAAATGAATTCAGAAAGTTATTTTTTATTCATAATTGATAATAATTTATTGTTTCAATCACAACAAAAACATCGATAAGACATGACATTAAATAAAATAAAAAAAAAACAGGGTTCCGATCCCAATCTAATGGTAGAATGCTGCTTGGCCAGCTGAACGAATGGTCATTCCCGTAGAGGCACTGCAGCACAAAACCCACAAAAAAATAAAAAGTTATCCAGGGAATACCTTACAGAGATTAAATTAGATCAAGGTTATTACTAGAGGTGTAAAACGTGCCGGCCCGGCACAGCCCGTAGTCGCGTGCTTCACGTGTCATGTGCCGTGCTGTGTTGTGCCAACGATTTAAACGTGTTGTGCCGTGTTGTGCTTTACTAGTCGAAAGCTAGGCACAAAAGATATACCCACGACACAAAGACACGAATAAACGTCTTGCGTCTTTGTGCGTCTTTGCACACACGTGTTATAAACAATTTGAAATCATTTGATGTATACATTAAGTCGGACATTATCACAAGAATTTAATTAGACTACATATCATCTGAAATTATTTCAAGTAAAATTACAAGTTTATTCAATAAAAAGAAATAACCCATCAAATATAAAATTGGATTATTGTCATGTAAATTAATGTTCTAGTTAAATATAGGTGACGACATTATAACAATGATATTGAAATATATTTTCTAAATATTAAGGTATTATATGTGTTGTTTTAAATAAGCCAACATAAAATGTTAAAATCTAGCTAGAATAGTGACTCTTTTGTGAAATATACAAAAAATGTGATGTATTATGCCTTGTTATATGGTGTATTTGTACATGTTATGACGTGCTCTCTTAACGTGCTGGGCTGGGATGGGCCACGTGCTTATCTCGTGCCGCGTCTTTGTCTTTGTGCTCTTGTGCCAATTAGTCAAACCCAAAGACGTCCCATTTAACAAACGTGTTGTGCCGTGTCTTTGGGCTAAGTCACGTCTTTCAAGCTGAAATTTGTGCTCGTCTTTGGCACACCCAATTTACACCTCTAGTTATTACTTTGGACAACAAGCCAAATTCGAAATACATTTAATAGCACATTTGAATTTACATTACAACATTCTATCTATACAGCACGACATAGTAACACAGGATAAGATGCAGGGAAAAAAATTGAGCCATACTTTAGTCAGAAACCAATAAGTGGATTTGAATGCCTTCCCAATGATAACACTCCGGTTAGATTTGTTAGACATAAAACCTCAACTTAAGGACATAAGTTGAATTCAAATTCATGAAATATGCATCGAAGTATTACAACTGAACTTGTTCATTGCTGGCTTATTAAACTCATAATCAAAAACAACAATTAATCCTAAAAAATTCATGTGAGAACCATTTCAATTAGTGCAAGGCTAAAATGATAGATAAAGGAGCAGATGAGTCTACATAAAACATAACATGAACCTGATAATTGTGATTAAAAGAGATATTAGTAGGGAAACCAACACTAATTGATACTAGTTTTAAGCAAAACGTGGAAAATTTTCACATAATAACAATCAAGAACAACATTGATCAGAACTAAGACACTACTAGGATCGTGTATTACAGCAACACGGAGGGATAGTATTATATTAATCATACACAAACTACAGATTCAATAACCAATTTCAGAGAAAAATGAATAACTAGCATTACATGGGAGTGAATAGACAAGATTCAATTCAATACTATCATAGTTTTGAGCTAAGGGCACCAATTGTCGGGCAATTATACAAGCTAGCCAACAATGGTATATATGAAACAGGCAAGTTTCGCCAAAACTAAAGAGAGGAAATATGGACGTAAGAAACAGCCAGACAAAACAAAGTAAACCAACCAAGCAAAATTTGGAATCTACAAACAACTTGCTAGGAAAAAAAATCAGATCATGCAAATTAATTATAAAATGTTCAATTCACACAAAACTAGTACGAGTGTATCTTCAAAAACTCGCTGAGAAATAGAGATCTTATATAAACATACGCAGTGAATAGATGCAGGATCTAACAAGGAATCCCAGCAATTGATTCCGAAGGCTCTACCTCAGACTTCATTTTCTTATCTACAAAATCAAGAATTCCAACCAAAATAAGTTAGTAACAGTGTAACACTAATTAATCGAGTCCGTCAAAACCAATCAAATGACCAGTAGTAGATGAGATTTAGCTTAGGTAGAGGTGTTCTCTCTTGTACATCGTTAAACTCCTTCATATTCTCGGATTCATATTCAAGATTTAGGGTTTTTAAAACAAAATGAAATGACTCCGATAATTTCAGTTCTTCAAAACAATTCCTACAACAACATAAACTTTTAAATCTCCCTCGTTTTCATCACTTCGACTAGTACTTGCACTTCGTACTTGACCCTCAGTGAATCTCTACCTGCACTTCGCCGTTGACCCTCAATTAGAAAACTTTAACCCTTAGCTAGTTCATGGCAGATTTAATTGGCAAACTTATAGAAAAAACATAATGAAGACTAAATTAAATTTACCTTTTTATTGGTGCTGCGGCTTCCTTCCCAGACCACGTTATACCCCTTCAACGAATTCCAGCAGTTCGGAAAATAACCAATTCATCAATACCCATTTCCAAAAATGTGGTCTAGATCTACTCTTCGAAAAGTGAATCTTTATTTCTGATTCTCTTAGGCTTCGTAGTAACTTGGTTAGGGAAACTTTATTCGTTTTAAAATATAAACATCAAAGAAAGCTTAGGTTCCTTATACAGAAAAACTGAGTATTTGACAAGATTTAAGAACCAGGTCAAAAGACATCATCTAATAATTTCTTTGAAATCCGCGAATGAAAAATAAGCAAAACAAAATTTTAAGGTGATCAGTAAACACGAAAAAATGTTATTAGCTGTTGCTGAAACAATTTTACTGGTCACGGATGATTGTTAGATCTTAGGGTTTTTTTATCGCTTGTGAGAAATAGGATGAAGAAGATAAGAGCAGAGAGACGGAGATAACAATAAGTTTGTTTCTCTTCCTTATTTGATTATAGAATAGATCTCCGGGTGGTATTCTCGGTAAAATCAACAACGGGGTTTACGGCTAGGATTTGTAAAGGCATCACTCGCTGTAGCCTAGATTAAAACCAATGCCCAAGTGATTGAGAAGAAGATCTAATGGCTAGTTACTACCACGTGTAAACACCACTAAAGATTGATGGTTTACTATTGGTCCATATACGTGTTTTATGCCACGTGTTTCGATCTCAATTGAAAATAGACGGTGCAATTTTGATTTTTTTGTGATTTGCCGTATTGTTTGCACCATATTTTGTGATTTGCGGTATTGTTTGCCGTAAAAAGGACTAGTACAACCGTTTCCACGGTGGGAGGGCCGACCGAAAAAATTGACGCAAAACTAAATTTTGTACTCACAATTTAGGTCCGCCATAATGGCACGGAGTCTTGTAAATTTGTAAAGCGAAACCGTAAAGCAAAGAGATGTTCAAACAAAAGACATCATATTTCTTTGAAGGAGATGTACAGTTGAAAAGTCAGGCCGACTCAACTGATTGAATCAGTCATAACTCAGTCAGCTGCTAGTCAGAAAGCTAACGTCTGAGTTAGATGCTAACTCAGCTGAATGGTCTTAGCCTAGGCCAAGCTCTGTTGCGCCATCTTGGCCGTTTATAGCTTCAGTTCCCTGTTCCATCTTCACTTCACATGCCTGCACATCCAACTCAATCAATCATATGCCTACTCCCATTGCAACTCAGATCTTCTTCATTTCAGTTCAAGCACAACTCAGGTTATCTTTGACCACACATATTTACTTCTATCACCATAAATCACACAAAACACTCACTTCATCTTCAGATAACATGATTTCCTTCATTAACTATCTCCTTGGCATCAGAAATTTCTTCTAACAGATGATATTATCTTCCCTGTCTTTAAACCACCGCAATCAGCAGGTGATGGGATTTTTGGTAGCGAAAAAGAACGAGCAGACCTTGTATCTGAACATAAAAATTACACGTTTAGAGTTCAGAGAAACTATAAAACTAAAAGAAGCATATCGTGTTTGAGCATAAACCTAAACTGATTAGAAAAATGTAAAGATGAAAGTGTATACCTTCAGTAGTAAGTATGCTTTTCATGTTTCCTGCACTACTGTCACTTGATTTGAGATAGCTGTTGATGGTGTCCCTTAGTGTTTTGTTAGGAATGAGGTCATCCACGGGTATTTTTTCACCCCACAAATATACATAGATTTTGAAATAATGTTGCCTCTGATACCTGATTTAATTCAAGTACATTAGTAAGTCGAGCAGTCAATTACTTGCATACCGAGAAAGAAGAGTAAAAACACTTCAGTGAAAAGAGATACAGATTTCTTACATTCATTGCAAAAACTTTGAAAACAACACTTTCTTGTAAGTACTGCGTCTTTCATCACTTCTTTACACAATGGGCGTGGGAGTTCGGAGGAAAATTGATAACTCGCCCTGAAGCAGAGGGTATGCTTTCAACTTCCTTCTCAAAAGAATCCCTGACTCAAATAAGATTTAAGTTAATTTGTATTTATACAACAAGGTAGAAGAACTAAACCAACCTGTAGATAACAGCGAAACCAACTTACCCATTGGGCTTCATAACAACAACTGCATCTGGCAATGCATATGAGCAGTCAGCATTCACCGTTAACAATGGACTTTGGGATACCAGTGGGAGGCCTCAGTCGTTTTGTGTCATATTCAGGATCACCATTGGTAGGACAGTGCTGAATAAAATGCCATGAATATAGATACCAGTCAAATTTTTCATGTGAACTTACCAAAACAGAAAAGACAAACAAACAGGCATATTATTCAAAATTTTGTACATACCAGGAACCCGACATCTGTAACATATGTAGCCTTCTGGTGGTACCTTGAAATTTCCTTGCAATATTCCTATTCTCAAGGTTTCGTGGAATAAGCACAAAAAATAAAGAAAGATCGCAAAAACACATAAATCCATATGAAACTAACATAATATGTTCCATCATGAAACTAACATAATATCGATTGTCGGATCCACCTAAAATCACTGTGTTCCTTGATAATCAAGATATACTTGATCTTGATGATCTTTCCTAAGGCGCAAAGTAGGAATGCTTTTTCAATCCCCTGTTCTCTTCCAAGGTAAACTCAACCTTTACTCTACTTCTACTTCTTACTAACTTGAATCCCTACGCCTGCATTTGACTTTGGATTCTTTCATAAACCTGGAGTCGGGTGTTTTTTGTCAACGTCAGAGTCTCAGACTCGTCTGAGCCCGTCTTTAGTACAC
Source organism: Papaver armeniacum (assembly GCA_023531295.1). Taxonomy (NCBI): domain Eukaryota; kingdom Viridiplantae; phylum Streptophyta; class Magnoliopsida; order Ranunculales; family Papaveraceae; genus Papaver; species Papaver armeniacum. Next base: position 12,235 of record JAJJWW010019539.1, on the reverse strand, counting down.
TATTTTGTGCAGACCACGTAGCATCTCATGGATGTTCCGATGGATTCTGAAATTCTTACACAAAGTCTCTATGCAAAATCTCATGCATTTTGAGAGTTGGACTTGGAGTTATATGCACAAAAATAAACTTGCCATTTAGTATGCAGATGAAATAGCTAAATACGCTAGTAAAGAGAGTATCTATATTGGTTAGAAGATTTTCCTGATTTCTTGTTAAACTTTATTGTGCATGATACTGCCTAATTATTCTTTGGCACATAATAATAATAATAATCTTAAGTAACTAACAGACAATTGTGATTTTAATAGTTTACATCGATGTCTTATTGGTAGGTTGTTATGCAATTTTGGCAACAAGAATCGCCCTGTCCTGCCTCAAGGACACTGGGGAATCATATTATATATGATGCAATTTTAACAAAATTAGATGTCAAAAGGATAAGAATAAATTTCCCTCGGTGCAATCAACTCAAGTTCACCTAAAATCATTCTATGTTGACTTTGGTTTAGCATCCTTATAAATATTTTCCTATGTTAAACATATTCTGAACGTTTGACAACCTAGACAACCTAGAATCTGATTAATGGGCCACAACTAAGAATCTATATTTTATCAGAAGTAGTCTGGAAACAACTTGACGAATAACAGGTTAACATGGTCTATAAGATGGAACAAATGACATTCATTTAATCGAATACAGATATGCTGGTTTATCTCCTCTTTGAACTTGTCCAGTATGAGCTTTATGCGCTCTTGTTGCTCTGCAAAATAATGAAAGCTATCAACCCTCATAGTGTATACAAAATAAATTTCGTTTACCGTCCTCAGCAGCACTGGAATTACTCTCACTGCCTAACTCAAAAATCAATAAATCACCTTCAGGTTCGACTCATTAAATCGTGAGACAAGAATAAACATAAAAAATAAATAATCATTCTTATTGACATTCAATCTCGATGATCAAATCCTATCATCAACTTGCAATAGTGGTATGCCAGAGCTGGGAGAAGTACTACCCATCCGATGATCAATGTAGTCAACTTAACAGGAAAAATTAGAAAATATATAGTTTAACAAGTAAGGTGAGCTACAGACGCAGTTCAATCAATCTAACAACTGTGTGTATTTTGACTATGTGCGCAAGCTTGATAAGCAACAAGCATTGAAGTAATTTCTAACTTACTTCAATGAATGAGCAAAAAGGAGCTTTCTGCAAGCTAGCTACCATTGTACTTACACCACAGAAAATACGTCCAGCAGATAAAAATTCAAGAGATGCACCTTCCAATACAAGAATACCCTCTAGTAGGAACCTATATACAAAACCGTACTAACCATGAGCTGATGCCTCACCAAAGCCGTAGTTAATGGGATCTGTGTATAGTCGTTACAAGTTTGTATCCTATCAGATATAACAAGCGCAATTGATTGTTCGTATAACCATAGTAGGACTTAAATTAAAAGAAAAATGAAATGATATTCCAGTATCCGCAAGAAAGGGAATATAGCGACAAAACAAGGGGAATTGGTTCGATGAACCATCTCGATGCAGAAGCTTCAGAAGCATTGAGATAATTTCTAACTTCTTACCCTCTATCTTGGTTCTGAACTGAGCTCATGGGACAATATCAATTAAGTCGATTTTACAAGTGGGGAGCACATCCAGTTTCTCAAAATTTTATCTCTATAGGGAAAATCCTATATATAGCACTCAACTTACTGCACAATAAAGCCATAAAAACAGAAATCATGCCCCATTTTCTGAATATTTTACACTAGATTACAAAGTAAGATGTCTATGCTTAATGTATTAAGCAATAAGTTGAGAAACTCTACGAATCTGAAACCGTAAAAAGAAATAGATGCAATGAAAAATTACTGAATGAAACCCCAAAATTGGGTAGACAACTTACAGATTCGTAAGAAGAAGAAAGAGATTGACCATGACGAGTTACATCTTTGAGCAATACTGAAATCGCTCACCTGCATTTTCCAGCAGACTCTCAATCAACTTAATCAATACCCATTTTTGAATTCTTCTTCTTTAGTTTCAAAATCACCCCAGATTACTTCAATTGTCTTCTCTGGGATTCACAGCAAACCCTAATCATCATCATCTCTTCAAGAACCCTAAATTGGTCTCAAATATCAATCTCTGATTCTTCTGATCACCGGAGTCCATAACACGGGTGGTGGTTTAAATCAACTATGGTCAGCAGAAGAAGGTAAATTTACACGAAGATGATTTCTGACTAAAATTTTGTCTAGGGTTTTTGACTCGTATCTATAAATTTACACGAAGATGATTTCCATGATTTCCTTGGTTTATGTGAATCAATCAATCTATCTACTCTGTTCGAAAACGGAGGTAATCAGAGATGATTTTTATGGAGAAGAGATTGTGGTCGATTTGTGTTTCTGGGAAGGAATGTGTTTATCTTTTGGGAAGAAGAATAAAGAAAGGAAGAAAAAAAAAATTGAAATTTTTGGAGGTGGCCGGATTCGAACTCAAGGCCTCTTCCTCGGATTTTACTAAACTACCCCTCAACGTTTAAAAACATTCCAACTTCCGTGTCCTTTTTCTGAGCGATTAAAGTTACGCGAATACCCTTCTCTTAATGTTGTATTTACAGTAGTTTTAGTGAGAAATGGAAACATGGAGGGGCTCTTTAGTCCTTTCATCGTTGATTGAAAATGGTTAGGGACACCAAAATCCAATCTTTTTGTGTCAATTGATGACTTACAATTTACAAAAAAGTGGCCATATAAAGGTCCTCCCTCGCTTCGCTCGGTCGGCCCAATAACTAGATGACCGCCACGGTGGAATGGCCGACTGAAGGAAAACAAAACAGCATCGCAAACATCGATGGTGGTTGCATAACCTAATTAGTGGGAAAGTTGACCGTTTTATTTTTGCCTGGAGTAGACCAAATTAGAAAACTTGAAATATCATTTTTACTAAAATAGAGTGAGAGTTTTTTTTTTCTGAAACGTGACGAAAGTATCACTTTTTTCTGAAAAGGGGCGAAATTATTACTTTTTCTGAAACGGAGCGAAAATATCACTTTTTCTAAAATGGGGACGAAAGTATCGATTTTTTTGAAACGGGGGCGAAAGTATCACTTTTGCTGAAACGGGGGAAATGTCGGTTTTCCTGAAAAGGGGCGAAAGTATCACTTTTTTTGAAACAAGGCGAAACTATCACTTTTTCTGAAAACGAAGCGAAAGTATCACTTTTTTTGAAACGAAGCGGAAGTATCACTTTTTCTGAAACATGCGAAAGTATCACTATTTTTGAAACAGGGGTGAAAGTATCACTTTTTTCTGAAACGGAGCGAAAGTATCACTTTTTTTGAAACGAAGCGGAAGTATCACTTTTTCTGAAACATGCGAAAGTATCACTATTTTTGAAACAGGGGTGAAAGTATCACTTTTTTCTGAAACGGAGCGAAAGTATCACCTTTTCTGAAACGGGACGAAAATATCAATTTCCTGAAACGGGGGCGAAAGTATCACTTTTCCTGAAACTGGGCGAAAGTATCACTTTTTTGGAACAGGACTAAAGTATCTCTTTTCCTGAAACGAAGCTAAAGTATCACTCTGTGAAAGTATCAGTTTTCCTGACACAGGGTGAAAATATCACTTTTCATAGAAAGTTGGATATATGAAAAATTATAATAATTGGACTAAAAGGGAGGGACAATTTTATCGGCGAAGGTGGTGGTGAAAAGAAATAGAAGTGACGAGTGAGGACTATAAAAAGGAAATTGTTTTGAAGTATAAAGGCATAGTGGTCTTTTCAGGTACCCAACCAAAAAAAAAATCTGGGACACCAAATTCAATAATTTTGAGGTCGAAGATATATTGGTAATTTTACATACCATGGGAAAAACGGTCATTTTATAACTAGAAGAGAAAAGTCATTTTATCATACCAGGGGTATAATGGTTATTGGATATCAAGTCGGGCAAAAGGGGCACAAACAGCCAACCTAGAGTTTCATTAACGGGTAAGGAATATTTCGAAGATGGAATACAGCTCTTGTCGCGAAAAGAGGAAGTTTGGTCTTGACCTCAAACCTCTCCGTCAAAAGATAAAGAAGTTCGGCGTTGACCACAACCCTCGTCGCCAATCGACGTCGACCACAACCTACACCGCCAAAAGTCCAGTTCATCCATGACTACAATCTTCGTCACCAATTGTTAAGTTCAGCCCTGACTACAACCCTCGTTACCAAAAGTCAAGTTCAGGCCTAACTACAACCTCCTCGCAAAAAGACAAGTTCAGCTTTGATTTCCGCCCTCATTGTTAAAACACAAGCATATCCTTTGACTTTAACCCTCGCTATAAAATACTTGATTTCGACCATGATCGCTAAAAGACTAGTTCGACCCTAACCTCAATCATGGTTGCTAAAAGACAAGCTCAACCTTAGCTTCAGCCCACGTTTGAGAAATACGTAATTTAACCTTCACAGTTCAAAATCAACTATTATGAGAGAAAGTCAGCCAGTGGTATACAAGGCAGGTATAACCATCATGTCTACTATACGACCCTGTGAGACACGCTGGTCATAATGATGCCACGATTCCTAGCACACGTCCCCGTGACACACGATAGTTATGTAGGCTCTAAAAACTCATCAGAGCCCACGACTTTACTCATGAGCATGAGCAAAGACTTAATGTGGATGGTAAGCACGTCATTCACCCCTATCTGAGCTCAAAGAGTGATTCTGAGTGCATACCCATGAGATATAACTGGTTCTTTTCCTGGACCTCGAGATAGACTCATTAGACATCCTTTCGAACAAGTGACATTGATGGGCGTAAATCCTTAAGCATATCAAATGAGATCAAAAGAATTATAGACTTGGATAAATCTTTCTTAGAACTGAATTATATAAATTTTATGCATAATTAATAAGAATGGGCAAATTGTAGAGTCGATGATTTGCCTTGAAATTGACTTGTATGACCATAGAGTTCATCTTTTTATTATACAAGGTGTTTGATATAAATTTGAATCTCAAGAAATTACCACCAACTTATGTAAATCTTTCATCATGTCAAATAAGTTTGGAAAAATTATAGAAACATACAGGTAAATTTATGAACCCACAATTGGGGGATATGAATTACTTCGCTCAACCAATAGTGTCCGCTAAGGGGTGTTTTTGGGGGGCAAAAATACTAAAGTACCCTTCCCTCAAAATAAAAATCAAAAAACTTAAAATCAAAAAACAAAATCATATCCCCCATTTTCATCTCCACTTCTTATTAATCTCTTTTAGGGTTAAAGCTTTAAAACCCAAATGTTCCCCAGTCCCTTTCAAATTCTAAATTTTCCCCACTCCCTTTCAAATTCTCTTCTCCTTCTTTGCCGGCTCCTCACTTTGGAAACGATTTATTTTTTTTCACATTCGGAAGTGATGAAGACCACGCCGGAAGTGATGAAGATCATGTCGGAAATGATGAAGACCACGCCGGAAGTGATGAATACCATGCCGAAAGTGATGAAGCCGGAAGTGATGAAGACCATGTCGGAAATAAATTTTTTTACATCGCCGGAAGTGATGAAGACCATGCCGTAAGTGATGATTTCAATACCGGAACTAAATGCCGGCATGCTCGATATAAATCTATCAATGCCGGTAGTCAAGTGAAAAAAATCCATTTTCTGGATACTTTTTATTATGTGCCGGCATAGACATTTTAGCAACATACTATGCCGGCATAGGTACCGACATGCTCGAGAATTAACTGATTGTGCCGGCAGTGGACTGATTAAAACAAAAAAAAAAGGTTTTGAAGATCAAAACCAGAAAATTTTGTTTTGAAAATTTCCAACAAATACCGGCATAGTTTTTTCGGTTGAATACAATGCCAGTACCGAGCTATTTAAGCTGCAACAATGGTGGATTCAAAGAAAAAAAAAATCAAATTTTCAACCTCTTAGCAGCAATTCTCTCTTCACAATCATCTTCCACTTTCACCAAAAAAAATTCCCTCTCAATTTTTTTTTTCCATCTTTCTACTCTCATCTCACTCACCCAAATACAAATACATACTAATCATTTAACAAATACTTAAGATTTTTACTAATTATTATTAAATACTAAACCTGATTATTGAGGGGTAGATTAAGATTTAAAAAAATACTTAGATAAGGGGTGACCCTGATTTGATATTTGGATCCAATTTTTATCTTTTTCCTCTATCTCCGGTTAGTTTTGATATCCCTCGATTGCGCGTTCAAATTTATTTCGGGATCAAATTCAATAAATCCCTAAAACATATCCGGTGAGATTGAAATAATATCTTAGACATGGACAACCTTTCCCAAATGTGCATTGTGTAAAGTCGATGATCTATCTTAAAACTGACTTATGTAATTTCAAGAAATACAATTATGAGATCGCTTGAATCATAGAGACTGATGAATCTGGTCTCAGAATTAGCTTACGTAGATGTTAACAAGAATCCATATGTTATTTACTCGACCAATAGAAATCATAGCCTATGTATCACACGGATTGTCATCTCGTCCGTTCATCATCACACAGTTATGGCAAGGATCACATTTGCACATGAGATACCAAGAGAGATCAGTATAATATTACTTTAGCCAATAGAAACAAACAAAACATGTCACACGGATTGCCATCTTATGCGTCCAATGTAACAAGGATTGCAATCTTATCCGTCCAATGTAAATTTGCCGCCACAATTTCGTTAGGCGCTAAAATTTCGGTCAAGGAAACATGGCGGTAAGATTTGGCGCCTAATTTAAAAATCCCGCCAAAAGAAATTGAGGCATAAACAAATGCCGGCAATTATTGGTACCCTTGCTAGTTTCTGTGTCTTTTGAGTGGGTATCCAAACGTGAAACCTAAAAGTTCAAGGCGCACTCCTATTTGTACAGTCTCTGCTACCATCTCTATCCAAAACTTTTACTTCACTTATATGAACGACTTCGAATATCTATTCTTGCCGAAGAACCTTGTTGCAGTTGATGGAGAAGAAGCCTATCGCCGAGAAATTTTGTTGGAGAAATTATCAGAGAATTTAGTTTCTCTACTGACAATTAAGTTCGAACTCAATGTAAGTTTATGACACTGCAAATCTCTATGTACATTTGCTTATAACCTGTTTGACAAAATTACTCTACTAAGTCGATATATGATGAATTCCATTTGTGTTTCAGACAGAGGTTGGATTTTAATGAGATCGTCCAAGGGTTAAAATAAGAACTGGAGAATTTTCTATCTCTACTGACAGTTGGGTTTGACCTCAATTTAAGTTTCTGATATTTAATATCTTTGAATCTGAATGATTTTTGTTCGACAACAAAAATCATCATCAACAACAATGATGGTAACAAGTTTCATCACATTAGAAACCCACAAAAGAATTTGATTTCCCGGTCAAATCTTTGACCTGATTACGTACCTAACTTCAGATTGATGCTCAGTATGTTCAAATCAGCGTTACCTAAAAAATGTTTCTGTGGTCAAATCATTTACAAATTCCAATTTTTCGATTCAATAGAGGAAATCAGAGTTTATCCAATTGAAACTCTAGAAATCCATTAATCCAGTTAGTGAGTTTGATATGTTTATCTATTCACTTCAAATTCGTTATATGTGGATTCAATCTTTTAAAGCTTTGGTGCCGGTCTAAATTCTTTTTTTTTTTTTTCAAATTTCTTATGATTCTCATTAGTTCCTCAGAAATCTATTCGAGTCTTGACTCTTGTGTTGATCTAAAGAAAAGAAATTGATTTGCTAATTGGGTTTTCTTTGTGTTGGAATTAGGTGCGGGTTTTGGTTTCTTTGAAGGATTTGGATGCTTGGGTATCCATCAGCAGCTGAAATTAATCACCAGTTTGGGGTAATTTTCTTCTTACCTTTCTTTTCCTCGTTTGAGCTAATCTTAGTTATAATTTGGGTCTATGTTACCTGTTTGGTATAATGTCTCACTTGGGAATGTTATGAATTGCTTTGTCAGCAGTAGTTAACTAGTTATAGTGGTGAAGAAGATACGCTCTGGATTGAACTACGAAATCTGCGTGTAACTAGAGATTTCTGATCTTTAATCCTGTTCAGAAGTGAAATTATCGAAAGTTCAATGTTAATTTGCCTTAGCTACACTTCATATTTCTTGGGCCTGTCTCTTTTGATGAAATTCTTTTTTGATTAATCGTTTAATGGGAGTGATATTAAGTTTCCCCATTTTTTTGCATTTCTGGTTGTAGTTGAGTATTTGAGGACTTGGGGTTGTGTTGTACACATTTTTCTGAGATGATTGCACTCGAAATTAGTCTGTGGTTGAATAGGCATTGCACAAATTGGTTCTCCTTCCGCTCTGAAGACCTGAATAATTTGCTGGGAAGCTCCTCAGTCCACAGAAAGGTGTATTGTTATATAGCCCACCAGGAACTGGCAAGACTATGCTTGCCAAGGCAATAACAAAGAAGTATGGAGTAGTATTCAAAAACGTTAGTGTCTCAAATTTGATGAGACACTAACATTCATTTCCTTGAATAATATTACTACGGACGAAGTTTATACACAAAAAGAATATGTGTATAAACTAGTCATTCGAAATTGGCATGTGAAACTTCGTCCGTAGTTGAATTCGATCCACCGCTGGATATAGGGATCATCCCAGATTATTGCATTTATTTCAATTTTCTGTCTCTAGGAACTCTAGATGTTGGTGTTGTTTAGGACTTGTGGAATTCACTGAAGTTGTGAAGTACCTCAAGCATCCAGGGAAATTTGCACGCCTTGGCGGAAAGCTCTCAAGCCTCCAGGTACATTTAGAATTTTGGGTGCTTAAAGTTCTTTTAATGTACACTTGGCGTTTCATGCTATGAATTTCTTACTGAAATCCGATTGTCTATCGTTAGCATAAATTTTGTTGATTTCAATTTGTGTAATTGTGCCAGTGCGAACTGTTGTTCGGAAGTGCTTTGACTACTTGAAATTCTGTTGATATAACTGCAGGTATAACCTGATTGCATTAGTTTACAAAGACTAGCACTAGATTAACCCTCAAAATGAGTCACTCATTTGTTTTTTTTTGTTTTGTTTTATGCGAATGCAGAATCATGTGTAGGTTCATTCCATTTGCATAAAGACAGATTGAATTGCTTATGTTTTCTTATACATTGTATGACTTGAGTGACCTAGAACGTAGTTTCTCTTATGAGACATTGCATTTGAAAAGGATTGTAGACACATATGGGTAATGGACGTAGTGGGTAATGGATATCTAAGAAACAATTTTGACAAATCGCTATATCTAACTACTGCTGAAATATTGTTTATGTTCTTTTAAGGAAATTTGTTTTCAAGTTGATGGTTACCAAGTTGATGTTGATCAATTTATTATTTTATGCACAGAGATGTGCAGTTTGGGAGAAAGGCAGGTCTCATATTGGAGGGGTGCATTGTATTAGTAGCAGCAGTTGTATGGCGAAGACTACCTTGTTGAGTTCCCATTTTGAAGCTCTGGCCAGATGACGTGTCTCTTTTGAGATGCCTTTATTGCTTAAAGTATCACTTGTTAGAGCCGATATTGGATGGGCATCATTTTAAAGACTAGGACAGTACAAGAATGTCATAAAATACCACTTAATGGTTTTGGTTTTTGGCTGAGAACATGAGAAACATATTACTCCGGGACTAATGTTAGAGCCTCTAATTTTTTTTGTAAGATCTCCGTATATCGAAACGCTAATGTATTATGTTTTTTTGTTCTCAGTGCCAGAAATGTTTATTACTTGTCAGCTTTTAAGCAGACTTATAATCTTTTGTTCTCAGAGAAGATCACTTCAGTTTTGTCTTGTAGACATGTATGTATTGAGCATCTTTTTCTGGATGACATGAACAGATCTGTAACTTCCATTACATATACAAAATGTATATTCTAATCCAATAAAACAAGAGTGTTCAGATATTATTCAATTATAAAGCCAATCTTCGATATGCATTTTGCGACTTAGGCTTGGTTCTTGTTAGCATACCCCAATTGGATCGGGACTAAAGGCTTGGTTGTTGTATAAAATCTATCTCCGGATTATTTTCATCTTATTGCCATGAGCTTCTTTGTTTGATGCTGTGGGAAATGTACGTACACCACGACATTTGGTTAGGAATTTTGGTACATCAATTCAACAGTGTTTTTCCAGCTTTTCTTTAATCACCTTTTCATTATCTGTAAATTGTATGAAAAACTTTATATGATGCAATTGTTACTGCATAGGATAATAACTTTTATTAATGGTAGGATGACCTTGTTAAAATTACAACGACAAAAAAAACACTTAAAAAAACTTTCTTGTAATTGTTGAGTTTTAGTGGTCGGATAAGGCTTTAACAATTAGCATAAAATATAGTTTGGTGTTACCGTGTTGCTCAAACCCTTGGCAATTTGAGGTTGCTGGCGTTTAGTTCTAAAGGCTCACGCAATTAGGCAATCGGTTAATTGTCAAAGCTTAGTTGCTGAAACGTAATTTAGGAAACTAATGTGGCCTTGGTTGGTGTCTTTTAGTTGCTTAAATATGAGGCTACTAGTGCGTTTTATTAAGTTGCCATATGTTTGTTGCTGACGTTTTTGGAAACTAATGAAAACAATAGTTGCGATTAACATGTTGCCGAAGTATATAGGAACTAACAGTTGCTATTTCCAAGTTTCGAAAACATTAGGCTATTAGCATATTTCATGTAGTTGTCATTTGTTTGTTACGAAAGAATTCAGAAACTAATAAAAGTAATAATTGCGATCCATTTGTTGCCGAAGTATACAGGAACTAGTAGTTGCCATTGACTAGTTCCGGAAGCATTTGACAACTAATTTTTTGAGGTAGTTGCGAGATTTTAGTGGCCTTTGCTAGGATTTTTTGTAGTGTGGGCATTGGTGTATACTGTGAATTTGTCAACAATTACTTTAAGGACCACAACTGGGTTGACTCTGTACATCCAAAATAGTATATGGAAGAAGTCAATGAAGTACAAGCAAGTGGTGTGGAGCAGGAAGGTGAGCAGGAGGATCCCAAAGGAAAAGCAATTGTTCCTTATGATGCTGAGGGTAATGAGGATTACAATATTGGTGATGACATTTCAAGCTTGTTTGGTCTTATGATAATTTACACAAGATTTTGATCCAATATCAAATCCAAATAGCTCCTCCATTTGTTTTTACTTCTTCTTCACTCTGATTGTTTGCAACTTTCAACCGTAAGGATTAATTCAGGTTACAAACAAATTGCACTGGCCTGGCCTTGCCAAGTGAGTGAAAAAATCGGGTGGATTGAACTAGTGCTGTTGGTTCTTAAGTGTGATGGATTCTTAATTAGTAATGTACACTCGAATGTTTCTAGTGTTTTAAAGGGGATTGCAAATATGTTATATGAAATCATACTCAAAATCAAAGAATAAATCAACACTTTCAGTTCTGAAAATATGAAAAGTCGGCAAGATCTTCATCGTCGACCCCGCCGGCCAAAAGTGGCCGGCAAGCTCTTCATCGTCGACCTCGCCGGCCAAAAGTGGCCGGCAAGCTCTTCATAGTCAACCCCGCCGGCCAAAAGTGGCCGGCAAGATCTTCATCGTCGACCTTGCCGACTTTTGTTTTTTGACATACAGGAGATGATATAAAAAATTTATTGGCCGGCAAGGTATTCAAAAAATACCCTTCCGGTTGTTTTTGGCCGGCGAGGTATTCAAAAATACCCTTTCGCTGTTTTTGGCCGGCAAGGTATTCAAAAAATACCCTTCCTTTGTTGAAATTTTATACGATCACCGCCATGGTCAAGTATGAAAAGTCTAAAGATATTCATATCACGACCTTGCCTAGTCAAGACACGAAATCATAATTTTCGATTTCTAACCTAATATAACAATCAAATCACACAACACAATGATGGGTTTGAGTTTAAACATCATTTATAGTCTTCTTTTTATTTGGTAGAGTCAACAATTTTTTTTGAAAATCAAAGTTGAAGATTTTTATATGGCTTTGGTTGATGGAAGATGAAGATGAAGAAGAAGAAGAAGAGAAGAAGATGAAATGAAGAGAATAAAAACTGATTTAGGGTAATTAAGATTATTAATGGGTAAGGGTAGTTTTGTAACTTACCCATTAGGCCTCCCCCTAAAACCCACAAAAAGTGTCCCTTTAAAATTGGGTATACCCCAATTAGTTTGAGTATACCCCAATCTCGCCA
>JAJJWW010019538.1:0-34155 GCA_023531295.1 Papaver armeniacum | reverse complement strand
TCTTTATCCTTGTAGGATCATAATATCGCAACGTCTGAGGCTCGCGGGGTTAATAAACAACGATGTCGAGGTAGTTAGCAGAGAGCTAAAATAAACGACGCAATGAATAACGACACACAAAACACACAGAAAGACATGGAACTCACCGAGGGTTAAGAAGTGTCGCGAGATTGAATAGTCACACACTTGCGACACTTCGCGAGACATTCCCGAAAATAAAGGATAGCTTAGTCATCATCCACTATGTATTACCCTATATAAAGGGCTAAGTGAGTTTGTAGGGGGAGATCTCTTTGGAATTGTTGAGCAAGTCAATAGGAGAGAGAAAGTTTAAGAGTGTTTTAATTTCTAAGTGTAATTCTATTTTCCTGTGTAAACATTTCATGGATTCAATCAATAAATATTCTTGATCTTACATCTTTCAATGGATTAATTAAGCAAAATTGAGTAAGGGGTGTAGTGTGGGATTTCCCGCAACTACATATGCGCTAGAAACAGGATTGAAGTGATTGACATAGAAATTGGAAGGAATTTGGATTAACGAGAGAAGAGATTTAGAAAGATACTCAAGAATTCATTGAAAAAGAAAGATGGCTAGAAGAAGAAATGTACAAGAACAACCAACGATTGTAAGAAGAAGTGGAAGACTTGGTGGAGAAAGGAGGAATGAAACAGAGAATCGTCAAGGATGAATATGAGAAATGATGGAGAAAATCAAAACCAGCCACCAATCTCCCCAAGAGCAAACGCTACTGTGGATTATGATAGAGTGAGTGTACATACTTGGAGGTCTGCGATTACTCAAGACGAGAGGGAAGAGGAGCAAAGAATGGTGAACAATGGACAAGGAGGAGGTGAACAAGGGATGAATGGAGAGATGAATCCGAGAAACGAAGAAGTGGCAGCGCTAGAAAGATTGAGACAAACAATACACGAAGAGAGACGATTAGAAGCGGAGGAGCGAGCAAATTTGAAAAGACAAAATCATGAATTGAGGATGGAAAATATGAGATTGCAAAGTTGGAGATCTAGAAGTTGCGTGAGATCAAGTTCAAGATCGAATAGAGAAGAAAGAAGGAGAGTTCTACCAATGAAAGTACCGAGGAAGAAACACAAAATCCGAATACGAGCATGGCGAGAGAAGAGGAAATAGAAGATCGTTATGTTCCTCGGCCCGAAAATCTTCAAAATGAGCGGAATAGGAAAATTAAGGAAACATGCAACTCCAAGAACCGAATGACCCACTTGAAGGAGAATAATCTTGCATGGGAGAAAGAATTGAGAAGAAACCGAGAGATCGAAGATGACATTGAGAGACACTACATTGAACAAGCGCGACTAGTTCGCGAAAAGAGAAAGAATGAGAGCAGAAATGGAAAATCAAGAGATGGAAGAAGCAATCCGCAGAATAACCATGACAACCGCAGAGAAGGAGGGAACAAAATCGTACCAATAGAAATATTAATGAAGAATATGAGAGGGTGCGAGATGATGAGAGCGAGAGGCAACCAAGAAGAGAAAACAACCGATATAATGGCGTGCGGGTGACAGAAAGAAACGAAGAAGAGCGTCGCGAGGAAAGAAGAGGAGAAAATAACGGGCGGAAGGTCAAAATAGGCATGAGCGAAGAAGGAGAGAAGTGGAGCTAAAAAGACCCGGTAGAATCAAATTACGAGGCAAATGAACAAATCTTAAGAGAACTAAATGAGAGGATTACTTGAATAGTAGAAGGGAAGGAGGAAGGAGACAGTTAGACGAAGCCATCGCAGGCCGCGAAGAATCCTTCACGCTAGAGGAATGCAGATGGGAGGAATACCTCCTAAATGCAATCTACCCGCATTAACCAACATCTTTGATGGAACAACACATGCGATACAACATATTAAGGCTTATATGAGATGTATGTTACAATGGGAGAATCATGATGCCATATTGTGCAAATATTTCGCGTCAAGCTTAATAGGAGAAGCACTAAAGTGGTTTGAAGGTCTACCAAGGAACACAATCACATCATTTAACCATTTACAAGCCACATTCCCCGGGAGCATACATAAGTAACAAATCTTCGCGACCCGGTATTGAAGATGTATTCGGGTTGAAACAAAGGGTTGGCGAGAGCTTAAGGCGATTGACAATAAGATGGAGGACCATGTGTAGCGAAATGGCGGTGGACGGGTTGAGGAAAGATATCTCATACTCTCATTTGTGAATGCTCTCTTCGCGACTAACTTGTTATACATTCAAAATTTTAGAATCAAAAATACAATCACGATGGCGTAATCTGCGAGAATTACAGGAAAGAATATATTGCCTTAGAAGAAAGACAATGAAATGAATTCTTATCCAAATCGCGAACACAAGCTCTAACGCCCACGAACGCAAGCTTGCGCCTCAATTCATAAATACAAATGTGAGCACCTCGCAAGGACAAAGCAAGGAAAGTTGATGAGGGACAGAGAAGATGGTAGCCATGGGAAGCCACGATCAAGAAGAGTTTGAGCGAGAAAGGAACTACTATAACCGTAATGTTAATAATAAGATTCGAGGCTAGATCATATGCAAGAAACTTATGGTGGACGAAGGCAAAATAACCGTGGAGGACAAGAGGTCCGCGAGAATAGTATGGGAACGATTAAGATGCCTCCACCGAATGCTAGCGTTGAAAAGATCTGGGAAGCTATACTTGTGATGGAAAATGTACCAGCACCTTGGAACGTTGGAATGGAACCACCGCCAGGAGATAGAAGTCATGAGTTTTGTTCTTACCATCGCTTCCATGGACATCAAACAAACGATTGTAGAAACATAAAGAGAATTATTCTCGGATGATTGATCAGGGGAAGCTGAATCACTTTCTAAAGGGAGAAGAAACAGGTCAAACATTACCACCACCACCAGAGATGCACAGAACAGTGTCAGCGAAAGGAAAGGAAACATTTGTGATAGAAGTAGGAACAAAAGCTAAAATTTGAACTGCAACTCTATCGTCCACTCCTATCGCACCATCGAAGATTTCCATGACAACGTGCTTAGTAGAGTCTTTGCGAGAGATGCTAATGATAAAGAAATAATGAGTCTCATGAAACGACGCGATTAGAAAAGTGGCAAAACTTGAAGACTATTTCTTTCTCTCTGCAGATGAAGTACCAAAAGGAAGAGAAACACACGATAGCCCGTTGGTTGTGAAACTAGAGATTAACCCAAAACCAAATCGATGGAGAAGATGATGAGGCGTGCTTGCAGGGCGATCAACCGAATTCTAATCGACACCTTAGGAAGTTCATTGAATATTCTCTTCTACCATACTTATAAGACGATGGGAGGAAAAGATGAGGATTTGATCCCTCGACATACAAGATATATGGCTTTAATGGCACTTTGCAAACAAACCAAAGGAGAGGTTCATGAGAATACCTCTACAAGGATTATCAACTGATATTTTATTCTGTGTGGTTGATGTGGAATCCCCGTATAATGCACTAATTGGGAGGCCATGGCTTCATGAAATCTTGGGGGTCGCCTCAACATACCATCAATGCATAAAATTTCCACACCCAAGTGGCATTGGTATCATACGAGATTGGAAGGAGTCGCAACAATGTCATGAGGTCGATATAGAAAGTGCCGAAGAAAGAAATGCCAAAAGAAAGGGTTGGAAGCAACATGTGAGAAAATGAACAGAGAAAGGAAAAACTGATGGTAGATGCTATAGAAGTGAGGGGTGAACATATCTCGTGAGGTGAATGCACTGGAGACACCAATATTATGACAATGAAGAAGCAAAAGATATGAGGAACAAAAGGCATAAGAAGTGAATAATCAATAAAAGCAGACGCAAAACTTTGAAGTAATGATGTGTAGAATCTCATGACTAAGAGTAAAATGAGAATTAGACTAAGAAAGAAAAGTGAAATACAACAAGTGAAAGCCTAATCGTGCGAATACTTCGCAAACAAATATCGACAAATAATGAAACATGAATGATTGAATGATTTAACAAATATGAATGCGCAAAAGAATGGGACGAACCTTATGGCGTACACCTAGTTCGCGAATAACATTTCGTAAGAGGCAAATGTAAGACCTAAAGTCGTCATATAAGGGGTATCTCTCGCCATGGTTCGGGGAAGGTTACACCGCCTCCACGAAGCCTGAATCATGAAAATTTGGGGCCCATGAAAGCCTATCTCGGGAGAGGTACCTTGGATTCCCAACTATATATGTAGGTTATACCGTTTGGGCGACCGAGGTCTCTTCCAAGGAGTCGGGTGCATGCTCAAGGCGCCGAGGTACACTATTGAGCAGTGCCGGGATGGATGAACCTACCACAGCCATTCTTGGCAAGTCTTGGCATGCGTTGCACTCATCGAAGAAAACTCCACTTAGGGTGCAGTCTCGTAACCATAAACCATATAGGTATAAGGGATAAGAGGCTCCACGAAACAATCTTGGTTGTTGTTAAGGCCGGATGGGAGGAGCTAGTCTTGTATGGCCCGATGTTTCGCCTCCTTGAAGGGGCAACCGGGAGATGATAAGGGCGACGCTCTCCAATAGGGGGAGTGTCAAAACAGACACAAATGTCATGGGGCTTTGTTTTCGCAAGGAGACTTAGGCTTGTCATATTTGTGCAATGATCCCGAAGAGGCAATAATACTAACGCGAGGTAAGACGAGATCAATGGGTCTTTACGAGAGTGTACGGACGTCACTGCGATTTGTCGCATCGACGGCAATGTCATGGGGCTTTGTTTTTCGCAAGAAGACTTAGGCCTGTCATATTGTCGCAAATAAAACATCCCCCGGCAGAGGCAAAAATACTTGGAAAATGATAAGACAAGATCAATGGGTCTTTACATGCAAGTGTAAAGACGTCCTGCGATTTTGTCGCAATAAAGGTGGCAGGGGGAAGACCTCTAATTAGGGAGGTCTAACTCGGAAGACCACACAAAAATGATAAGGCAGAGTCAATGGGCCCTTGCTTGAAAACGTAGGGCGGCTTGCACCTTTGTCGCAATAAGAAGAGATAAAATACATTTATGAAGATAAGGCAAGGTCAATGAGTCATTTCACGAAAATGTATTAAAGGGTCTGCGACCTTGTCGCAGCTAAAAAGAGATAGAATTCTCAATTCATGAAGATACCAGCGGCTCGTCGCAACGATCCATTTCCATAACAATAAAATTACTATCCAATACAAGAAGACAACTAAAATCTTCCATCTGAAGATGAATAGCAGAGGCAAGTATGGGAATGGAAAAGATGGATTATTGTCATTCATCTTCAGATGCAAGAAGTATACGTCAATAATGCTAACTAATTATATTACAAAAAAAGAACTGCCGAAAAAGGGGAATGAAGATTGAATCTATGAACAACAGAAATGTACAGATATTACAGACAGCGAAAGAAACAAAAAGAGTTACTTCTTGGGTGATTCTTCTCCTTCATCTGATTCTTCAGTTCTATTATTTTCATCGCCGAGAATGTTCCCCTTCGCTAGCCTCACTATCGAAACATCTCGAGACAGGCGATTCTCGGAACCTTTTCGAGGAGCCGGGATATGAATGAAGAGGGATTTTGTGGTCTTTACCAACATATTCCATAGCTCCATTGCGAAACGAACTGCATCATTGTTAAAATTCGCCCTTTGTTGTTTCGAATTGTTTCTTCAACTTGGAATACTTGTTATTACGAAGAGACTCTCAGGCGAGCTGTTGTTTTTCATTTGAGTTCTTCAATTCTCATTTGGAAAATTCTTTGTGAGTTGTTCTTTCTCTCATTCAAGCTCCTAATTCTAACATGAAGCCTCTTCTCGGATTCTACGCAAATAAGTAACAACAAGTTAATAATTCCCCGGGCAATGCAATGTAAGTAAGCAGCAAGGTATAACAAGAAACCTTCTCTATCGGATATCATATCTTTAATCAAGGAAGTATGCTCGGCATGAAGACTAACGTCAACACCTAGGTTATTCTGGCGTTATCTAAAACTTTCGCAGACAGGCGAATTCATCATCACTATTAATAACAAAAAGAGAACGAACTTGCTCTTCTCGCTGCTTAAGCACAGTATAATGATGAAGGAGTTCATCTCGTTCAACTTGCACACCGAGAAGAGATTTGTGAAATCTATGCTAACGCCCAGTGCACCTCTGTTAGTAATGCGATCCTTCTCATCTATGAGATCACTAATTTTCTTCCTTAAAATCTTGATTTTCTCCTCGGAATCAAGGTACATTCGTTTAAAAGCGGTTAGTTAAATTTAAACTAGATCTCGTGTTCGATCTCTAAATGTTGATATTTGGATTGAAGATCCTTTAATGAAAGGAGATTAGTTTTATCGAGGAACTACTTAGAGATTGATTAAGGTGAGCGAGAAGAAGGTCATTATCCATAGGTTCAGAAATGTATGGAGAAGAATAGCCTCATCGGAGAGATTATATACATCTGCGAAGGTAATAAGTTAGGTGGCAATATCGATCGATAAAATAGAAGTAATAAAAAGAAGGAAAAATTTTATACTGTAAAGTTCTTGATTAGCATTCTCAAGAGTGGACACCCTATCCCTTTGAGAGTCAAGTTCGGTATTTAACTTTTGAATTCTCTCATCTTTATCGCGAGAAGTGTCGCAGACTTGATCTCTAATTCTCGAATCTTCTTGCTCAATTGCGAATTCTTCTTCTCAAGATTGCTGCGTCTCCTCTCGAGATCTGAGGCAACTACAAAGGAAGTTCTTCCAACCTATAAAAGGAAATAGAAAAAAATCATTAATATAAAAAAAAAAAAAAAAAAAAAAAATGTGGCCGCGTGCCAAAGATCCCGGTGCATTCAACAAGTCGGAGACACGACTCTAGAAGCTCCATTGAAAGAATCATTGCCTTCTAGTAAAGGCATTACACACATTTGCGAGAGTCATAAAGAGAAGCCGGGAGCATCTCCCATTCCTTGGAAAGAGTCCGAGAAGATGCTAGATAACCGATCCATAGGAGAACCTACCAATGGAGTTTCTTTAGTGAGAGAACGATTGAATCATGGTCATCCTCATCGGAAGATTAGGAGTTTGAGTTAAGGCGAGAAGAAGATTGAATCTTTCGCTTTTTAGTTAATGGAGCGAGAAGATTTATTCTTGCGGCGGCAGTTTTGCCCTTACTTTTACTCTTGCTGCTCTGACTTCTTCAACTCCAACCTTGAATACACATAAAGATAAAACAGAGGCAACAATATTGTTTTAAATAAAAAGAAAAGAAGTGTTTCTTACTTCACTCGTAAGTGATCGAAGCAATGTCGAGTATCCTCCGATCGGATCCTTTTTGTAGCTTCTTCTCCACTCACAGTTATCTGAAAGATTTCACAAACTCGGCAATTATAGAAAGAAAGTTGCGAAAGCAAAAATTTGAAGTAGAAACATACCTCTTTCTTCTTCTCGAGGCCGAGTTGAATTCCCAAGGATGATATCACTTGAGATTCGCGGGAAGAATATGCGAGCCGCGATGTAAGGGCCGTTTAAGATCAAGGGGTACAACCCACCACTTCTCATCTTTGGAATGACGAGGAGAAGTATTATTGCACAGGTGCCAATCGATGTCCCGCATGAGTAATTTATCTTCGGGACATTATCCTTTTTCTTCAGCGAATGCCCCAAATGAGATTTCATATTCACCATAGTTATCACCGTAATTTTCAAAAAAAGTTTTCCACAGTGTACTTCTCGAACAACTATTTCCAAGTCTCATAATGGGGTTTTACGAGTAATTAGGGTATAAACACTACAAAATTATTGAGTTTTAGCCACGACCCTATTGCCACGAATTCGAAGATCCGTGGCAATTGATCACATATTGCCACACCTAATTGATAGTCGTGGCAAATATATCACTCATTTGCTACGACCTAATGATAATTTGCCACGAGTCCAGTTTTATAAGGGATGAATCTGCCGAATGGACTCTAGTCACGGCATAGTGGTCCTGTGGGTATTGTAGACTTTTTGCTACGGCATAGAAGGTACCGCCGTAGCTATAATTATATCAGTTAATTATAATCCGAGTTCACACGAACATCCCACGTTTCTCTTAAAATAAAAAAATAACTCCCACTCCCAGTTCCCCTCAACTCTCTTCTTCCTCTTCTTCTTGACCATGTATCTCTAAAAAAAAAGCACCCATACTTCAGATCTCTCTACACCTAAAAGGAAATCCTGCAAGCAAGTTAGGGTTTATGTAGATTTTGTCCTTTCTTTTGATTTTCTCAATTTAGGGTTTTGAAGTAGTAATTTATTTTATCTTGTATCTAATTTTTGTTCGTTCATACATTTTTCTATAGTGTAGTAGTTTATCTTCTTCAATTTCAACTATTTCTTTGATATTGGTACAGGTTCGAAGTAAAAAAATCAAATAATTTCTTCATTTGCTGTAATACTTCATTGATTCACATATCTCGGGTTGTATTTCCACCAAGATCGAAAGAATTTCTATACTCCCTTTAAATTGTTGGTACGATTATATTTTAATTTCAGTTTTATTAGTTTGTGATTTACATGAATTTGCTATTCCTTTTTGTATAAGTTGCTCAATGATAATACGGTTCATTTTCTGTGTTTAAGGAAATTACAAACTGAAATTGGGATCATATTTTGTGGTAAATCAATCAAATACATTAGGTAGAAACGGGACAAAGAATTCTGATTGGGATAATCCATGGTCGTGCTTCCACAATTTCATTGGAGGTTTGTATTTTTCTTTTCCATTTTCTTCATGCTTATGGAGTAAAGAAGATAAGTAGAATATTTGAACTTATAAACATATAGGTACATCGCTATTCACAATATTCAATCAATTATTCGATCAAATGTTATCATTGGGTTCTTTTTAATTTTGTTGTAGCACTATAACTGAATGGACTAATTTGGATCAGTACTTGAGTGGTTGTAATTTTATTGTTTTAGGTGATTTTGGTTATAGGTTAGTTGTAGTTATGTCAATTACCATGTGAGAGGATGAAACATACCAAAGTTCGTTAATATTTACAAAGTGTATGTGGTAGAGTTATTGGGATTTGGATGGAGTAATAAATCACCCATCAAGTATGATGCCTTGGTATTAGAAAGGGCTGAGTGTGTTCCTTGGTTACGCGTGCACCTATGGTGAGATCAGGTAGCAGATGGGCAGAAGCCCGGGGGAATTGAGCATAACCACAGGCTGATGAGATGAAGCTGGTATAACATCTTTCTCTTAGTTTTTTCTGGTCTTGCACTTATCTTCTTAATGATATGATATCCTCCATCAAATTTTGCTCTTAGTTGGTATGAAGTTAAGTTTAGAATGTATCGTGTTGCATAAATGATGCATTTAAGCATCGTTTTCGGTCATTGTTACTTATGACAAGCCAATGCCTTTTTGAGTTCTAGTTACTTATCAAAATGATGTTGACAAGGAACTGGTTGGTAAGAAAATCAATAATTGGTGGACTGATTATCAAGCGTAAGAGTAAATTATGATTCTCGGTCCAGACATCTGTTGTGTATTTTTTTAATTTCGATCACAGTATATACAGGGCAAGGTAGTGTCACAACTCCTCACAGATTACCACTAGAACTGAAATATGTGGTAGTATTTGATATCTTTTTAGGGTGTTGGTTTGCTGATCAATTATCGTAAGTGAATTAAGATTGCTATGGCTTTATGTTATTCTTGTGTATTAGATATTACTTTTCTTTTTGAGTTTTACCACTATTAGAAATGTATTGCTTACATTATACTTGATGCTCTGTGTGTTATATGAAGGCTCTATTAATTCTTTTGTACCAGCCACAAAGAAAATATAAGGTGATTGTGTTGTAAATGGAACTACTGTGCTTTATATTTATAGTCAAATTTTGGTTTGAATTTTCTTCGTCCATTAATTTTTTGATAAATGAAGGTCGCATATGCTGGTGGCGGAATGGAATGATTGAACCCTGAGGAAGAACAATGGAAGTAGTTTAAGAGATTAGAGTTCCTAAACAACAATGTAAGTAGATCGATTTTATATCATGATAATATAATATACTTGCTCTAATCCATTTCCATCTTTCTAACAGTATGAAGTTTTTGAACCTTAGGTTCTTTGAAATGTGGGTTTGGCACTTTTATCTACGGAAGATGTTTAGCTATCCATTGGATGTTTGTAATCTGTATATATGAAAATGGATTCTTCCTTTTACCATTTTAATATATGTGACCTCATCTTATGTTGACTGGTGACAGCTGATATTCAAGGCTCCTGAATTTATTGTGTTTGTGTTAGGTGGAAAATAATTTCACTCTAAAGATCAAAAGGGGGTAACAACCAAGTCTGACTGGGGTAAAATTCAGGAAAGTACTCTTAAAGCTGCTGGGAGGTCTGGTGATGGCATTAGAAAATCCTACAACGGACCTCTTGACTATAGAAGTAAAGGAAGCAGTCTAAGGACGGGAACTCGTGCCAACATAATCTTGATTAGAGTATATTTACGCTTGAATTTGTTCCAATTCTAGAACCTCATGTCAGTCGTGTATTTTTCTTTGTTTCAATATCATGAATTGGTGATTATATTATTTTACTTGGTTGTTTATTTCTGTTTTGAATCTTCTACATGTATTTGACTGTCTTCGATAATTGAATGAAAGCTTTTAATATTTTTTCCAAGCTACTTGTAATTTTGATGAATGATTTGCCAACAATAAAGCTATTGATGAATATATAAGAAAAAGTCGAGAAAACACCATTTCCCACGGAAAAATGTGTGGAAAATACGGAAAATCATGGCACACATGTGTACTAAATAGAGACGGTGCCTCGCCGTAGCAAATGATAATCTGTCAACTGCCACATATTCTGACCGTGGCTGAGTTCGTGGCTAATACCATTAGCCACGGGACTATTTGCTACGGCCAGTTAGCCGTGGCAGGAATTTTAGCCACGCATATTTGACCAATTGCCACGGTTTTAGGCGTAGCTAAAGCTTATAACTTTTGTAGTGAAAGATCCTTTGCCTCGCACCGCGGTTCGCGAACTCAAGCATCAGCGAATGCAATCGCCACTTAATTGATACACAACTCGAGAGAATTTTTCATGGGCCAAGATTTCATAAAATAAAGGCATCTCGGGATTGTATAAGGGGATGGGAAGTCCGCAAAAGTCGACCAATTGAGACAATAATTTTTGATCATCACGGTGATGATCATAAAACCATTTTGCGAAAAGAATAGATGAAGGTTCTTGATTGGGAATGGTTGATAGAGTAAAACCCGTCTCCATCAATTTTATTTAACTTCTTCAAAAGAAGACTTGTATGCTCGACTCATAGAGGCCATTATCGGTATGGGAATGAATGGGAGATTGGAGATTAAGATCGGCGTTAGAAAAGATGAAGAAAAGACTTGCAAGATGGCAGAAGGCGCAAATTGCGGAAGGAGAAAATCAAAGAGAAGTTGCGAGAGAAATTAAAGAATGAAAAGGAGAGGAAAAGAAAACTATATATAGGGAAAAAGATCCTCGAGAAAAGCGAGGTCATTTAATGCGAGAAGAGACATGAACGGTCAAGAATAAACGGTTGAAAGAGACGTGTCAAGAAAAGACATTAATAATCAAAATCCCGTGTAAAAGTACAAAGCTGAAATGATAAAGATAAACGATCGCACAAAATCAAAAAGAATCACTCTCAGGATACTCTTCCCTTCGCAGGAGAAAATATGAGGAAAAAGACAAGAATCGATACTAAATGTACATCTCAAAAGAAGCTTGAACTTCACAAAAGAATAGAGGCAAGTACGTACTTTTCAAGAACAATATTCTTCTTGTTCCTTCATCGGTGAAGACCAAAGATTATTACAACATGATTTTTCCTTAAAAATCGCTCTTCAAGCAATATTCAAGGAAAAAGAGGCAAGATGTAGGATCATAATATCGCAACGTCTGGGGCTCGCGGGGTTAATAAACAACGATGTCGCGAGGTAGTCGCAGACGACTAAAATAAACGTACGCGATGAATAACGACACACAAAACAAAGAAAGACATGGAACCCTGGCGAGGGTTAAGAAGTGTCGCGAGATTGAATAGTCACACACTTGCGACACTTCGCGAGACATTCCCAGAAAATAAAGGGCGGCTTAGTCACACCCACTATGTATTACCCTATATAAAGGGGCTGAGTGAGTGCATTGTAAGGAGAGATCTCTTTGGAATTGTTGAGCAAGTCAATAGGAGAGAGAAAGTTTAAGAGTGTTTTAATTTCTAAGTGTAATTCTATTTTCCCGTGTAAACATTTCATGGATTCAATCAATAAATATTCTTGATCTTACATCTTTCAATGGATTAATTAAGCAAAATTGAGTAAGGGGGTGTAGTGTGGGATTTCCACCTACTACAATCCACGGACCCGGGCGACATCGCTATCTGCAGTAGATTTTTCTTTGTCTTTTCTGTTTCTTTTTCTTTGTCTATTTGTTTTGGTAATCATTTTTAAATCGGTCGAGTCTCAATTGTTGGCGGTCGAAACTAGACCTAACAATTCACAGTCGATCGCTAGCGGTCGAAACTCAACCTCCCAATAGAGACTCGACCGCTTACCGATATTCCCATAATGGCGCGCCCAATTTTCCAGACCACCTGGCATGGCATATGGGCGGGTTAACCACCCCCATAGGAACCATCCTTATTAAGGACTTATTATGAAAATTAGCCAATACCTTATCGGATATTTAAAGAATAACTTGTATGCAGGGTCTTATTACTGTCTAAAGACAGAGAGTCCAACTTTGCACACTCCATTAAAGAGTGTACACTAAACAAACTAGTCGGATTGGTTTTTCAAAACAATAGTTATCCTAAAATAAAAAAATTCCTTTATTTTTAACATACATAAGAATAGGAAATATATTTCATTCTTGCCGAAATTATAGTGTTTCCAAAAAGAATGAAATTTTTTAAACTAAAAAATTGGCGAGGACACTTGTATGTTTTTTTTAAAGATTGAAAAATTGTTTAGCTAATAACGATACTAGTAATGGCATAGGTAGTTTTATTTTCCATAAATTAGAGGTTGTTATTCAAAAAGGAGTTGTGTCCAGCTTGTTGCTAGGTTAGCAACTAAATCTTTGTATGATCCCAACAATGATAAACAATCTTTTTATTGTAATATTTCTTATTTTAAATTAGAAGTAAACTAAGAAATATTATTTATTTGTTTAGTCAACTTTAAATTAAGAATACATTTTCTACCACCGTAGGTGTATTTAGTCTCAAGCAAAATTCCAGTGTCATCAAATATTAAAGGCAGGAAATACCATTAGGTCCTAGGAATAATATATTAGAGAGAGTCTAGTCCATTTGACCCATCAAATGTTTGTTTTAGTCCTATTTAGTAATATAAATTATAGTTTGGTCCTAAAATTATTGTTTGGTCTAAAATGATGTCATGGATGATGTAAATGTCACCTTATAGTGGCGAAATACCCTTTTGGATAAGCTCCATATATATAGTCAAAAGTAAGAGAGAATAAATCATTCTCAGATTTACTTTCTCTCTCTTATATTTTTAGATCTAGAATTTATCTCTTTTCTTTCTTCTTCTTTTTCCTCCTGTTAATGGTGTCTCCATTTTTTTTCTTCTCTTTTCTTCCTGCTGCTGTAAACAATGGCGATGAAGGTGAAATCGATTAGATATTTAGATCGGTAGTTGTAGACGATGAATACGATGATGTTGAATACGATTTTTAAGGGTTTTTTCCTTTTTCATCATTGACGATGAAGATAATGAAGATATGTTGTTATTCTTTCTTTGTTGTGATGGTGTTAATCTATTTAGATATTTTTTAGGGTTTTTATATGGACTTCATTTTAAGAATGAAGTCTATTTTTAAGGTTTTTATATGGACTTCATTTACGGAATGAAGTCCATTTTTTTTAGGTTTTTATATGGACTTCATTTAGGAATGAAGTCTGTGTTTTAGGTTTTTATATGGACTTCATTTCTCGAATGAAGTCATTTTTTAGGTTTTATATGGACTTCATTTCTCGAATGAAGTCATTTTTTAGGTTTTTATATGGACTTTTATTTTTTGGAATGAAGTGCTACAAGAAAATAACTAAATTTTAACACGAAAGGTATTTTTATCGAGTTTTAATATTTTTAAATAATTATGGACCAAACAAAGAAAGGCGTTGACCAAAGGACCAAACAGACATGGGCCCACCTAAAAGGACCAAGGGATATTTTTCCCATATTAAAGATGTATAATAATATCTTACTAATTATAAAGAAAAGAGGGGTTTTCTCCGGTTTCACATGAACTGACTAACATGCCCTTCCGTGTTTATTTTTCTCTGCCTTCGTCTTCTTCATTTTTTCGTTAATTTCATCAAATCGATGGCCATTTTCTGTTTGCCTCTTCAAAAACACATCGAACAGAAAAGCGAAGAACTCACAAATCAAGTGATGCTTCTCAAATTATTTTCCATCACGATCATAGAATTCAACTCAAATTTTTTCACCGAAGAACAAATTATGTCACCCAAATTTATATCGTTACACGAAGAACGGAACCGTGATTCTGAAGCTGATTCCTCAATTTCATTAGTTGGTTGAAACTCAATGTCAAAATCACATTATCAAAATCAAATCTTCTTCTTCTCTCGAAGTTACTTTACACTCCCCGTATCCATTTGTATATAAACCCATCAATGACATTGCACATCCCTAAATCTACGCCAATTATTATCTTCAAAAGTAGTTCGCGTATTCGGTGTTAGAAATTATATCAGGTAAATTTGTTAAGGAAGGAAGAATAATGTTGTGATTATGAAGCTGATTCGAGCTTACACAAATCACCGGGTATGTTAAATTCAATCCATTTTTTTGATGAAATCGCTCAGGATGTATTCATATTGTAATTTGCTTAGTGGTTTTGATGAACATTAGTAGACGATTCATGCAGCGTCGTTAGTTAAAATTATTTTATTGAACTCTATCTGTTTGCAAAAGTGCTTGAGTAACGATATTCAATTGTTAATTTTGTCTTGGTTTCTTGTAATTTCATGCTAACCAAACATTAGTATGATTGCAGAGAGCTGCAATGTGATTCTAGGGAAGCTAAAAGTATCATAGGATGACTAATTGTTCTTTTTATTTTTTCTAATTTGTCATAAACTTGAGTTTATTCAAGCCAAATATGATTATATGCAAGTGTTATCCTCCTTTAAGGCAGTAGCGAGAAAAGGATGAGCATCACACCTGTAAGTATAATCGATGACTTGAGATTGCTTCATTAGCTAGCCACAATATCGACAACTTGGTTACAGTACTCCCTATTTGCATGCACATTTTGTGAAACCAACTTACAATACAAGATTATGTTGTTTGCTAACAACATTATGATCACCAATCTCACGTTCTATCACATTTTTACAGTCACCTCTATAAGGATAATAGAGGACTGACGCTTGCTGACTCCATCGAGTAGCATCAAGGAGAGCTTGGGCCTCTGTGTAAACTGGATATAGGCTCACAATCTCAATCCCCCTCTTGCCATGCGATTACTGCATGATCTCTCAATATCAAACCAATACCAAGAATATGACATTTTCAACCAAAGAAGAGGAGGATATATGCCAACGCAAATGAGAAGAGGCTGAAATTCTAACTGGATGAACATTAGCCACGTCGAAAATGCAATATATTGTTTCTTATTGTTTGGGGACCAGAGAGTTTGAAGTCTTTGGACCAGTTCATTGTTCTTTGAAAAACAGAAAAATTGCTTACAACTCTGAGATTAATAATAGAGCAGATTTGAAGTTGGATCAAGCCTTTAAATGTCGCAAGAAGAAAGCCACGAAGACATAAAATGTGCATATTGAAAAGAAATAATAGGTTGAGGAAGTAATGAAGACACGAACTGCTTGAGCGAAGACTTAACTTGCTTTCTAATTAGGTGAGATGAGACTAAGTAGTGGGGCTCTTTACGATGGAGAAAGAAAGGGTGAGTGAGAAGTCATTGCCCTAAAATAATCCTTCTTATGAGCTCAGAATTTGGAAGTGCCTAATTATAGAATGATGTATTGTTAAATGATCTTTAGTCGGTTAGCATTTGGAAATGGCGTATGGATATTATCTTTTGGTTTTTGTTTAACATTTTTGTACCATTAGATATTATCAAATTCAGATTTTTGGGGATAATGCCCGACTATAGTTTGTATGTGGGAATGTATCGGAAATATTTTGTTGAATGTGATTCTGTTGGGAATCACTAAACAATTGATGGTGTACTGGTGTTGATCCAAGTGTGTCCATGGCTTCCATCGGCAAAAGTGTTAAAATTAGTTCATGAAGCGTGTTATACTAGTATATTTAAAGATAAGATCACATTTGGTTTTTCGTTTAAGAAACCCAACCATGTAAAAGCTGTTTTTTTTTTTGTTAAAGAAAACAGTTTCAGAAAAAACTAAATGACAACAAATTTAGAAAAATATCCAATTAGACGACTAAGTATCGAAGTTAAGAACAGTAGTAGTTTACTCAAAAGAAAACCAACAGCAGTCTACTCAAGA
Source organism: Papaver armeniacum (assembly GCA_023531295.1). Lineage (NCBI taxonomy): Eukaryota > Viridiplantae > Streptophyta > Magnoliopsida > Ranunculales > Papaveraceae > Papaver > Papaver armeniacum. The sequence goes on along the minus strand of JAJJWW010019538.1, from coordinate 17,593 downwards.
ACCTACAAGAACCAACAAAGAGTCTCAAGGGCCAAGGCAATCATCAAAGTAATGGATCTTCTAGATTCTCTCCATCCGGCCCTTGTTGTGCAGCTTCTACTTCAATTCGAAGAAGCGTCCACTGGAGGCGACGATATAACTCTAGCAAAGCGTAGCCAAATGCTATCAAGCAGTGGTTCCCACTTAATTTCTTCAAGTACCAGGCATATCTCATAACGAAGTCACTTAAAATGAACCAAAAGTAGAAGGCCTGTAACGTACATACATGCAATTAAATTACTTAAAAACTAAGAAACTACTTAAAGCTAAATTCAAAATTGTATTGACCTAAAAGGAAAAAAAAGAGAGGAAATTACACTGTGCTCACTGGTCACTTACCACTCTAAGTGTAATGTGGCTGTTGACCTTTGGATAGAGCCGCACATTGTTCCACCTACAAACAATTGATTTCCCATTCCACCAATAAGCAACTTCGAGTATTAAAATAGTAATTGCATATGTCCAAGCTCCAAGTTTAAATGACAAGGACGGGTTCCAACTCTAAGCCAGCTTAGTGCATATAGATTATTGAATACAATGTGAAATACTTAAATAATTAAAATAGCATTCAGGGGGCATGTTAGATTACCTTCCTACCATGTTCCAATCAAATAAGATATCCCATGCGAATGAGTAAAGAGAACTCATTGTAGCAACGCGCATGAATGCCGCCTCCCATTTCCCATCCATGGCATAAAAAGCTTGAAACACTAGAGATAGGATTGAAAAAACATACTTCCCAGCTGATTCAATATAAACATATCACATCAATATAATTGCAACACAGAGTCATGACAACATATCCCCATGCTTCAATTAAAAAAAAATTGTAACTAACTCACCATTCATATAAGACTTTAGCTTTCCTTCTCTAACACATTGCACTAATCGAACAAGAAAAGGAAATGTGCTAACTAGGTCTGCCCAAGGCTCTGTCTTGATCTCCTACGCATGTTTCACATTAGTAAGATTAGACTAGAATTTGAATCAACTAAAAAAAACAGCTAAACCAAGAAAGTGGAAGTGAAACAATATAATATTATTTTAAGGAAGTTCTACCAATCCAAGAATCGCGCTAATTATTATTATCCATGAGCTAGTTAAACTGGAGAAAACCTACAAAAAGGGAACTTCAATTAATTTGCATTAAGTTAAAAATGAACTAAAATGAGCAGATAAATATAGCTTATAAAAGATGTAAATAATCTGAATCACATACCCTGGGTACAGATGTCAGTAAATCTGCCAAGAACGTTGCTCTGAAGGATACAACCTGAAACAGCAAGTTTCAGGACATTTTTACTTTCATATAGATAAGCCATGCATCCAACTTATTCACTGAAATGGGATTTTATGTATGCATACCATTAGCATATCCTTGATCATCAATAAGCAGTCAGCTGACAGGTCAAGAGAGTCCAAAACATAGACCACGAGCAGCGGGAAGACAATTAGCTGCAAAGTAATTAGATAAGAAAAAGGATCAATAGTAAATATCATTCCAATTTAATTTCCAAATAGAATCCAACAAACATACACATGGCGGCATTTACTGAATGGTTGAGATTGCTTTCTGTGGGACCCATTCATTATCTACCAAATGTCATAAACATCAACCGAAAAAAAGAAAACAATCTCAGTGTACAGAGAAACATTACCGGCAGAGTAGGGGCAACCGCTGCTGCAATTACACCAGGTATGAACAAGCATATTAGGTGAAGCGCTATGCAAACCACCAAACACGTTAAGATCCTCCATACGAATGGCCATAGAGGTGTAAATTCACCAAGTACCAAATCAGTGTTCACATGAAATTTCCCAAGTATGTAAACCACTCCCCAACAAGAGCACATGAGTAAGAGCTTCGCACAGACATAAGAAAAAGAAAGAAGACCCACATTATTTTGACTTGAATAGTTATATAATCCGGTTTTCATTCAACATGCCAAAAACACACACAAACTTATGCTTTTGAAAAGCAATTGACTATGAGTCAATGCCCATTCCACCTACATGAATAATATTACATGATGCGGCACAAAAAGAATTGTTAGGTTCTTCAAATATCATGGACCATTGTATTATCGAGCGAGTAGTGAGTACTTAAAAGTTCACAGCCTAGCAAGCTCAAAATGTCAATACACTTAAACCACAATTGAGGACAAGACAGTAGTAGCGGTGGATTTGGCCTTGGATGTTATTATTCATGTTGATTTCTTTCCCCAGTAGTTGAATCTAGACTACATCTCCAACTAGTAAAACTTAAAAAGACTACACTAAAAATTATATCCAAGACTAAGAAAATCACCTAAAAATTTCATACCACACAACACAAAATTAATCAAAGAAATAACGATCAATGTGACAACAACAAAGATGATCAAAATTAATAAATATGACGACATTAAAGAGAAGCAGATCTCATCAAAGTGACCTAAGAATTTCATATGAGACAACGGTACAGTAATAATTAAATAGCAAAATCGGTCTCAAACAACACACATTCCAAGAATTCATCGACGTTAATTATAAAGATTAATTAAAAAAAAAAACGACGAGATCGAGATTAATCAAAGATTCAAAGACGATGATACAGATTAAAGAAAAGAAATTTAGTACTGGTACCATGAGCAAGTGACACTCAAACAGAGCGAATGTTCCATAAAGAAGAGACGAGAAATCCATTTCTTTAACTTTTAGTGTAGCAATTAATTCTCTTTCTCTCAGATTTGACTCATTCCTGTCACTTTCTTCATTTTTTCTTCTCTTTAGATTTCTTCTTTATTATAAAATGATTGGAGTCCAGGTTTAATTATTATATAATCACTAGATTCCGAAATACAAGTGTAGTTGTATTAATTGGACTACAGGACTGTATTTTGACTGCAGTCCTTTATGATAGTTATGACAGGCGTAGGGTGTATTTCATAAATAGCCCTTTAAGTACACCCATCCTAAAATACCCCCATCTTATCTACACCCCCACCACCTATAGTTCTATCTTATCTACACCCCCAGCCTCTGGTTATTTTTTCATTTTAGTCTTTCTCTCTTTCTCTTTCTCTCATCTCACTCTACAGCGAGATTCAAATCGATTTTTTTTCAAACGAGATGATGCAAAATCAAGTTTGATAATACTACAACTAGATCAAGCGTATCATTCTGAAAAAAGCAAGTCAAAAAAAACAGAAAATATGGTGTCAGAAATTGATTTTGAAGATCTAGAGTTGTAATCTCCAACAACAATCTAATTAGAAGATTCGATAAAGGTAAAACATCAAACAAAAATGGGTTTCAATTAGTTTTACATTTCGTATAATTTCTGTTTTGTTAGGGGTTTTGGTACTAATTTTGCTTAAATCAGATTTTGATTTCACTGATTTGTTTTAAAAGTTGTTTTTGTTTTATTTTGTTTCGATATTGATGATTTGGTTTTGTTTGTTACTGATAGAAGAAGATATAGAGTTGTTGTTGTTGCTGTGAAGTACTTTAACATGAGGTGTTTCTGTGGTGGTGGTGGAATCAGGTGGAGGTGTGGTGGTGGTGGATGAGAAGTGGAAGGAGTGCTGTTGGTGGCACCGGCACAGGATTAAGTGGTGCAGCAAGAAGTGGGATTAGACATGGTAGTGGGAATGACTTAGTGGTGGAGGTGTATTTGTTGGAGCTGATGACAAAGGAGCTATCAAATGTAATGGAAGAGAAGCAGTCAGCAATTTTGAGCCAAGTACATATGCAGGGGAGATAAATCCAATGATCGATGAAGGAGGTATTAGTTGATCTGAACATCAGTTTTGTCTAATATGTTATGTTTTGTTAATCTCCTAAAATGGACGTTGTTTTATGTAATTCAGGCACCAGTTACAACCTTGACCTGAACTTAGGATATCTACCTTCTTCTGATGATGGACGATGTGGACGCAATATGACTGGGTACTCCCCTTTCGGCACACATGATGGTAAGAGAGCAAGAGTAATTACCATACAACTTTTTTAGGACTTTATAATATCATAATTATCATATCAATATGCAAGAAAACCTAGATAGCATTTCTCTGCTTATGCATCCAAATCAACTACTTTGAGTGTAGAGCACAAGTTCAGATTAGAGCTTAATCACTAGCTGTAGTCAAATGCTCAAATTTCTTAAGTAAAAAATACGAGACTTAGTTGTGTTTCTTTACTTATGATGGCTGATATAGTATTTCAAAAGATGACCAATTTTGCAATTCAAGTGGATATTGGATTAAGCCTCAGTTTGTTATGTTAAAAGCTATTAACAAACCTTACCGTCTACTATGCTCTTTCCGATGGACAACACTGTTGCAGAAACTCTGTGTGTTCAAACGCCGAATGGTCGAGTTATGTCATCCGAGCACCCTGCATTCTGGAATGGCATACCTCCCAATTTCTTTGTATATTATGAGGTAATTAGTTTGTTTGATGTGACTGTTTTTGTTCTTAACCTCCAACAGAAAGGTATGAAGAGCAATTACTACTACTCCTCGTGCCTCGCCCCTTCCAAGCTTATATAGATACATTTGTCAACCTTGAGTGTCAGTGATTAGCATTGTCACAATTAGATGTCCTTAAATATTAGCATTGTCACAATTAGATGTCCTTAAATATAAAACTGTTCCTCTGTGCATATAACTTCAGCCTTTGGACCTCTGCTCGGCTTAATTGCTAGATTAACAGCTTAGGTTATAAACAGGTTGCAAACTTCAGTAGGAAACTTGCTGAGGTCATTGTGCTTTGATTTCTGTTTATTTTTCTTCTATAGCTCTATCAGGACATTATCTAACAAAACCGTGGGCTTCTAACTGCAGGGAGGAACAATTGGTAAAAGGGTGGGTGTTGAGTTGCCTAGACTAGCGGTCAGTGGTTTGCAACTTTGATGGATCATTTGTGCCCACTGCCACAATGCCTTTATTCGCTGCCACATCATCATCAGGATTCTCTTCTTCTGCTACAATTCCTCCGAATAGGATCTGAATTCTGAAGAGCTACTAAAATCTATCTGATTTTATATTCTAATTCTTCTTCAGCTTAGACAACCGATCAAAAAAGAAAAACTCAGCTTAGACAATCAGACATCCCAGGGCATCCCTTTCTTACTCTGGATATCTCTTAGACCCTCAAAATAATATCATGTTGCACTTAAAGTAAGTGTTTATGAACATCTAATTGTATAACCGTGAGATATCCTTAAGGTCGTGTTTGGCAGCCTTGATATCCTAAACTAGGTTGGGTTATCCCTTAAATAACCGTATAATGTGTTTGTCTGGGTGTTTTATTCCATGCCAAGATAAAAATAGTGTATCCTACCTAAATTTTAGAGGCTAAAAGGTGGGATTTTGGATTCCATATAAAACTTGGAATACCTTAATCCTTTCCCCTGGGTTAGAGAGTTATTTTTATAACTACTTTTTTTTTTTTTAACTTTTCTTATGCTCAAAACCATATTTGTTTTTTATTTATTTTAATTTAACTTGGATACAAGTCTCTTGACAAACAACATATTACATTAACCTAATGTGGTAAATAAACACCATTTAAAATAACCAATGCCATGATAATTTTGGATAAACCAAGGAATACCCTAACCTGGACAACGTTTTTCATATCCAAGCTGCCAAACAGACCCTAAAGGTTGGATTCAGAAGGGAGAGAGAGTGCTGCTGTGTGTGTGCTTGTCTATTCCAGGTGGTTGTTATCACTTATCAGGAACAATTGTATGTATAGTAATAGGATATACCAAGCCTGATATAATCTCAATTGTAATAGAGACTGTTAATTACAAGATCAAAACTTATGAATTGTGAATCTAATAATGGGTGTCTATCTTATGAGTTCAATTGATAGATGGTATTCAGGGTTCTAAAATGCTGCATAGTCTCTGTTCCTTCTTTTATCCAAGCACTTTCAGCATAAAAGTCATAACCACTTGTACACACCTGCAAAATGAATTTGTTAGGCGCAACATCTCATATACCACCATTTATTAGGGTAATACTCCCAAAATGAATTTGTTACTCGCAGAATGAATTTAAGTTTTATAAAAGTAGGGAAATCTCATTTTAGTCCTGAAATAATATATTAGAGAGAGTGCATTCAATTAGTAAAATCAATTATCTGTTTGGTCTGTTGGTAATATAAATTATCATTTGGTCCTAAAAATTATCGTTTGGTCTCTAATTGATGTAAATGGATGATGTAAATGTCACATTGTAGTGGCAAAATACCTTTTGGATAAGGATCGTATATATAGTCGAAAAGTAGAGAGAATAAATCATTCTCGGTTTACTTTCTCTCTTCTTTTCTAGATCTAGTTTTCTTTTCCTCTCGAGTTTTGATTTTGCGAGAGATGAAATCGATCAAAATCTAAATAAGTAACAATGGCGAAAGATTGTGTGAGTTCATCATCTCCATATTCATCTTCGTGATGTTGTAATAACAACGAAGATGATGAAATTCTCTGTTATACCGTGGCGCTTCTACAACGAGTACACAAGGAGGAATCAAGCTTCTCCAGTGGAACCAATCAATTAATTAATTAATTAATTGTTGAAAGCACTTAGGTGGTCAAGCTTCTCCCAGTGGAACCAATCAATTAATTAATTAATTAATGTTGAAAGCACTTCGTGAATCAAGCTTCTCCAGTGGAACCAATCAATTAATTAATTAATTAATTGTTGAAAGCACTTAAATGGAATCAAGCTTCTCCGTGGAATCAAGGCGGAAATATCTATTCTCTTGCTATTGTTGGTGATCTTCTATACACCGGTTCCGACAGCAAGAACATCCGTGTTTGGAAAAACCAAAAAGAATACACTTGGTTTCAAATCAAATAGCGGTTTAGTTAAGGCGATCATCATTGCGGTGAGAAAATCTTCTTGGTCATCAAGATGGAAAGATTCGAGTTTGGAAAGTTTCGGCGAAGAATCCAATACTTCTATGGAATGAAGTTTATTTTTTAGGTTTTATATGAAGTTCATTTTACGGAATGAAGTATGTTTTTATAGGTTTTTATATGGACTTCATTTAAAGAATAAGTCTGTTTTTAGGTTTTATATGGACTTCATTTTACGGAATGAAGTCTGTCTTTAAGTTTTTGTATGGGTTCATTCATAGGAATGAAATCATTTTTAGGTTTTTGTATGGACTTCATTCGCGGGAATGATACATTTTAGCTTTTGTATGGACTTCATTCTGGGAATGAAGTTCACATTTTTTAGCTTTTTGTATGGACTTCATTCCACCCAGGATTGAAGTCATTTTTTTTTAGCTTTTTGTATGGACTTCGTTCCTGGGAATGAAATCTGTTTTTTAACTTTTTGTATGGACTTCATTCACAGGAATGAAGTCTGCATTTTAAACTTTTGTATGGACTTCATTTACGAGAATGAAGTCTCTGTTTTTTAGCTTTTTGTATGGACTTCATTTAAATGAAGTCGCATTTTTAACACGCAAGAATCGCTACAAAAAAAAAAAACACGGAAGGAGTATTTGCAATTTGAATATTTTTAAATAATTATGGGCCAAACAAGTAAAGGCGTTTGATGAAAAGCCGACTAAACAAACACAAAAAAAAGGAAAGATATTTTTTTCCCTTTATAAAATTGGTATGGTTGTATAAGGTACTATCTTATGGAGTAACAAATAGTTCGATAACACCTCCAGGGAAATCAAGGACCAAAAACTTGCTCACTAAGTGGATTTTCAACTTTATATAGCAGTTATGGAATTCAGCTTCCAATATTTGTAGTCAGATGCTAATTGTGCCTCTAGTCTTCTGTCACTTGGTGGTGGCTTGGGTAAATGTTTGAACCATGAGATCTTCAGATTGTTGGATACAGCAGGGGCGGAGCCAGCCCAGTGTAACATTTTGTTAGGGCTAGACTAGTACATAAATAGCACACCCCTTATCACAGCGTCTTGGTTGGGAATAAATTTGGGCTAGTCCCAATCTAGATTCTAGAGAGATCCCTTTATCATTCAAGAAGGACACAATCCGTCATCATCATCTTCAGTACGATGAAAGCAAATGGTGTGAACTCAGCTCAAATCAGGTGATAGTAGAATTTTGGGGTTTTGTTTTTTTCACTTCAAGACTGTAAAACAATTGATCAAGGAGAAGGACAGTGGAGTAATTTTTGAATCAGCATGCCTCACCCCTTATTGAATTCCTTTAGTGCATTCATTAGTGGAGGAATAAGAACAATTTTGAGAATAATTTATCAAGGAGAAGAGGAGAAGGAGGAAGGAGCAGCAGCAGAACGGGATGGAAACAGGATCAAGTAGTTATCTCCCTGAGGAATTGATGATTGAAAGCATTTTGACGAGATTACCAGCCCGAACTCTAGCAGTTTGCTCTTGCGTCGGTAAGTTCTGGTACAATTCGATCCTTAATGATTCTAGATTTTCTATGATTCACTACAATCAAAACAAAAATAAACCATATCTAGTCCTTAATCTGCTTAATGTATCGAGAGCCGGCAGAGAAGGGACTTATTCCTTCAGTTTATTAGGACGAGAAAAGGCGGATATCAGATTTCTCTCGGGTCAGAAGAAGCCAGGGTATATATGAATTTGTAGGTTTTGTAATGGTTTAGCGTGTATAAAGCTGGCTGATTCACCTACATTCCTGTTCAATAATTGTCCTCAACCCGAACAAAGGTGAATCACTTATCTACCCTTATGTACCTCCTTCCGAGGATACATCTACAAGGCTTTCATTGTTTTTGGTTCAAAAGCCAACAACGGATTTCTTTGCATGGTCATTACACTGGGAACTATGTCATGGAGAAAGATACTTACTAGTACTTTTGATATGCCACCACCACCCGGTTCTTCTCCTTTTCCTAGTCGAATGTTTACTGGAGTTTCGAGAATGTCATGTAGACAAGCCACCTTTTGTGGGGGTGATCTTTTTTGGAGGATGAAGAATTATGTTGCTTTTAATAATGGCAAGATTGAAATGTTGCTCTCATTCGACCCTCCACAACGAGAAGATTCACTTCATTCGACTCCCGACTGAATGTACTCCGATGACAGCAGTACATGAGCATCAGGTTGATCATCTTCTGGATTATAAAGGATACCCTTGTATTGCACGTTCTGAGAGGATAACAAGATCCAACAATGATCTTTGTGTTTGACCATCGTTGTAATAATCAGACTCGGAATGGTGTTTGTTGTTGTTGTTCCAAGGTTCATATGTATATATTGAAGGACAGGGACAAGCAAGTATGGATCAAGGAGGAAATTTTCGGTGTTCAGATTATGGATCAGGAAGGTTTACTACCAACTCTCCTCTGTCGGGACTTTGACATTTATGTTCCTATGCCTCCTACACGTATATTGACTTTCTTCGACCAGGTGTTGTTGTATTGGTTTAATGGGGAACGTCTTATATTCTACAATTTGCAAGAGAAACATCTCAAGGTGGTGGAATGCTCCCGCTCCTATCCTGAGATTTTTCAAGCTAAGATGAACGAAAAGCTGAAGCATTGCATTGGTGATGACGATGATAATATTTACTGCCCGTCCATGGATTATCAGCTGCACGCTCAAATGGAGAACATCATTTCTCTGAAAACCTTCATTCCTAAAGGAGCTAAAACTAGTGAATCTGATTGTGCTGAGGCACCTTATCAAGAACAGGATCGCAGCAGGATGGCTGACCACAGGAAGACATAAGCACACGTATTATGTTTTCTCTTAGTTTTGTTTTGTCTTATTTCAGTTTTCTATTCAGACTACTAATTTTCATTTAAGTGTTGTTTATCTGATTTGTCAATTTTATTGAAGATCTATGCTTAAGACTGAATAGACGTTGCAATTGTTATATGCTTAAACAGTTTTCTAATTATATTCACATTGATTAGTGGTATTTGGATGAAAAGCAGTCACAATGTTTTACTTTCTGAAACTGATAGAAACAATTGCAGGGGGTTTATATGCAATCACATTGATTGGAATAATATGGGATGCAATTATTTATAAACTTGTTTGTAGCCCTAGGAACTGAAAATCTTAGGCTGTTCCTTGGTAAGATTTTAGTTCTCCATTTCCTAAAATTATAACAGTTTTCTGATTATATCCATAAGGCATTGATATGACTGTCCCGCTTTCCTCGTATTTCCTCTATCTTATCACCTGACACTAAGCTTCAATCAGTTATACAGTGATGCTTTTTTGTAAGGGTCCATGCTTTTGTGGGTTCTTTTGGTTTGCTTGCCTGGTATGGGTTACTTTATGCTTCAGCAGGGGCCAGTAAGGTACAGGTAATTGGCCTGAAATCTTTAATTTAAATTCTTACTGTCTTACTAGTCTTACTGTATTGTTTTGAGACAGATGTTTGGTGTCATAACAGCAATATCAGGGTTTAAATTCCTCGTGTGGTCTGTATTTAATAGGGTGATAGAGTTTCTAAAATTTGAAATACTGAGTACCTGGTCAAAATGAAGTGATTAAGTACATTTTGCTTTGTTGTTTTAAATGGTATCCTCTCAGGCTGCATGTAAATTTGCTTAACCTCCTGGAACTCATCTGTGCAGTACCTTATATCTCGTATTTTGTCAGATCAATATCCTTTATTATCTGAGTTTGAGATTGGCAGTAAACATTTCAATCATCTTGTAGGTTTTATAATATGTGGTTAATGCATCCTCGTATGTGAGATGCGGTAACAAGCTCTTGATACTAAAAATGCAGTTCAGACTAGTGTTCTGTCCAAAATATGGATTGACATTTGGAAATTTAGCCTTCTCTAAATTTCAACAGGAGTTCTTTTTGAATGAGAATACTGAGAGATCATAGATTTTGTTTACATAACATAAATTTACTAAATAAAAGAAGTTATCTTTCTCTTTTGAGTAGTCTTGGTTGCTACAGTTAATGGGATTTTAGCTGTATATTATTTGAAATTTTTTCTTTTGTTTCTCCTGACTTGTTAGACTGTCAACCACCTTGCTTATGTAAACTGTAATGTTCGGTGCTGGGAATGTGGTCTACAAGAGGTTGCTTGCGTGCTCTAGCATGCTTACTCAGCGTTTCTCCTAATATAGCTCAACTTTTTCTTGAATCTAAGGAGGTAAAATTTAACCAAGCTCTCTGTTTTATATTCTGGTCTGCAGTACCAACAGTTCTAATACAATATTTACGTTTGTCATTTATCACATTTAGCGACCTTTATTTTTGTACAACATTTTTGGTATCTGGAACCTCTGAAGTATTTCTTACTTGTACTATTATTCTTTGTCATCAAGTGTTATCAGTTGTTGTGATTGTATGGATACAGTCAAATTTAGCGGACATTGGAGATGACTGGGGAGCAGGCTTGTCATCCCCGAGAATGTTGTCTCACCTCGTGTAAGTCCAGATTGAAGAAGTGGAAAGGTGTGATGCTGAGTTCAAAATTCTTAAATTTTTGTTGAAAAATGCAAATGATTTGGAAGAAGTTGCTCTATTCTTTCGTTCTAGTGTTGGCTCACCTGATATAGTGAGACGAATTAAGCGATTTAAGAAGAAGCTAAGCTGTTTTTTTTTTCTTGAAAATTTTGTTTAGTATGCTCCTATAGTACTATTTATTCACATTATGTTCAAGTATCTTCTACACTGCGGTGAATTGAGACTCTTCCATACAGCACATTATTTCATACTTGCACATAATTCGCAGTTCTCCATGACACATATTACTGGCCTATGGTAGAAGGTATAGTTCACTGGTTAGCCATGTCACTGGTGCGGAGACAATGATGCCTCTTCATACAATTTTTAGACGTGAACATTTATATTCTCCTGTTTTATTTCTGCTATCTATCTATTCTGTCGACTGAAGACTTTTGCAATCCCTTGAAAAATTTGCTTCTAATAACGTTAGCTCTTAGTTTTTTGGTTTTTCCTTTGCCTGCTTTTATCTTTGAGTGGCTCGGCTGGCATGAAAACCGTGGAATGAAATGTCAACTATCTGTCTATCGAGAATGAGCTGGACAAACGAGTATTGCTACAATCGCAGCCTTGATATGAATTTATTTGTAGATCGATCAGTGTTGGATTATATGAAGAATAATTCAAACAGTGGTCAATAAGCATCTATCAGTTTCTATAACAGAAGTATTCTTCCACACACGAATACTAATGTCACTGTGGTCCAAAATTTTCAATTAGCATACGTATGTGAGGGAAGAGGGGATGGGCAAAGCATGTAAAATATACTCCATACTCAATAGTGGCTGATGCTGATGCTGATGTAGTTATCAAAAATGCTGTAATCATAGATGCCAGTGATATCTAGTTTAGCTGTTCTCATCATTAAGGATGTACATTGTACCACCTCCATTGTATTTAGTCATGTATGCAAAGTGCAAACATAGGAGATTTCCTATATTGGTCCCCAAGTCCACCTGGTGTTCTAACTACGGTTAGCTGGTCGATTTTGACCGGTGAATTTAGTTCACAAGTCTCAACAGACAACGCGCATAAGTTTTTCCATTACTTGTTAAACCTTGGTGGGGCGCATCCGAATTTAAATCGTAATCCATGGGCTTAATTACTTAGTAAAATTACCATTGGGTATGCCCTGGTTCAACCGTAATCGTTGGGCTTAATTACTTACCATTCGGTATGCTCTCACACCTTCAAATACCCCAGATAATTTTCTGCGAAAGTGTAACCCGGCAGCACAGTGGTTCTGTGAATAAAGTTTCACCCACCTGCACTTCAGCCTTATAAGTTTGCACCAATGCAAACAACCAACTCAACAGTTCTTCAGCGGAAGTCCTTAACCTTCTTTCTCTTCACTTAAACTTCTCAAATGCACCCCATAATGCATTCAAACACTTCCATACTTTGTCAACAACAATCATCCAACCAAGAACACTTAGAACATCACACAATCAACTCTTTTTATTGCATCAAAGGGAAGAAATACAAAACTTGCCCACTTAGGGACTTACACAGACTTGTTCACCTTGAACCAAGCCTTAGCCTTACAAAAACTCTCCCCTATTTTGAGTCTCTCACTCATATGCAAACTGCCCGAATTTTTCCATGCCTTAGGACTATTTAGGCAGCAACTTTACTTGGCCAAAACTGTACTGGCTGTTGCACACGCATGGGACAGCCATCTGTCCCATGGAGCAGTTCTGTAACCACCAATAACTGTGCTAACTAGCCAGTTCTCTTCCAACTCGCGCCAATCATCCAACAACTGTTCTCTTGCAGTTAGGAACCATCTCCCACACTTATAAACTCCTTTATAACCGTTCTACTTCATCACGCGTCATTGGCATGCTTGTGAAGCTCGTAACCGTCACTTGAGCCGTATTGCACCATTGTTGTGCTTTACTGAATTCTGCCTTGCTCCAATGCTCAGCCCTCTTGGACCTGCATGCTTATCACTCTAAGCTAATGCACGGACAATCCTTGTACTTCAATCATCGAGGCCAGCTCCTTAAGCTCACTCTAGTTACTCATGCGTCATATACTTCACTTAGCCAATTTGGTTGACAATAGAAATGCCACTCTTGCATTACTAGCTTGTTTGCATTATTCAAGCTTTGGCCAGCCTTGAACTAATGCTATAGACCAACTCTTGGCCTATTCTACCTTCTTGCATCATCCTTGAGTTTGGGCCAACTCAATTCCATGAATATGCCTTAATGCCAAAATCGCATGTTGCATCACTTCGACCTCGTCTTGCCTTTCCCTCAATGAAGCCTCATTGTGTCGGCCAATAAGCTTCATTACTTAGCCAAATGTCTTTACACTGTAGCGCTACCTTTACGCTTCACTAGCCTTGCAGGGTGCCACTATCTTAGTGCTTGATGGTACACATACAATATCTTTTGTTATTATGGCTTTGCATTGCGCTATTATGGCTTTGCATTGCGCCATTACGGCGAATCTTGACTTGGCACAGCAACATGTGTGCGCAATCATTGTGCGATACTTGCCAGCCATGTCATATATGCCCTGGTTCGTGATTAAATTTGGTTGATTTGTTTCGATTAAAATTAACCATTTTATAAAGGCATATAAATGGGGGGGACTTGGTGGATTTCCCTAGCATTTCTTATGGGTTGTTTTTCCCAGGAAAAGAGGCAAGCAGCAAATATAATCGTAATTCTCTGATTTAAGATCTGGGATTAGTTATAGGATTGACTCGAGAATTTCCTACAGTTTATAGAAATCTTAAACATACAAAAAAGACACTCAAAAGACTATAACATCATAATTACATGACATGATCTGAAAAAGAAATCTGAGGATATCAATACGATTCCAAATAACACGACAAAGTTCAAATGTCCTGCATTCGATCAAAAAAAAACTCATATAAATCACATAACAAATCTATTTATCGTAAAAATGCTAGGATCAACAGATCTAACTAGTTTTCAAGGGTTATTCAAAATCAAAATGAAGGTTTGGATCCATAGATCCAACTATTAATGATCTTTTCGAATTAGCAGTAACATGGGTAAGTTGCAGTAGCATAGGTAACATGAATAACCTAAATTTATTATCCTAAAGTGGAATTGATAGAAGACATTTCAGTGTCCGAATTGTCCTCACGATCTGTAGTGTGTTGGAACTCGATTTTTGTACTAATATTGTGTTTTTATGCATTTTTAGGTATTTTTGGAAATAAATATTTTTTGGAAAAATCTATCTCGAAAAGTTGCGCTGAATAATTCCCTGAGGACATTTGATATTCGGACTTCGTCTTTGGATAAGGGGTAACCTGAGCTGCTAAGGGGCACCCCCAAGGAGGCACTCGCTATTCGCACCCCGTAACGAGGATAGGGGACTTCATCTTCTCCATTTCAAAATTCGAGAATTGGCTGAAAAGCTTGGTTTCACTGGCACTAGGGTTGCGAATTTGGAGCTCTTCCGTGAGACTAAAGGGTCGGAATTGATTGGGTATCTTCCTTTGGGCCTATCAGTGGTGGGTATAGGTGCCTGGTTTCGATCCAAATTGGCCAGTAATTTCCGCGAGAAGAAAATCAGAGGCAGCACACGCGGAGGAGATATTCACGAGATTTCGCGAGCAACATAGGTGTTTGCAAATGATCCGCGATCCTAACAACTCTATGGAGTGTGAAGGAGTTAAATATAGCAATTTGGAGGCTTTAAAACGCGTGGAGAAATCAAAATCGAGATTATTTCCTAAAACAGGCCGTGAAGAATATTGAGAATTATTTGACGTTATGGCGATATATTTCGAGGCTGTTGGGTTATAAATAGTGGGGGAGATAGCATAGAACGAGTACGGAGAGTTTGGGAGAAATTAGAACGCGAGAAGAGCAAAAAAATCAAAGTTGCAGAATTATTCTTCGCTGTCGCTCGCACTCAAGAACGTGAAGAACAGACTCTCAAGGACAAGTCGTTCTTCTACAGGTGTCTACGACACTTAGTCGAGGGTCGTAATACACGGCGTGGCAGACTTAAAAGAAGTAACGGTTTTATCATTCCTTGTAACAGTGTTTGCAACACTTATAATCGTTGCAAACATTTGATTTTCATCATTTTCTCCTTTTCATCATTTGTACACCTCCTTTGAGCAATAAAAATGGATTTTGAGCGTGTTTCCAACATGATGAGCTAGAACCCATCACCGGGACGACGGAGGAAGACAAATTTCATACATGGGTAATTTTAATTAATTCTTTATTTGACTTTTGCACTAATTAAAATAGAATTATGATTTGATTAAATTGGTTGTTATTCAATTAGATAGGTTATGCTTTGTTTAGATAATCTATGCTTAGGGATACAACTAATATTTTGATAATCAACTTTGGCAAAAATAAGAGTCCATGTTTTTATTTGTTGAGCTATAATTGTTAAAAGAATTAATATTTGAACCTTTTGTTATGAGTTTGGCGTAATCCTCGAATCCCAAGAACTCTCTCCGTCTTGTGACATAAATTGTATATATTCTGTATTTTTATTTTCTTTTATTAAAACTTAAAATCAATCCCATCAAGTCCGAGTGAACGACAACCCCTACCTATTACTACAACATTATTGAGTCACATCAGGAATCGGTCTGGCTCGGTCTAGGTCTTCACAAAAGTTGGTCTTCAGGAATTTGTTGACACTTGTGTCTTTGGTGTCATAGTAGCTGCTGGTGTCTTAAGAGGTCTTGTTTCTGAAGGAGTTTGAATCGAAACCGAATAAGACTTGAGATATGTTTTTGTTGTTGTTGGAGATACAACAAAGGCAGTTTTGATATTGTTGTTGCTAAAAACTTGGTTGATGTTGGTGTCATTCTAATGATGAGCAGAAGCCCGTTTTTCAGGATTGAAAAGTCAACAAGGGCTTAAAAGAAATCTGTTATGCTCGCTAGTTTAAATACTTATGTGGGATCAAGAAGCGTCTAAATAGTACAGTTGGTGGAAAACTAGAATCGTATTGTTATTTAGTTTTCGATCATTGATTTGATTAACTAACGATGCCTGAACCTTGATTGCACTTAGTTTAATTATTCTTGAGATTCTTCTTTTCTAACATAAAGTCTCTCAAACTAGATTAAGGATTAACATAGTTTAGATCTGACAATAGGTTTGTGATTATCCATTATTAATAGACTCCATTCTGCGCGTGATCGATCACAAGGAAATCAAGTTTGTGAAGGTATATTGAAGACTAATGATTGAAGATAAAAAGATTTTTTATTGGTTTCCAATCTTTGTGATTTACTTCGTGCACACACTTGATCGGCTGGGGTCCGACTTAACTTTGTTTATCTCGATAGACATCTTATAGCTAGTCGTCGCAGATCGATGATCTATCATTTGCAGTTCCCTTCAGGATCTGAATCTTGTGATCCTAGATTTGATTATCTTGATAATCTAGATCTTGGTTGATCTGAGCAAAGGAGTTTATATCATTTAAACGAACTAGCCTTTAGATAACTCAATAGTATCTCTGGTTTTGTTCTTTAGATAGAGTGGTTACCGAATACATATTAGATTTTTACTGTTTCGGAATACGATCCGAAAGAATCCTTCACAGCAGGTGATACAACTTTATCTTAGGATTCATGTGACATTGGCCGATTGGTCATAAGTAGGATACCCAAGGAACTAGGTAATTTGGAATTAGTTTACTATACGGTTGGTAGTAGTCTTTATACAACGACTTAATTCTGAGAGTGTACAACACCGGCCTAGTCCCGGGGTTTTCTGCATTTGCGGTTTCCTCGTTAGTAAAATCTTGTGTCGTGTTATTTACTTTTCTTTCCACAATTATAATTATTATTTTAGTTATAATTAAAGTAAATACACTTGTACGTTAATTCAACACTTGGGTTTGAGCCTAATAGTTAGGTTAGGTTTCGATACATATTATATGTACCAAGTGTCACCTTGTTGAAAAGTAATCTCCCTCGTGGGTGCTTATCTCAATTAGATTGCACAATTTGTTTCTCAAATAGGTTGATAACGAAGAGATTGTGGTACTTCTGGGTACCGTCATTTCGTAGTTGACAAAAAAACTTGAAATTGATGAAGAGATTTGAGGATTTAGGCATACTTGTAATACC
>JAJJWW010019537.1:0-24517 GCA_023531295.1 Papaver armeniacum | reverse complement strand
TGAATTTACTTCTAATGACCTTTTTGTCTTATTAGGTTGCCGCCCCTCTACCATTTCATGCCGCCCCTTTACCAAGATTACAAAAGAATTCTGTAATTTTAGCTGAAAATTATGCTCAGTTTTCGAATCAACAGTGGGGACAAAGGGTGGAGTTAAAGAAATCTTGCACCTAGTGCCTTGGCTTGACAAATCAAATCAACCGCGGGGACATAAGGATGAATGCGTATGATGAAGATCCTATGACTCTGCTGATCACTGCCCTATGCATATTGGTTTCAATTATAAGGATGTTTGCATGCCTAGGCCTTTCCACTTTATGGCTATGTAGATTGAAGATCCTACTTGTAGAGGCATTATTGCTAACTCTTGGTCTGTCAATGTGGTAGGTTCTCCTGCTTATAAAATGAAAGCTAAGCTTTTAAATACCAAAAAAGGTCTTAGGGACTGGAATAAAACTTCCTTTGGTAACATTCAAACTAATATAACTACAATTAGGAAAGATTTAGCTGAGGTCAAGATCTCTAATCCAACTGATACTAGTACTACCTTTAGACTCAAGGCTAGGCTGGAATACCTCTACAATCTAGAGGAACTATATTGGAAGGATAAGTCGAGGGAGGTCTGGCTCATGGAAGGTGACAGAAATTCACCATATTTCCATAGAGTCACCCTCTTTAGGACAAAAAGAAATACTATTAGTTGGATAAAGGATTCTACAAATACTATTCTAACTGATAGAGATAGTATTGGAACTTCCTTTATAAATTATTTGAAAAACCTGTACTCCTATCATCCTCTACAATTTCAAGATGAAATCCTTATTGATCTCCCGATTAAGTTTTCTACTGAAGATAACTCTCTTTTAAACTTGCCTCTTACTACTAAGGAAATCAAGAATGTTGTTTTTCAAATGGGGGAAAAAGGCTCCAGGCCCTGATGGTTTTACAGGCCTATTTTATCAACAAAAAAAAAATGGGACATAGTAGGTGAGTCTGTCATTGACATGACTCAAACCTGCTTCAGGACAGGACATGTTGCCAAAGTTTTCAACCATACTAATATTGCTTTTATCCCTAAGGGCGATTCCTATGGAAATCAATAAACTTATTATTTTGTTGAGCCACGTGGATGAACAAATTGTGTTTTCCACTATGGTAAAGGATTGGGCGTTTGATAACTAAGCGCGAGAGCGTAATACAAGCGCTAGCGCTCGTGGATAAAGCATTGGCGGTCGTTTCACAAACACTGGCGTTTGAACCAAGGTCGCCAACGACTAATTTTCAATGATCACTGGAACGGATGGTTTCTACCGGCTAGCTTTTACCTCCATAAATACGTCTCGAGTTTGATCTCACAAATTCATAACAATCTTTCATCCGATCAATCAATTGCTTTCAACTTTCAACCATGAATTCTGATTTTGATTCTTCTGAGGAAGATATGGAGATGGATGTAATGTTGTATGAAGAAGATGAAGAAATGTGTATGGAGTTTTTGAATCAAATGGATGAAGATCAAGATCAAGATAGAAGAAGGCAAAATTTTATGTTGCAATTGCAATCCGGGATCATACCAAAGTCTTTAGATCCATATGAAGTTGCGACTAGAAGATGGACGTGGCGAGATCGACAGTTTTACCACGAAAAGATGATGCATGACTAATTTAATCATGATTGTGTCTATTCCGATGAGGATTTTACGGTGACGGTCCGCATGGGCCGCAACTTGACGCAAGGATTATTCGAGAGCTTTGTCAAGTACAACCTTTATTTAATTATCAGTATGATGCACGACATGTACGAGGCTTTAGTCCCAAGTAAAAGGTCATTGCGGCCCTCTGTATACTATGTTACGGGGTACCAGCGGATTCCACGGATGACTACATCCGTATGGGAAAAACAATCGCCTTTAGAGCAACCACAGTGGACGATCATACCTATAATTATGGTCGAGAGACGAGACATAGCGGGATGGAGTAAAGACAAAAAGCTGGACCAAAACCAAATTCGAGACTAAATTATATAGTGGAGCGAACGTATAATCTATATTTGTCACCGGGCGTGCATATAAACTACGCTTCACATGAAGCGCATGTATAGTCATCGTCCCACGAACGGGCGTGTATATAAACTATGCCTCAATGGAGCGGTGCTAAAATGTACGCCCGTTCTGTCATTGCTGAAGTTTACGCCCCATGCCAGACGTTCATATAGTTAACGTCCCAATGAGACGAACATTATACGTACGCCTCAGTCAGGCGTTCATAAAGTTAACGCCCCAACCAGGCGCGCATATAGTTTACGCCCCATGATGAGCGGACCTAATACCTCCGCCCCATTTGTAAATTCTAACATTAGATTTACAAATGTTAATATCCAGTCTCCTTTTCCCTCCACAAATGTTAGTCACGTTAAGCTCAATAACCTTTTTTATTTATTTATTTTTTCTTTCTTGTAGGTGGAATGGTACTTCACAAAGGAGAAATAGCTGAAATGAGGACAGGATAAGGAAAAACACTTGTTGCTATTTTACCAGCTTACTTAAATGCACTAAGTGGAAATGGAGTTCATGTAGTTACTGTGAATGATTATCTGGCGCGACGTGATTGTGAGTGGGTTGGTCAATTGTTCCTCGGTTTCTTGGAATGCGGGTTGGCTTAATACAACGTATGTTTCTTTCTTTTTATTGTGATATGTTTTTGTACATCTACGAAGGGAAGAGATTGAGCTGTTAAAATCACGGATCCTGTTGGGTTTTTGGGTGAATCATTGGTTCAATTTTACAGTTGAACAGGGAAGATGAAAATGGTGATGCATTTGATCATTATGGAAAAATGGGTTGTCGTTGGAATGTGGGAATGCCACAGCAAAGAGAATGGCATATAAACTGCTTGAGTAAAGGCCTGAATCACCACTTTCTCGTCAGCTAAAAGTCCGTCTTCAAGGATTGTTGCTGCAATGGTTCATAAAAATTATGGTTCATGCCACGCGTCTCGTTTACGTGTGTGCAGATGAGCGAAGATTACACCAACGCCCCTTCTCCTGGCGTAAACTATATGCACGCCCCACAACAAGCGTACATTATATCTACGCCTCAACGGGACAAACTTTATGCGTACGCTCCACAACCAAGCGTAGATTATACATCCGCTCGACTAAATATACTCCCCTACCCTAGCGTCACAGTGCAGACTAAACTTATATTTGGTCGTTCGTTTTGGTCTTTGATCTTTGGTTATAGTCGTACCACTGGTTTTGGTTTTGGTCTTTGAGGTTGCTCTTAGAGCAATCTTTGATCTTTGCTGCGGTGAATCTTTGGTCATAACCAAAGACCAAAGAGGGAAAAAAAGACCAAAATTTGAGTTTAGTCCGTCTTTGTGACACTACGGCGTAAGACTAAATTTGGTGGGGGCGTAAATTATAAGTTCGCCCGATGGTGGAGCGTACATTATAAGTTCGCCCGATGGTGGAGCGTACGTTATAAGTTCGCCCGATGGAGTGAGTCATGTTCACGTACTTGGGAAAAAACAAAAAAAAAAAAAAGTTTATGGGGCGGAGGTATAATGCCCGCCCCATTCAAGAAAACTAAAAACAAATGATGGGGCGGAGGTATAACAACCGCCCCAATATAAAAAAAAAAAAAAAAAAAAAAAAAAAAAAAAAAAAAGAACAGGCGAACGTATAGTTAACGCCTGGTGTGGGGCGTTGACTTTATGCCCGCCTGTTGTGGGGCGTTAACTATAGGTTCGCCTGGTGTGGGCGTTAACTATACGTTATTCGACTAAAAATTTGGTTTGGTCTTGGTCGCCGACCAAATATAATCGCCCACTGTTGATTTAGTCTGGGATTTGGTCGATGGTCCGTCCCGCTACGCCTGGTTCAGAGACCAAATAAATGGGTTTAGTCTCCCACTGCAGTTGCTCTTAGGTATCTCAATTTTTTTTTGCGAAACAATAGTTGAGCATTTTAGTCCAACCTTCTTAAGAGCCTACTCAGAAAGATGTTCAAAGAATAACTGCAGAAAACACCGCGAGGGGTTTTCCAGGAATGTTAGGTAGTCTAGACTGCATGCACTGGACGTGGCATGTGTTTCCGGTTGAATGGGCTGGCCAATATAAGGGTCATTATCCAAAACTAACTGTAATTTTAGAAGCCTCATCTAGCTATGAATGTTGGTTTTGGAATGCCTTTTTTGGACTCCCGGGTTCAAATAACGATTTCAATGTTTTGTATAAGTCACCATTGTTTGAAGATCTTAATAATACGGTCACGCCACACTGTAATTTCACCATCAACGATCATCACTACACTCAGGGTTATTATCTGTTGGGAGATATATATATTTAAAAACATAGTTTTGTAATATTATATCAAACTTAGAGAAATAGTGTGGTGGTATTATTTTGGGCTCCCACACTATAGACTTGGGTTCAAGTCTCACCCCATACATTTGTGTAGGTATATTATATATATCTATATTATTTATCAAAAGTCCGGGAGAGCAGGGCCTTAGGGCCTTTTGCAAAAGTCTGGTGATTTGAAAAATAACTTTTTGCAAATTTGAATTTTGGTTTTCAAAAAACGTTTTAAGGAAATTATTCTCTAATTAATTTTCATTAATTTTGGTATTATATTCCACCGTTTTACTACGATTTACGGAAGATTAATTTTGGGTAATTAATCAGAATTAATTTCCATTAAAACTTAATTGATTCTCTTAAGCCTTTATAAGGCTGGTTTTCTGAAAAGAGAAATAATAATTTTTCGTGTGATTCTGAGCAAGTGTTAGAAAGAGTGATAGTTGGTTCGATTTCTCAAGGTGTAGAGAAATCAAGCAAGAGAGTATCAGCTGTTTTATCCCATAGGGTTTTCGACAAAGAAATTGATTGCTAGCACAATCAAGAGGCAGAGTCGCGAAACACCTTAAAGATAGCGACCTAGTCCGCGACTCAGCTGTTTGAGATTCATTTTTCTGTAATCTGTTTTTGTGCTTTGTTTCCAACAATTTTTAAGGTGCGTTGATTTTGCTATGGAGGTTGAAAAGAAGCGCATTGGTGATACCAACAAGCCTTTCAAATTTGAAGGGCTGCATTTCAGAAGATGGAAGCTGAAGATGTTCTTTTATCTCAAACTCATGAAGCTGCATATGATTGTGTCGAGTGTTCATCCTGGAACCCGGAACTGCTGTGATAAGACTCGTTGTTGCGATAAAGCTGGATGCTGTCGTGGTGTGATCCCCTCTACCGAAAGAAGTTGTTTCTCAAACTCCCGAGGAGAAACAAAGGCCATTGACAAATGGGTCGATGATGACTTTGATTGCAAAAATACATTCTTAATGCATTATCGATGATTTATATGAGTATTATTCAACTTTTGAAACTGCTAAAGATGTATGGGATGCATTACAGAAAAAATATGACACCGAGGAGGCTGGTTCAAAAGAAGTATCTTTGTGAGCCGGTATTTGAGATACCAAATGGTGGATGATAGATCGGTTGTTGCACGGGCTCATGAACTTCAAAAATTTCCCATGAAATTTCGACCGAAGGTATGAAACGATGAACAATTTCAAGTTTCTTTAATGATTGACAAGTTACCACCTAGGCGGAAAGATTTTCGTAATTCCTTGCGTCACAAGATTAAAGAATTTTCTCTTGAAAGTTTGATTGTTAAACTCGGGGTTGAGGAAGAAGCTCGGAAACAAGATAAGAAGGAAGAGATTCTCATTGTTTCTAATAATAAGACTCATCCGAGTTTGAAACCTAAGAAAAGGGATATGAAACCTAACCCGAACCAAAAGAAAGGAGGAAGGCCTAATGATGGACACATTTATGTGTCTATTTTGATCTCAATTAAATGTATTGTTAGTGCCCGATTTTGTACTTATTTGCTTATTTTATTGTTTTGCAGGTGTTTTTGGAGAAATAAACTTTTGCGGGAAAATTGGCTCGAAAAGTGGTTTTTGCGCTCGTAGGGAGAAAATTACTATTCGGACCCCCATTTTGAATAAGGGGAACCTCAATTACTAAGGGGCAACCCATTTTCGCAGCATCTACTAACGGCACCCAACGACAGGATAAGGGGCACTCTTCTTCTACAATTTGAATTTCGATTTATGGGAAAATGGATTTTCACGGGAAGAGTTAGGGTTTGATTTTTGGAGAGGTTATTGAGAGATTCAATCGCTAAAACTTCTTGGATGGGCTTGTTTGGGCTTAACGAGGCAAGAGTATGGTTAATGGATTCGGTGAAGCTGGGATACATAATCGATTTGAAGCAAGATGTCGCAAATATACTCGGAGCTTCGCACTGGGAAGTTTAAGGAGAAGATTGTGGAAGAGATTTAGTCGGATTTCATGTTAGATATGGACTGGAATTGACTCATCGCACGTAAACAGGGTTAGTAGGCGAGTTAAAAGTGGAAAGAATGGAAGAATTCACGTAACTTTAATAAATAGGGGATGATATTCTCTAGGGCCGTTGATATGGAAACTTCGTGAGGATTGGGAGAAGAAAATCGTACCCAATATATTCTATTCTATCTTGGGAAGGAGATGTGGATCAGAGAGACGCGTAGGATGAGATAATATCGTGACTTGAAGAAAAAAATATCCGTGGTTTTATGTGCAAGGAAAAGAGGATTAAACCGAGATTTTATTGGTCTTGAAGGGTATATATATGTTGATATGAGTCACAATGAAGGTGTCGAAACTTTTGGGGACGAACGGAGGCCTTGGGGGTAGTTGCAGAGAAGACCAGGGAGCTGCCGGAAGTTTCCTGCTGCTGCAAGAAGAAGAAGAACACGAAGAACATTGTGCTGCTAAGGACAGTCGCAGAAAAACGCTGCAATATTACGACACGGAAGACAGTCGCTAACATGCAGTCTTATTTTAATTGTAATCTTCGTAATAGTTGATCTGCAACAGTTATAAACGTTGCAGTTGAGCTGCTTCCATTCTTTTTCCAATATTTCTTCAATAAAACACCGTTTGAGCCATGAATAAATCTTTTGATCGTGTTTTTGATATGAGGAGCTAAACCCCAACACTGGGATGACGGAGGAAGCCATTCTTCATGCGTGTGGTAATTCTATTACTCCCTCCGTCCCTATTAGACAGGCGGAATATGGGATTTTTCTAGTCCCCATTATATAGGCGGAATTCCAATTCCAAGAAGATTTTTGATATATATACCCATATTTATGTTGTATGGGAAATTGTAGTGGGAATAAGACAAAGGGTAAAAAACGGAAAAAACACAAAATTTGAAACCCCGGACAATTTCTTAATCAAAGAGTTTTTCACCTTCTCACTTTATATATTGGGGACGGAGGGAGTATTTCTTTTATGACTTATTGCATTGATTTTTAATTGATATATGATTTTTATTGAGTGATTGTGGTTTCAATTGATGGGTCATGCTTTCTTAAATGTTTTGATGGCTCATGCTTTAGATATACAATTACTACTCTCAAAATCTACTTTCGGCAATGAATTAGAGTCAATAAATTTGAGCTATAAATGTCTAGAACTATTAGTTGAACCACATGAATGTAAGAATTGGCGGAATCCTGAGTCTCAGTAATCTCTCGATATTGTAGCAACCTTGTATATATATTTTCTTTGTTTTTAAATGTTTCTTAAACCAAATCTTTACTGATACGAGTGAACGACAGCCTTTAATACCACTTTACTACAACTTTAAAATAACATCACTAATCAAAACAGAACCAACACCCTTGTGGAATGAATTCCAATTAGTTTCTTTATTATACATAATAAACCAAAACCACATGGCTAGGAATTTACGGGTTTAACAAGGAAAGAATAACGCACAAGCTAATGTTGTGGGTGACATTATAGTACCATGGTCTACGATCCAGAGTTCTACATGGTTGGTGGATCCGATGGTGGTGGATGAAGCGGTGGTGCTTGGCGTCATTGTTGTTTTGATAGGTCCATGTTTTAAGACTTATCTTTGAGCAAGGATAAAAAAAAGAAGTGTTGTTGGAGACTCTCAACTTTGTGGTGAAAGGTTAATGCAGTGAGTTAGGTTTACTTCTGGAGAAACACTCATCTTGAAAAGATGTTCTTCCCACTCCCGAGATATAAAGAAAAAGAACCTTCATTTAGGCTATCTTCTCAACAAAAATAGGTTGTATCAAATATTGGAATTCAAATATTTTACATAACTAGAATAAGAATTTTGTAGGAAAAGTTGTTACTCTTTGATGGAATGTTTAAGCTTAATGTTGATGCTGTGAATAAAATTGATTCTTATGTTCTATGGTTTGCAATTTTAATGTTTGGCATGTAGGCTTTGTCATGTGGGTAAAAGTTAGTAAATAACATGACCAAGTTAGGTGTTCTCCCTAAATTTTAAGAAGAAATGAATTTGAAAAATGTGAATCTTTGTAGTCAAGCAAAAATAGCAAGACCTCACATAAATGCAGCCAAAGAATCCAAACCTCTAGATTTAATACATTACGTGCAGATGGTGAAATTATCCTAACTAGAAATGTGAAGAGATATATTATGGCGTTCGTTGATGATTGTTAAATTATACGTATATTTTATTTGTTGAGCCATAAGAATGAAGCTATTGAAAAGTTTAAAATCTTTATTCTTTGAAATTGAAAATCAATTTGGTAGAAAACTTAAGAGGTTTTCGTAGTGATGAGGAAACTGAATATGATTACGCTCATTTTTTGAAATTTACCAAACTAATGGCATTATACATGAAAAGAAGAGCTATCATATAATCCTCAAATGAATGGTAAAGCTGAAAGAAAGAACAATACTCTTCTTGAATTGACTATTTGCTTGTTTTCTTGGTTTAGTGCTGCTTCTTATTGGTGGGTGAATGTTTGTTGACTGTTTGCCATGTTTTGAACCGCATTCCCAATAATAAAACCATGATATCTCATATGAACTTTGGAGAAATAGAAAACCTAATGTCTCTTATTTTAGAGTTTGGGGTTGTTTAGCTTTTGTTAGGAAACTTGATCTAAAGACATAAGTTAGAAAGTAGAGCTTATGAATGTGTTTTTATTGGTTATGCTCAAAACATTAAAGCTTATAGGTTCTTTGATATTAATAATAAAGTTATTATTGAATCCATTGATGATTTCTTTGAAGAAAGATTTCCTTTTAAATCTAGAAATAGCGAGGTAATAGTGGGGGTTAATTTCTAGTCTATAATGATTCCGAAACTAGATTAGAAGAACCTAGAAGTGAAAGAAACTAGGATCCTCTGAATTTGAGCCTAGATCTGGTGAAAGAGCTAGGACTTGAAACAAAAGATAAAAATCCAGATTTATGGACATCTACGACTGTAGAGAAGAAACATACTAATTTACAAGAGGCGTTTAGTTAATAGTAGAGTCTAGTTTTCGGCAAGAAGGCATGCAGATAATGAATGGGATTCTCCTTAGTCTAATGGAACTTAGCGTATGGTAGATTTTACCTCCCGGTAAGTGGCTCTATAGGTTGGTAAATGGGTTTTGAAAAGCCAAACCTGATGGAGCAGGTAGATAAGTATAAGGCTAGGACTGGTTGCCAAAGGTTATAGCAACGCAGAGAACGTAGACTTTTTGCTACTTATTCTCTTGTTACTGAATTAACATATATCTGTGTTTTGATTATCATGCTTCTTTGCTATAATCTTGCTATTCACAAATGGATGTTAAAAATCTTTTTGAATGTGAACTTGAAGAGGAAATTTACATGGAACAACTTTGAGGTTTTTGTAATTCTGGACAAAAGATGAAAGTATGTAAGCTAGAAAAAGTCTCTCTGGTTTGAAACAAGCTCCTAAACAATGGCATGAGAAATTTGATAATTTAATGATTTCAAATAACCCGAATAAATGAGGGTGACAAATGCATACTATAAATCAAAATGATGTGTGTGTGTTTGTTTGTATGTGGATGATTCTTTGATATTTGGTTTATTTTTTTTTGTCAATGAAACGCAAAAGCATGCTTAGTTCAATTTTGACATGAGAAAGATTTAGGTGAGCTAGTGTAATATTGGGAATCAAAATAACTAGAACTAGTAGTGGTATTGTTTAGACAAATCTCACTACATTGAAAAATTATGAATGAATATTTTGATTATACACTGTTTGTACTCCTTTTGATCCTAGTGTAGGAATTGTTTAAGAACAACTGGAGAAAGTGTTAGACAATCTGAATATGCTAGTATAATGGCGATCTGCGTTATGCAGCCTGATTGTACTAGACCATACATTGCATATGCGTTGGGAGTTGCATCTTGAGGTTTACCGATAATCCTAGTTTGGAACACTGGATGCTATTGGAGAGGGTTATCGCGGTATCTGAAAAGAACCACAAACCTCAGGATTACACTATGTGAGGTATCCATGCAGTCCTTGGAAGGATTAGTGATACTAATTGGAAATACTCTATCGGATGATTTCAAGGCCACTGATGGATATGTTTTTACTATTGTCATGGGGGTGTTGTATCTTGGAGATCAAAAAATGAATAATTATAGCCCAAATTACGATGGAGGTGAATTGATGGCACTAGCTGCACTAGTAGAAGAGGCGAGGATAGGTGAAAGAGTCCATTGTCAAACATTCCAGATGTATGGGAAAAACCGATATCTCATTTTGATCCACTGCGATAATCTGCACGGCTATCGGAGTAGTAAATAATTTATGTGCCAATGGAAGATCGGCAGAATCGTCGAAGAAAGCGTAACCTGATTAAGAATTTATCACAATGGTGTTGTTAGAGTAGATCATTTAAGTGCGAAGGAAATATAAATACTTTAGCGAAAGGATTAGCAAGAAAAAGATATGGAATATCTCTAAAAGTATGGGACTTTTGCCGTGAGAAGTTGAGTCATTTGTAATGGATACTGACCTAGGAAATAGGTTCAAGGACTAGACGAAGTTACAAATGATAAAGTAGAATCATGCATTCCCATAACATGATATCACGAAGTGGAAAACGGGTTGAGTATTTAACTCTTAATAATGTCTATAGCTCTTAAGTTAGAGTGGGATACACTGTGAGTATTCTTGATAGACTCACCTATACGAATGTGAATGTGGTCAGCTTTCATGAGAAATGGGGCATTTCTCTAGATTATTTGTTAAAAAAGGGATAAACACATGGCCTTAATGTGTGAACTTAAGGACTTTACTCTAGACATAGTTGTGTGTGTTAAATAATCTAATATTAGTTAGAGTTCAAGACGCAAGTCACTCTAGTCACACAGTACTTAGAAAATTTAACACTATGTGAGGTTCAAGTCGAAAGGCACATTTGCGGATGCACAACTATACAACACTTGCTCAATGTTTTTAAAATATAAGTGGGGATTGTTGGAGATATATATATATTTAAAAACATAGTTTGTAATATTATATCAAACTTAGAGAAATAGTGTGGTGGTATTATTTTGGGCTCCCACACTATAGACTTGGGTTCAAGTCTCACCCCATACATTTATGTAGGTATATTATATATATCTATATTATTTATCAAAAGTCCGGGAGAGCGGGGCCTTAGGGCCTTTTGCAAAAGTCTGGTGATTTGAAAAATAACTTTTTGCAAATTTGACTTTTGGTTTTCAAAAAACGTTTTAAGGAAATTATTCTCTAATTAATTTTCATTAATTTTGTTATTATATTCTGACCGTTTTCTGACTGTTACGGAAGATTAATGGGTAATTAACGTAATTAATTTCCATTAAAAACAATTGATTCTCTTAAGCCTTTATAAGAAATCGGGTTTTTAAAAAAGAGAAATAATAAGTTTTCGTGTGATTACGAGCAAGTGTTAGAAAGAGTGATAGTTGGTTCGATTTCTCAAGGTCTGGAAATCGAGCAAGATATCACTGTTTTATCCCATAGGGTTTTCGACAAAGAAATTGATTGCTAGCACAATCAAGAGGCAGAGTCGCGAAACACCTTAAAGATAGCGACCTAGTCCGCGACTCAGCTGTTTGAGATTCATTTTTCTGTAATCTGTTTTTGTGCTTTGTTTCCAACATTATCTAGCAAATGTAATCTATCCAGAATGGTCAACTATGGTTCAAGCTTATAAACAGGTAGGTTT
Organism: Papaver armeniacum; assembly: GCA_023531295.1. Taxonomy (NCBI): domain Eukaryota; kingdom Viridiplantae; phylum Streptophyta; class Magnoliopsida; order Ranunculales; family Papaveraceae; genus Papaver; species Papaver armeniacum. The sequence continues at coordinate 12,427 of JAJJWW010019537.1, read as the reverse complement.
TGGACCGACGTCTTTGAAGGATATGAAGTACTTTAACACCCAACAAATGAAATGCATAAAGGATGTTGAACGCGCTTTTGGCATTCTGAAATGGAAGTTTGCCATCATAGCTGGGCCGGCAATCTTTTTGATATTCAAGAAATGAACAAAACTATGCTGACTTGTATTATTCAGCATAACATGGTCATTAAAGAAACAAGGCGTGACCCAACCTCGAATAGTTTTCCAGATAAAGATTTTAGGTGGATCTTTGTGGTAGAGCATGGGCGCCCGACAAGAGAATATAGACTTGTCACTTGACGGAACTCAAAACCTGGGAAATCTATGGACAACTAAGACAAGATTTGAACCAAGCACCTTGGGCATTAAAAGGAGCAAGAGACGATGCGCTGGCGAAGCGGAGGGAGAGGGAGATAAATGTTATTTTCAATTTAGTGTTATTTTCAATCCCTGTAATATTGTTGTTTATTTTAATTAATATGTTTTTTAATTTAATTTAAAGTTGTTTGTTTAAACAACTACAATTAAAAATAAAATTGAGGCAATTATATTAAAAGTAATTTTAAATAAACGAGTACAATTAAATTAAACTAAATTAAACAACAATTAAATCAGTTGCAAGGTCAAAATTCCTTCGTTTTCTTCGTAAGCATCATCTTCTTTCTTCCACATTGACAAACCGACAAGTTTGTTGAGGACTTCTTTTTCTGACCACGGATTTTTGTTCGGTTTCGAGCGCATCCATTTCATAGTCATGTGCATCAAGTTCTCAAGCTCATTCATTATTGAAGTGTTCAAGGAGAGTAACTTGTTTAGCTTACAATCCGTAGTATTGTTCTTGCGAAAGACGACTTTTTTGTTGATTATTTATAGCAATGACACGGTCCTTGGTTCTATCTGCTTCTTTCTGCGTCTCGAATTCCTTGTGATCAACATAGTTGAACTCGCTTGAACCTCCTTCTAATGATTGTTGGGCTGCATATCTCGCCGTTTTCTTGCCTTCTCTCCCTTTTCTTTCTCTTGACGTTGGTGTTAACATCTAAATTAGTGTCAGTGTTCCCCACTACTTGGAGTTCCATCGTGTGAGGAAGCAGGCCCTCCATTCGGAAAATCATGCGAGACTGGACCATATGGTGATCTTGCAGGCACTTGATGACCTTCCAGCAAGTATGGATTAAACTTGTTAAGCACCCTCAAAAAGGTGAAACACTTTTCATGTTGGAGGCTGCAACCTTTGTGGGATCTTTGCCACTCTTCTCGACATCTTCGTTCCACATCCGGTTCGCCTTCACCATTTTTTTTGTTGTTCCACATTTGAGTGATCAAAGCTACATATTAACTAAAACTCTCCGAAATTGCGTGAAAAACGATGAGACAACCCATCACCATCACGTTTGTTGAGGTTACCTGTTTCTTCACAAAAATTTTGAAAAATCTTATCATAAAAAGTTTTTTTTTTCTTGATAAATACCATTGATTTCATCTAATATTATATAATACATAATTTCTACAAAGTGACTCGTCTTCATCCATCGTTTACTTGACACCACGAATTCTTGTGTTTCTTGGTTATAATTGTTGTATATTTTGTTGTGTTTATTGTTGCGATTGTTGTTGCGATTGTTGTGGTGTTTGTTGTGGTGTTTGTTTTGGTGTTTGTTGTTATGATCATTGTTGTGCTCGTTGTTGTGAGGATTCCATATTTGTTAGAAATGAAATATGGAGAGATGATATTTTTTCTAGTAGATTGAGTTGATATGAATAGTTTTTTTTGAAACAAAAAAGAAAAATTAGAGATGATATGAAATTGTGTAATTTTGAGGTAGTGGTGAAGAAGGTGTGAGTTTTAAGTCCGAAGATGAACTGAATTTATAGGGAAACAAAGAAGAGTATCAGCCATTGGATTGAAGGAACCGTTGGCACTTTTAAGATGAACGTTGGCGTCTCAACTTTCATCTCGCGCTTTTGTCTCAAACGCCAGCACTTGAGGCAATCTCACCCATCCTATCATCAAACGCTCGCGACATCCTCCAACTCAATGAACAAACCAACAAATTTGCTGGTTTGAACATCCATTTTTCATGTTTGTTGAGTCCATAGTGGGGGAAAAATGAACAAACTATCAAGTTTTTTATTCTTTCAAAAACTCTTGCTAATAGACTTAAACCTTTCATGAATAACATAATTTCCAAAACCAAAGTGCCTTTCATTCCTAAGAGAGTATTTCGATAATGTTCTTCTAGCTAATGAGGTTATATATGTCGTCAATCACAGATAAAATTGAAGGTATAGCTGCCATTGAACTTGATATGTCCAAAGCTTATGATAATGGAATGGTCTTTTTCTGAGAGTGTCTTGACTAGAATGGGTCTTTCAAACCACCGGATCGAACTCATTAACCAGTGTGTTTCTATAGTCTCATACTATGTCCTTCTTAATGGTAGCCCTACAGGGTTTTTTCATCCATAAAGAGGCATGAGACAGGGGGACCCTCTATCCCCCTATCTTTATATCATCTGGTCTGAAGCTCTATCTTCATACATTGACAGCCTTCAAAAGAAAGGAATTTTAGAAGGCATCAAGTTTGTACAGATGCTCTAGAAATGACACACTTATTGTTTGCTGATCATTCTATCTTGTTCTCTAAAGCTACTGTTCAAAAATTTCAAGTTATTAAAGATTATCTTCAAAAATACTGCTTGGCAACTGGGCTAGAAATAAATTTTGATAAATATGGCATTTTATTTAGTAGGAAAATTTGAACACAGAAAGCTCTTCGCTAATATCCTAGAGATTAAGAGCATTTAGATTTGTGGAGAAAAGATCTGCACTCCCACCTGTTTCAAGCATCCAAAATTCAAAACCCATATGGATATTCTCCAAGGTTGTGGGATGCTGTAATCTCTATCTCGGCTATAGCTCATGTCTCAAGATGCTAAAACTACTCGATTAAACATATTGGTCAAGCTATTCCCCTTTTTCAAAGCTTTTCTTATTCCAAAACATCTTTGTAAACAAATGGACTTCCATCTTTGTAAAATTTGGTGGGGAGATACTTTAGATCCCAAAGATAGGAAACTGTATCTTTTAGGATTGGACATTCTATGTTACCCTAAGGCTGAAGGTGGACTAGGGTTTAGAAAGGCTGAGTTAAACAATCTGGCTATGCTAGCCAGGAATGCCTGGAGAATTTTAGAAAATCCTACTTGTATGCTAGCTATTATTCTTAAATCCAAATACTTTACTAAACTCGATTTCTGAATGCCAAGTGCACCAAGTAAGTGCTCTTGGACTTGAAGTGTTTGCATGCTATAAAAGAACTTATTAAGCCTTTCATTTCTTGGATTGTTGGGGATGGTCATTTCATTGACCCTTGGTGTGATAAATGGATCCCATCCTCTGGGAACAACTACACCTTAACTCCTTAGTTCCACCCCGATCCTAGTATCAAAGTCTTCCTTATTTCATTGATTATCATACTGTAACTTGGAATTGCATCAAACTTAATACTCATTTTGGTAATGACTCACAAGAAGATTGTCACCATTCTCTTAAGCCATCTTTGCACTCCCGACAGGGCTTGGGATCTTCAATAAATGGCAAGTTTTCTTCAAAATATGCCTACATGGGGCTGAGAGGTCTTAGGCACTCCCATGTAAAACCTTTGATGCGCATTTGAAAATTAGGGTTCCTTACAGAATCCAAGTCTTTACAGGGGAAAGTCGCTTAGAAATTCTCTTCCCGCGTAACGATTTTGCATACCTCGTAATGCCTATGCATAGCGTTGATTATGATAGGTGCAATGATCCTCAAGAATCCATAATGCATGCTTTGGTTTCTGCTCCTTTGCTAGTCGAGTCTTGGTTTCTCTCTGACTTTTGCATCAATACTCAATTTTTCCAAAACAATTATTTCATTGATTGTTATTGTTTTGGTTAATTGATCCTTTATTTAGACTCCCGATGAAGCTCGGTGTCTCTTTGCATACCATCCCGTGTCTCTGTAGACTATGAAATTATTTCATCTTCCCAAATTTGAAAGAAACTCATATAGCTGTCTTAGCAAGAGCTAGAGCCATACTTCTAAGTAGGAAAACATGTCTTGTTGTTTCTCCTACGACTCCTATTAAACTTTGTGATAAATGGATGCCCCCTCTGTTGGATGGATAAAGTGTAATATTGATGGCGCCTATGATGACATCTTTGGAGCAAATGGCAAAGAAGTGATGTGATTTCTCAAGCAAAGCCTCTTTTTGTGCTTCCATGGTTTTTGAAGTAAAGTTTGTTGAAGAAGCCGAAGCCAGAGCTATTTGGGCAATCCCAAGAAAGCCTTGAGCAAGAAGCACCTCATATCATTGTCGAAAGTGATGCGAAGACTTTATTGATCAATTTTCACCGGGCATGTTTGATGGAGACTCGCAGACGGATGCTATTTTCAAAGACATTCAGCTTTTTCTTCTAAACTAGTGGGTTGTATCTTTAATTTCCAACCTTGTGTTTGTAATTACATGGCTGTATGAGTTGGCTCCAATGGGCGAAAACAAGCAAAGCCTCTATATTCAGATAGGCCTCTGTTTGATTGCCAACAAATGAGGGGATCATTAGCCTTTTTGAAGGCCTTTATCTAAAAAAAATGATGATTTATTTATTTTTTGTTTCAGTTTTTGGGTCCCACTCAAAATCAAAGAGTAAGATAGAGCTCTTTTGACGAGCCGCCTACCTTATGATTGAGCTAGATAGAGCCTCTCTATCTATGTTTTGAGGCATCCAGAAGCATATCCATGGACCATGCATAATTTTATAAGTTTTGCGATTTTTGATTGATTGATGGCTCTCAATTTTAATCAGTTCTCAGAGCTGTTCAAGTGTAAACATACAATGAAACTTCTCATTTAAGTTTACAGTTGAAACCAGTTGATGAAGAAGCCTTTAATTATGTAGGAAATACCATTAGGTCCTAGGAATAATGTATTAGAGAGAGTCTAGTCCTATTGACCCAGTCAACTATCTGTTTGGTCCTTTTTTAAAATAAATTATAGTTTGGTCCTAAAAAATTATCATTTGTCCTAGGGATGATGTCATGGATGATGTAAATTTCACCTTGTAAGGACAAAAATCATCCTTTTAGGACCATATATATAGAAAAAATTTAGAAAATATCTTTATTTTCGATTCACATTCTCTCTTTTTTTCTTTTTCTTTTTGTTCTTCCCGATGTTGTAACAATGGTGTGGGATGAAGATGAAGACGAACGATGTTGGTGATGATTAATACATATGTTTCTTGATCCTAGATGATGAATATGATCATTGTTGTTATTGTTGATATGTTTCTTTTCTCTATTCTCTATAATTTCTTGATCTTTTTTTCAAATCTAGATCTGTGATATGTTGTTCTTCTTGGTGTTGAAGACGACGTGAAGAAGATGAAGATGTTGAAGATGAAGATGTTCACTGGTGTTGAAGACGACGACGAAGATTTTTGTTGTTGTTGTCTTCTTGTGTTGAAGACATCGAAGAAAATGAGATGAATATGATGAATACGATGTTGTTCTTCCGATGAAGACGTCGAAGAAGATGAAGATGATGTTGTCGTGATAGTTTTATATGGACTTCATTCCCGTAAATGAAGTTTTTATATGGACTTCATTCCGGAATGAAGTCTGCTTTTCTTAGGTTTTATATGGACTTCATTTCGGAATGAAGTCATTTTTTCTTAAGTTTTTATATGGACTTGTCTCAGAAATGAAGTTTTCTTAGGTTTTATAAGGACTTCATTCCAGGAATGAAGTCTGTTTTTCTTAGGTTTTTATATGGACTTCATTCCAGAAATGAAATTTGTATTTCTTAGGTTTTTATATGGATTTCATTCTGAAATAAGTCCGGGTTTGTATATATTTTTTATATGGACTTCATTTATGGAATGAAGTCTGGTTTGTATAGGTTTTTATATGGACTTCATTTCTGGAATGAAGTCCGGTTTGTATATGTTGTTATATGAAATTCATTTCTGGAATGAACTGATACAAAAAAATAAGTAAAAATTAACATGGAAGGGTGCTTTTGTCCATTCTGTATTTTTAAATAATTATGGACCAAACAGTAAAAGGCGTTTGACCAAAGGACTAAACAGACATGGGCCCACCTATAAAAGGACCAAACGATATTTTTCCCTTTAATTATTAAGATCAAAAGGAAATTCCGTAAACAGATACAATCTTGATAAGGTGGTTGATCCCAACGCTAAGGATTAAGGTGGCTGATAGCCAATCTATTTATATCATTAGGATCCCCTTATTCCCCTATTGGATCCTAAGTCCTAACACATACTATTAAAATTATTTGGGGAGTCTCTAAAATAAAATTTCGAATGGATAGTCCCGAGGCCGAGTAAGCATTCTTACACAATCTGTTGATTCGACCCATTTAGTTTTCTTTTTGTATATGGGTGTCTGAGGCATTGATAGATTTGGGAATGTTATTATTACCCCTATTATCCATGGGCTTTGCACAAACACCCTCGAGGGGTAAAAAACAAGTCTAAAACAAAAACACAATTTGTTGACTTCCTGTTTTAACCTCTTACATCTTTTATCTATTCTTCTTCATTTCTTCGATGAAACCAACAGAAGAAATATACCACGCAGTCTCCTCCTCTGTCTTAGACCCGCCACTTCAACCAGTACCACCATCACCACATCTACGACGCCACAATCACCATCCCCACCGTCTATAATCATTATCAACAGTTTTAGCATCATCATCATCTTCTTCTTCTTCTTGTTCTCGGTTTGTCACCGATTACAATATGAGATTCGGTTTCGGGGAGATCTGGGAGATCCGATTTTAGGTTTCATTTTCTGAATAATTTTGATCCATCATGATACAAATAGAGATTTAATCTCCGTTCGGTTCTAAAGTGGTGGTGGAGATCGAGATTTAGGTTTTCGATTTTAATCAGATCTCAAAATCAAACTTTCATAAGCATCTGGAAATCAAACTTCATAACCATAATCGATTGGGATCTCTTATTCTTCTTTTCTTCGTTTTACCGGTAATTTCTACATCGGTTGAAGATTCAAAAGGTTGAGATAGAATTTTGGTATTGGATTAATGCTTTCCGGAAATTATAGATTTTGATTTGGTTCATGTTTGATTAATTGGAATTTAACAACTATAGATTTATTCATGAAATTTTTGTTACGAATCTTAATTTAATTACTTTTTCTTGATTTTGATTCAGTTGGAAATCAAGTATATGGGTTCGCTGTAAGAGGTTGAGAATATGAGTTTGTATGGAATTAGAGAAGAATATGATGAAGAAATCAGTCGAAATAAAGTTTATGTGTGAATGGGTGCTGCCGCTTGTGTGATAAGATGCAAAAATGGTTGTGATTGGTGGTCACTTGGGATAGTAGCCGAGTCCGAAGATTCGATGGTGTTGGTTTGATTTAGGTTATTGAAGGTGGACAAGGTCTTTGGATATGATGTGCGTGTTTGTGTGTTGAACCGAAAATTGCGACGGACTGTGGGTGATGTTGGAGATGGTGCAACTATGCAAGTGGGTTGCACATTGAGGTGAAGCCGGGGAAAAAAATGGTTATGAATTCTTTATTGCAATAAGATGGAGGTGTTGGTGTCCCGACTTTCAAGAATTGAGCCGCACCGATAGATGTATGTTATGAGTTAACACGCGGATGCTATTGATGTGTAAGCTCTGCACCGAATGGGTTGAGATGACATTGATGGATAAAGTTAGATGATGATTTTGCAAAGGGCTCCGATTGAATACCAAAATTGTAGTTCATGGAGCCGAGGTGAGGTGTTGTTGAGTTACACCGCGAGACTGGCACTGCCGGTGAGTGGAATTGGAGTAGTGAGCTAATTAATGAATGATGGAATGCTTGTTATTACCGGGTTTTGTTGAGGCTATAGTGCATTTGCGGTTAGGGGTGTAGTTGATGGTCGTGCATTGGTGATGTTGATGTTAAGAGGCCGGGAAGATGATATTGCAGGTTTGTTGAGCTTCTAATTTGATTTGTTTGCACCAATGGTGGTGGTAGTGGATGTTGCGGTGGACTTGTGTTGGATGCGCTAAACTATTGGAGACAACTTGACCAAGTTTCTTCGCTATTGGAGACAACTTGAGCTAGTTGCTTCCTTTTTTTGGAGACAACTTGAGAAAGTTGCTTTCACTTTTGGAGGAAACTTGAGCTAGTTGATTCCATATTGGAGGCAACTTGGTTATGTTTTTGGGTCCATTCATTCATCTGAAATTATCTTATACATATATCTTAGAGTAGTTGTTGTCCGAATCTTGATGATGGTTGTGTTCATTGATGCTCATGAAGTTGTTGCAGTAGTAGAGATGGAGGATATGGTGTTTATGCGGTGGTGGTTTGAATTGTTGGTTGAGCACTGATGATGTGGCGAATATGTGAGTCTGCCTACTGGGTTTGTTATTGAAAATGTGCTAATGCAGTAAAGAGATATGAAGCGGGAGATGCTGGTATGTGATTTTGATATGTATATGTTACAAAACATAAACATCTGTGTACTTTTATACATGATAGACGCATTTATGTGTCTAATTTGTCCCCAATGTTTCGTATTGTTAGTACCCCTTTTTGTCCTTATTATGGTGTTTTTGTGTGTTTGTAGGTATTTTTTGGAAATAAACATTTTTAGAGAATTGGCTCGAAAAGTTGGTAAAACACCCCGGAGGACATTTGTTATTCGGACTCCCACTTTGGATAAGGGGCACCTCGCTTGGCACCCGTTTATTCGCACCCTCGGTTCTAAGCAAGGGCAACCACCTTCTTCGTTTGAAAATGAAAAAAAAAAGGAAATGGACTTGGAAGTCATGAGATTTTCGGTGCGAGAATTAGACGTAATATTTGCCGAGTTTCTCTCTGATTTGACTTGGAATGATGTTGTTACACTAAAGCGGAAAGGTACTTGATTCATGCACGTAAATAATGGAAGAAATCATCAAACAAGGGATGAAATATATTCTCGAATTTTCCGTTTTAATTTCCGAGTTATTTTGGGAAGAGTTCTTGTGGCCTGAGCGTGTTTGGCGCATGCCGGGATGTGTGGAAGAGTGTTTGGATGGAGGTTGACTCGCAACAAACGCATGAAGAAGAAAAGAATGGGAAGAAAATATTCCCAGAATAATTTTCTTTGATGTCGAGTTATGGGAGATTTTGGGTAATTATGAGACATTATTCTTGTTCCTGAGAGTATATATATGGTGTTGGTGTTGCATAGAAGGGAGATGGAGAGTTTGGGGAGAATCGTTAGTTTAATATAATTGTTACAAACCCAGTTTTAATTGTTTTTCTCCCATTTCATTATTGTGATCATCCTTTGAGCAATAAGAATGAATTTTGAGTGTGTTTCCAATATGCGGAGCTAGAACCATCACTGGGACGACGGAGGAAGCCGAATTTTATACATGGGTAATTTTAATTAATTCTTTGTATGACTTTTGCACTAATTAAAATTGAATTATGATTTGATTAAATTAGTTATTATTTTATTAGATGGGTCATGCTTGCTTAGATGTTTGATGTCCCATGCTTACGATTTATAACTAATATTTTGAGAATCAACCTTGGCAAAAATAAGAGTCCATGTTTTTATTTGTTGAGCTATAATTGTTAAAAGAATTAATATTTGAACCTTTGTTATGAATTCGGTGGAATCCTCGAATCACAAGAATCCTCTCCATCTTGTTACAATATTTGTATATATTTTTCTTTTATTTTAGTTTATTAAATCATAAGATCAATTTCATCAAGTCCGAGTGAACGACAACCCCTACCTATTACTACAACATTATTGAGTCACATCAATACATCAGTAGTTGTAGTATATCTATTTGGATGTGATTTTGTATGTCATTTTGCATTAACAAACCTGTGGTGCAACGGTAGCACGACTGACTCCATGTCAGATGATGTGTGTGCACTCACGTCGGGTTCATTTTTTGTGTATACTTTTCATAATGTGGAGACAACTTGTCCTAGTTACTTATACGTGGAGACAATTGAGCTAGTTGCCCATTATCAAGACAACTCAGCTTTTGCCTCCAGATTTGGAGACAACTTCAAAGAAGTTGCCTTCGTGATTTGGAGATAACTTTCAAAGCAAGTTGTCTCTAGATGGTGGTGGTGGAATTGGTGGTTGCCGGTGGTGATTGGTGGCTGTGGATGAAGTGGTGGTGGTTGGTGGCGGTGGTGGGTAGTAGCTTGTGGTTGTTGGTGGTGTACAATGGCGCTAGTTGTCTGCTGGTGGTAGTTGGCGTGTCAGGTTGGCTACGGTGGAGGAAAATGGCGGTGCCGGTTGGCGGCGGGTGGTTGGCGTGGCGGTGGTAGACAAGTGGTGGTGGTTGGCTACGTAGTGGTGACAAGCCGGGTGGTGGTCAGGCGGCGCTGGTGGTCGTCCGGTGGTGGTGGTGGCTGTTAGTGGTGGTGGACAAAAGAGGTGTGTGGCCTGCAGGTGGTTGTGCGTGGTGGGACAAAGGGAGATGGCACGTTAGAGGTTAGTGGTAATGGTTTTGTATATTATACATTACACAAAAGAGGGTATTTTAGTAATGTATTATGCTTAGGGGTATTTGTAAAGTTCAAAAGGGTATATTTATTATGGGTCTCATAGTAGGGGTATATAGATAATGTTCTCGGAGATTAGGCGCGAGCGAGAAGCATTCCTTTGGGGTGTACTTTGTACTTACTATTTCCACTAATAAAATCACTTCTTTACCGAGCAAAAAAAAAAAAAAAAAAATTAGGCGCGAGTGTTATACTAGATCTGAGATGGGTATTAGCTTAAAAATCATCTGGACACACACGTTTAAGCGGATCATACAGATGTGGGTGTTGGATTAAAAATTGTGCAGATTAAGATTTATGCCATGGCGTAGTGTTTACAGTTAACAGTAACAAGGCCAGTTTTCTAACATATAATGGAAAATGATATCCTGAACCAAAAAGCATCAAATTCATAAACAACTAAACAAGTAACCATATGTATTGATTAAGCATAGAATTTCATAGAAACAGATTGAGAGTGCATGATGATGGAGAAAACAAATAACGAAGCCCCAGTTTACTCGCAATCATCCTCGTACAAAAGGCCAGTTAAGGTTGGTTCATACTTACCGCCACAAAAGTCTTTATGAACTGAATCCACTTTAAGGTTGGAGAAAACAAATGATATCATCAGACCATGCAACACTGTAAGGAACTTCAGACTTTTTAACCATCTTTAACCCTATATCATTCCACAAGATTTATGAATCAAAAAATAAAATCTTTTTTACATGTTAAAAGTTTAAAGATGTTTTCTTCATTTGCAAACCTTTTATGTAAAAACGAGTTTCCTCAATAGTAGATAGCAAGTCTGGCATAATTCCGTTTTCGAAAGCCTTTGGCTTGATTAAGAGGAACCGCTGATTTACACTGTTGATATAGGCATTTACACGAATGTTAGACCAAGGATGTACTTGATAGAATCTCTATTAAAAATAGTAAGTTTATACAGTTTACCGTTCCAGCTCAAAATCAATTTTGATCTTTATTTCTTTTAATTTTTCCGGTGAGCCGCTATATATGCTGCCATCAAGCAATTTAAGATACAGATTTTTCCTCTTCAGTGCTTCTTCTAACGAGTTAGAATCCTCGCGGAACCGCATCGCAGCATCTTTGTGCTCTTTGAACTATCACTAGAGTAAACAAGTGGCTGGGCATGACACACAAAAAGATGGAGATAATTAGAACATAAACCCCTTGTGTCAACCAACCAACTGCTATTAGCTCAGTTGGCCAGGGTCTGTGGCATAAAAATCTGCAATTTTGATCCTAAATATGGTATGTGGCTATGTCACACGCCCATTCAATCGCCTAAAATTTTCATGGGGACATGACCGTAATGATTGGGGGTTCAATGAATCAACTTCACCCAAAATCACTCAACCTTGCATACTTGCATCAAAGTACGCATCTCGCTCTTCACTCTAAAGACTTTGCACAACGAAGTCTTTTCTTCCTCTTATTTTTCTTCTAGTTTGGGACCTCCTTCTCCTCCTCTTCTTCTTGAATATTCATCCTTTCACAATTTCACAAGTAACAGGAAGCAATTGTAACCAGCCCTAATCCTCTATTTATAGGAACTCACAAGTAACCGGAAGCAATTGTAATGGCCCAACTTCCATTTGTGGAACAACTGATAAATCCAACTGGTCTAATCCATACGATCCCGCTTAGAGGCCTCTCTCCCCTGACCCGCATAAAGCATTGTTTGTGTGGGTCCCACCTAAGGCTGGGAAGACTGGCTGGACCAACCCGGTTGGTCTTATAAACCCAAATCAATCGAGCCACACTTCTGGCTTCTTTACCAGCATAATCCGAAGTGTCTTAGTATAAC
>JAJJWW010019536.1:0-28088 GCA_023531295.1 Papaver armeniacum | reverse complement strand
ATTTTTGACTCAATATAATAAAATTTCAGTTGATAAATATGCTCCTTTTCTGTTCTAAAGACTACCAAATTGAGAATGTGCACTACTTAGACACCCATCAATAACAGTACTATTGATACCAGCCCAACCTCTAAATCCCTGTAATCCATGAACTCAGCGGTCTGAATCCACTATTAAGATTAGTGCAGCTAATGTCCCTTGTCCAACTAGTATACTTTATTATCATTATATTACATACCCTTTACCAGGGCTTGTCGAGGCAGCCTGGCAGGAAAATGGTTTCATGTTGGCACTTCAAATGTCGGGTGATGAACTAAAAAAATATACCGTGTCCATTCAAGTATGGCTGGCACTTGGCAATCATTCAGTTCTCGGAATATGCATGTACTTAGCAAACAATGGAGTACATAATTTGGGCAGCTACTAGCTTCCCAAATTTTAAAAGAGGAACACATCTCCTGGAACAACTCCTAATATTGTGATGTATATGATTTTTTTGATTATTTCTTTAACATGGTCAAAGAATTGTTATGTCAAAATGTCACCAGTCTTGTATACTTTTATGAATGGACAATAATGTAATGAGTTTCTTAATCTTGGTCCTAACATGGAAACAAAAACAACTAAATAAATTACTTACAAAAAAAAATTATATATACACTGGAGTCATTCTGCAAATTCATTCATCAACACAAACTTAAGCTTCATAAATTATACAAAGAGTTGTTTGTCTTCCAGTTAGCCAGGAAATCACTCAATAAGAATACTCAAATGACATCATTTCCAATTCTTCTGCATTTCTTGTTCATTTTATTGATCAGCATCATCACTATATGCCCATCATCCACTCATGCATGTCATGAAGACGAAAGAAGGGCTCTGCTTAATTTCAAGTCATCTTTGGATGACCCTTCCAATCGATTGTCTTCGTGGAAAGAAAGCATCAAACATCGAAACTGTTGTGATTGGCGTGGAATAAAATGTTCAAAGGAGTCTCTTCATGTGATCTCGATCGATCTTCGAAACACCGAGCTTGAAAATTATAACAATGATGTCAGTATCACTAATAACCCCGATCCACCACCACAACCAGATACTGCATTGCGAGGTAAATTATCTCCTTCCCTTTGTAATATTACGCATCTGGAGTATCTAGATATTGCCTACAACGACTTTGAAGAATCAAAACTCACATTTCAGTTTTCTGATCTACCTAAACTCACCCATCTTGATCTCTCCTTTGCTATCTTCTCTGGATCAATTTCGACACAGTTCAGTAACCTATCGTTTCTAGAGTACCTCGATTTATCTTGCAGTTTCTTTTGCTTAGAATCACCATCTACAAAATGGATCCAAGTGTTAGTAAATCTCCAGGTATTAAGGTTGAGTGGTATGGATCTTTTGAAAGCCACATCTTCGAAAGAAACTTTTTCCGAACATATTTCATATTTAACTTCGCTTTCAATTCTTGAGTTAGATGGATGTAATCTTCAAGGTTCAATTCCTTACCTTCCTCAACTTAAAGAGTTTAATGTTCGCGTTAATAGAGATCTTCGTCCTAATGTAACTAGGATGTTTGAGCAGAGTTGGCCTAAACTACAAATACTCCAGATATCACAAACTAACGCAACCGGATCAATTCCAACTTCAATTATTTCAAATGCACCGTTATTAATCTCTTTTTCTGCCGACCAATGTTCAATTCAAGGATCTTTACCTTCTTCAATCTCCAATCTAAAATACCTAAACTATCTGGATTTGTCTTCCAATAACATCCAAGGACCCATATCTAACTCAATTTGCGAGATTTTACCACTTCAACACCTTGACTTACGAGATAACAATATAACTGGAACTATACCAAGTTGCATCACAAAGCTCAGAAATCTTAGTTTCCTTGATGTTTCCCAAAACTCAATTAGAGGAACAGTTTCGTTGATCCCTTTGATCAATGAACTCGATCTAACTCACTTGGACCTCAATGCAAACAAGTTAACCGTAGTTATAAATCCACACCTACATCCATCTAAATTCAAACTAAAGCATTTAGACTTGCGATCATGCAGTATGGAAGGATTCATTCCTAATTCCTTTTGTAACTTTACCCATTTGGAGATTTTTGATTTGTCTGATAATAACCTCACTGGAGCGATCCCCCCTTGCATATCCAAGCTCAAAAAACTCATTATCTTAGATTTGTCTAAAAACAAACTTAATGGTCTACTACCTCTATTACCTCGTGTCGATCATATTCTTGATTTATCAAAAAATAAACTTAATGGTGAAATCTCAATAGAAAATGGAGAAAGACTAACTATTCCTTCCATCGTTAGTCTATCTTACAATGAACTTTCAGGTTCAATTCCTTCTTCTCTATGTTCGCATAAACCAGGAATGTCATCCAGTAAAACGGAATACATCAACCTCTCCAACAACAAACTTTCCGGGACTCTACCTTCCACTATAGGTGACTGCATTTTTCTTAGGTATCTAAACCTCGGCAATAACAATCTCACTGGAATTTTACCTACTAGTTTAGGGCCCAGTCTGGAATACCTTGCATTAAGCGACAACAATCTCAATGGTAGTTTTCCTATGTTCATCTTAGAAATGTTGTATTTGATTGTTCTCAACTTGGGTAATAACAACTTTGAAGGTATTATACCCACTGGTATTTTTGATTCACTCGGGTACCTTAAGATTCTCTCTTTAAGGTCAAACAGATTTAATGGGTCCATTCCGGAAGAGATTATGAATATGGGACAACTTCAAATACTAGACTTATCTGTCAACAATTTCTCGGGTCTAATTCCATCAAATCTGGGAAACTTGACGAGCCTAACAAGAGGTACACTTTCTGAATCCACGGGTAGTTATAGCGTACAATATCAGTTGTCTATCAAAGGTACCACTGTCCAATTGGAGCAGATGTATCTCTATAATTCAGGATTCGATCTATCATGTAACATTTTCGATGGACACATTCCAGAAGAGATAGGGTTATTAAAAGAACTTGTTATGCTTAATCTGTCCCATAATCATTTCTGGAGCAATATCCCAGCTAGTGTCGGAAATATGTCTGGTTTACAGTCTTTGGATTTAAGTTCCAATAGATTGTCTGGAAGTATCCCGCAAAATTTGACATCAATCGACCGTCTTGGATTCCTAAATTTATCTCATAATAACTTGAGCGGCAGGATTCCAAGAGACAGTCACTTTGATACGTTGAGTTTGGATGGTTAGAAACTTTACGGGGAATGATTTATTGTGTGGATTTCCTTTGGTGAAAGTTTGCGATGGGGATCATTTTATTGATAAAGGTGATACTGGTCCTTCAAATAAAGTTGATGAAGACGATCAAGAGGATGGAAAGGAAAGGTTTATGTTGTATGCTATTGTTGCCATGGGGTTTGTAGTTGGATTTTGGGGTTTGTTCCTTGTTATGCTTCTAAAGAAACAGATATGGTGGTTTCCATACTGGAAAAACGTTGACTCTGTTGCAGTTAGAATAGTAGAATGTATTAACAAAAAACAGCAGTAATAAACTGCGCATGTTTTTGTATTATTTCATGTAACAAAAAACAGCAGTAATACAATTTTTGTATTCAACTGAATTTATAAAGGCCAGTTGAAGTTTTTTGTTTGTGCATTGTTCATTGCTGATTAAGGACACCTGTGATTTCCATTGCCAATTATTATGAAAGAATGTCTGCGCAACAGATTCAAAGGTGCTGTCTGGTGGAGTTTCTTTTAACAGAAATCCAAACTTTCTTTAATCCGCCACCACCGACAACCGACATCAAAGTTTATTACATGTGATTTTATTTTTTATTTTCCGTTTCCTCCGCCATGATTAGTTGCTTAATACATTCTAGTTGGAGTTCAAGCACAGATAGTTAATTAAAATTAAACAATTGGAGTTCTTACAGGTAGTAATGCCAAACTGCATATTCACTCAAACAAAAGCTTTAATAATAAAATTAATTAGTTGAGTTCATTTATTGTTTAGTTAGACATGAATTCATTCTATAAAATAACATCATTTCCAATTCTTCTTCTTCTTCTCCGTTTACTGTCCATTAGCTGCTTCTTATAATGGATGCCATGAAAAGGAAAGAATGGCTCTACTAAACTACAAATAATCTTTGGATGACCCATCAGGTCGATTTTCTACTTGGATAGAAAGCTTCCAACATCGAAACTGCTTTGATTGGTATGTGTTATAACAATTGGCTCTAGAGCTGGCAAACGGGCAGGCCGGGCTGGCTTGTTACTTTTACACGGCCAAAACTCATGGGGTCGATATTCTTCACGGGTGGTCATTTTTCCAACCTGCCATGTGTAACGGGTAAAGCTTGCGGGTTTAAGGGTTAGCTTGGTTTTGCTAGTCAACTTACCAGAAAACGATTTGACAGAGTTTCCTCTGATTTCTGGTCTATTTTTCGGCCACATTCAGGCCATCTTAAGCTCCTTCCCTGCAACCTAACATTCATCTAATTCATTTGATTCAATTTAATCAACGATTCAACACCAACGAAACCTACTCATCTTCTCAAAGGGGAAAAGGGAGAAAAAATATAATAGGTCTTTCTTTGTACAAGGAATTGAAAATCATCATCACCACAAAATCAAACAAGAAAATGCTAGAAATCTAGCTCAATTCACTGCTGAAAACACGAGAATTCCAGAGATACAAACCCCAAAGGATATCGAGATTTGAAGGAAATCTTACCAAAAAAATCAATATCTTGATCACATTCTCTTCTTCATCTCTGTTCGCTACTTCTTCCATCTCAGATTCAATCATGACACACACTAGCTGTTCTTCATCTTCTCTCATTGCTCAGATTCATCAATTTAGTCAAACCCCTATCTCAATTTCTGTCATGAACCCATCTTCTAAATTGCAACACAATTCAGATTTAATCCAATTTCTTCATCTTTCATTTCTAGAGATCGACGACAACTTGGCGTCTGCTTCTCTTCTCTGACTAATTATCTCTTCATTCTTGTTTGTCACAGCAGTAGCAATAACTCATTGCTCCTAAATCCAAACCCTAATTGCTTCTCAATCTTCTTTGATTTCTCAGATTCACCTTCAATTCCATCTTTCTCTTCTCACATCCACAGTAATCACCACCTATTTCTATCTCCACTTCAAATCAGTATTAATTCTTTCATCATTTTATATTTATAAGATTATTAAGAACTTTTTCATTTCAAATTAAAATTAAGAAGAAAATAAAGAGGAAAATTTGATTATGCATAATTACAAACTACTTCCTTTGGACGAAGAAGAAGACAAAAAAGAAAAAAAGAAGAAAGAGAAGGAAAGGCTACAAACGCTAGTGTTTTTGGACTTTATATGACAGTAATGATACACTCACCGCGGGCTGGTCCCGCGGTGTATCCCGACAAGGGAAAAATGGGGAATCCCCCTGATGGCTCGGCGGTTTGCATGGGGTGGGAAAAGTGTGGGTCCCACCCCCTCTCTCTCACATCCCATCTTCACGGGATGGCCCGCGGGATCTGACCTGCGTGAGATGAATCATTTCCGTTTATATGAGGGGATAGTGGGACACGTAACACAGTGACACACGTTAGTACGTTACACGTATGATACTGATGGGAGTTGAACACGCGGAGGAGAATGGAATGCGGGTTAACGGGTGAACCTGCGGGTTTCACTGTCCGGTCCGGGTTAACCCATTTTTCAACAGCCGGCATTTTTCCAACCCTAACCTAAGCATGTTTAGAAACCAGCCAAGCCGGGTGTGGGTTTGACGGGCCGTTCCCGGCAAACCTGCGGGTTTTGGGCTTGTTTGCCAACTCTAAATGGATGTTCCAAGCACAATCAATCAAGAATTGAAATAGAAATGAAATCAAAAGTAAATCAAGCACACACAACACAAGGATTTATAGTGCTTCGATCAAGATGATCTACAATGAAACGATTTCACTATGTATCCAATAAGATTACAAGGTATTGAATCAACCCCCTCTCAAGAACCACTAGCCCTCTTTTTGGTGCCTCACTCTCTCTTTTCTAATACATGAGTTTCTCTCCCTATTATGAAGATAAACAAAAGGAGCCTTATCTTTATATCTGACCTAAAAGTTCCTGATGCCTTTTTGGTTACGTGAAAACAAAGTTTCTCACCTGGGATCTAAAGGGGACAAGCCCAACTGAATACAAACCGTATTCAAGGCATAATACAATAAATCTCCACCTTGACTTGAATACCATCACCACTCATCATCATCGTCTTCGCTCATCCCCTCAAGGGCTCTCAACACCTATTGACACCAACCAAGTCCAAGCAATTCTTGAACTTGATACTTGGAACCGTCTTTGTCAACATGTCTGCGGGGTTATCCTCTTTAGGAACCTTTAGCATCACTATCCTACCTTCCTCAACTATATCATTGATAAAATGATAATCGACATCGATGTGCTTCATTCTCTCATGATACATCTGTTCTTGGTCAAAATGTGACTACTGAAAATCTAGTAGTACACCCAAAAGAAAACATAACACATTTAAGACATTATCGAGAGAAAGAGAAATATAACTTTATTTACTTGATTCAGATTATGATAATGATGATGAAGATATTACAAGTATAAAGTCACACAAGAACCCTAACTTGTTTTCTCTCCCTCACTCAAAAATCCAGCCCCCCTTTACATTGAACCATGCTCTCTATTTATAGGGAAAACTATGTAGTGGATTACAACTCATTTTATTCGAAATCACACATTTCACGTGATTTTGCTTTATACTTCACCCAAGCTATTTTCAATAAAGTTATTCCACTTCTTTCACCTTTATGCTCGGCAGTTGTCGGTACAGCTGTCCGATTTCTTGTACAACAATCCTGACTTCGTGTTCCTCTACTTTCTTCATGAAATATCTTGGTCCAAGTAACCAATACCTCGTCGATTCACATCTTCGCAGATCTTAGATGGAATATAACCCAGCAGATCCAATATTCACTAAAGTAGCTCACATGATTTGACTCAAATCACTGACATTTCTTCTCGAGATTGATAAACGGTCTCTTACTTTGGGATTTACTTCGTGATTTCGTTCAACCTCGTTCAGCCACGTGGCAAGTAGGTTTTCCGTACCTACACTGTAATTTGAGATCAGATATGAGCAGCTACCAGCTGCCCCTATTTTAAAAAGAGGAACAACATCTCCTAGAACAACTCCTAAAATTGTGCTGCGGATGAGTTTTTGATTATTTCTTTAACACCTCAAAAGATTTATTATGTCCAATGGTCATCAGTCTTGTATACTTTTCTGAATGGACAGTAATGCAATGAGTTTCTTAATTAATCTTGTTCCTAACATGCAAAGTAAAACAACTAAATTTATTATTTCAAGAATATATATATTCATTCATCAACACAATAGTAAGCTTGATAAATTCAACAGAGAGTTATTTATGTTTTGGGTAGCAGCGAATTCATTCAACAAGCATATTCAAATGACATCATTTCCAACTCTTCTATATTTCTTGTTCATTTCATTGATCGGTATCATCACTATATGCCCATTATCGGCTCATGCATGCCATGAAAAAGAAAGAAGGGCTCTGCTAAACTTTAAGTCATCTTTGGATGACCCATCAGGTCGATTGTCTACGTGGAAAGAAAGCTTGCAACATCGAAACTGCTGTGATTGGTATGGAATTCAATGTTCAGATGAATCTCTTCATGTAATTTCTATTGATCTTCGAAACACAATGCTCGAAGATTATATCAATGAATTTGTACCCGACGATAACTTGGATCCAACAAGTAATTCACTGAGAGGTAAATTATCTCCATCCCTTCTGAGCATTAATCATCTGGAGCATCTAGATCTTGCCTTCAACGACTTTGAGGAATCAGAAATCCCATTTTGGTTTTCTGAGCTAACTAAACTCACCAGTCTAGATCTCTCGTACACAAATGTTATAGCATCCATATCAACACATTTCAGCAACTTATCATCTTTGCAGTACCTTGATCTGTCTTGCGGAACAACACCAAACCTTAGATATTCCTCCTCTTGCTTGGAATCACCATCTACAAAATGGATGAGAGGTCTAGTAAATCTCAAAGTATTAAGGTTGGCTGGAATCTTTACATTCTTTAATATCCAACCTAAGGCACCTAAAGTTTCTTTATTTGTCAGACAATAAATTGCATGGATCCATACCGAATTCAATCTGTGAGAATTTCTCTCTTCAGTACCTTGGTTTAGGGACTAACAATTTAACTGGAAATATACCAAGTTGCATCACAAACCTCCGAAATCTTACCGTACTTGATGTTTCCTATGATTCAATCAGAGGAAATGTTTCGTTGATTCCATTGATCAATGAACTTAACCTCATGCATTTCAACAATTTAACGGTAGTTATAGATCAACACCTATATCCATCTAAATTTATACTAGAGGATTTACGTCTGCGGTCATGCAATATGGAAGGATTTATTCCTACTTTCATTTGTAAATTCACCCATTTGAGGATTTTAGATTTGTCTGATAATAACCTCACAGGAGCAATCCCATCTTGCTTTTACAAACTTGAAAAAATCGTCGACTTAAATTTGTCTAAGAATAGACTCCGTGGTCCTCTACCTCTTCTACCATTCTTTATGGAGAATTTTGATTTATCGAATAATAAATTCGATGGTGAAATCTCAAAGAAAAATGGTGAAAGATTATCAAGTGCTAACAATATTTTTCTAGATCACAATGAACTTTCAGGTTCCATTCCTTCTTCATTATGTTCACAAAAACCAGAAATGTCATACAATGTAACGGTTATTAGCCTATCCAACAACAAACTATCTGGAATCATACCTGCTAGTATAGGAAACTGCAATGGTCTCCGAGCTTTGCGCCTCCATAACAACAATCTTACTGGAACTGTTCCAACTGAGCTTCAACACACAAGTCTGACTTATCTTCATCTAAGCCACAACAATCTCAATGGTTCTTTTCCAATGTCCATCCAAAAATTTCTGTCATTGACATTTCTCTACTTAGAAAATAACAACTTTGAAGGAGTTATACCGGCTGGTCTTGGTTCACTAAGTGGTCTTGTCTTTCTTTCTTTACGGTCAAACAGATTCAATGGGTCCATTCCCAAAGACATCTTCCATCTGCAAAAACTTCAAATACTGGACTTGTCGTTGAACAATTTCTCGGGTCCAATTCCATCGAACCTAGGAAATTTAACGAGGTTAGCAAGCAAAGTTTTTCAAATCTATGGTACCCAGGAGGCTGGTGTACAATATGAGTTGGCTAACAAAGGCACCAGATCCCTATTTGAGACCTTTGATCGCTCTAATTCGGGATTCGATCTATCCTGTAACAATCTTAATGGAAACATTCCAGATGAGATAGGGAAATTACAAGGGCTTAGTATGCTTAATCTTTCCCATAATCATTTTTCGGGCAGTATCCCAGCTAGCGTCGGAAATATGTCTAGTTTGGGGTCGTTGGATTTCAGTTCAAATAGACTCTCTGGACATATCCCACAATCTTTGACATCAATAGATACTCTTGGGTTTCTAAATTTATCTCATAATAATTTGAGCGACAGGATACCAAGAGGAAGCCACTTTGATACGTTGAGTTTGGATGGTTCTGCTTTTACCGGGAATGATTTATTGTGTGGATTTCCTTTGGTGAAAGTATGCGATGGGGATCATGTTATTGATACAGGTGATACTGGTCCTTCAAGTAAAGTTGATGAAGACGATCAAGAGGATGGAAAGGAAAAGTTTATGTTGTATGCTATTGTTTCCATGGGGTTTGTAGTAGGATTTTGGGGTTTGTTCTTAGTTTTGATTCTAAAGAAACAGAAATGGTGGTTTCCGTACTGGAAAAACATCGATGCTGTTGCAGTTCGGATAGTTGAATGCATTCAGAAAAAACAACAGTAATAAACTGTTTTTGTATTCTCTCTTGTGTATCCAACTTCAGTAATAATATTAGCCGGTCGTTTTATTGGTTTCAAGTTGGTGCTTTATGTTTGGATTGTTCCCCGCAAAGTATTTAACCAGTGGCGGAGCTATGCTTGGACTAGGTTTTGAGATATTTTGAGATTTGTCTCCCCAGGTTAATCTGAAAAAAAAAGGAAGAAAAGCTTGAGGTTATATCCGAAATAAAAACATCGTCAGCTCCTCCAATGTTCTATTGCATGTAATAATTTCAGTTGATAAAATGCATAATAGATTCAGGAATTGAGCCTTTCATGTTGCTAGCTGGGTTCTGAAACTCAATATATTTTTTTGACCAACCTTTCATGTTGCTTGAAAAATAATTATTTTTGTGGGAATTGCAGCAGATCCTGATTTTGTTGGGAAAACTTGTCTTGCCACCACAGTTGGTGTATGAATTGTATAAACATACCAAAACCAACCCTCCACCGAAAATCACGCAATTCTCTTCTATTTTGTTATCTTTTTATCACTCGTACAGGTTCTTTTCAATGGAGATATTTAATGAAATCATTCCAAATCGTAGAAAGATGTGCTAACAGTAGATATTAAATCACAAGCACATGGAAAAAAACTAAACAAGAAGCTAAATGCCCTAACTTAGGGTAAATGCTAGTGTTTAGTTGGAAATCAGAATTGATGAAGTGATCAATTGCATTAGAACCGTTAAAAACTAAATACCCTGAACTTTAAAATCTTACTGACATTATAATTTAATTAGATGCACGCACCAGTCATTGCTGGTTAGTCAGCTACATGATTGGCATAATTGTAGCGGTATAGAGTATAGACCAAGAATGGGGAAATGAAATTTTATATTGGGGAACCAAAGGTGGTGTCTGGTGGAGGTTCTTTCTAACAGAAATTCAAACTTCCAAAAACCGTCATCAAATTTTATAAAAAATGTTTTTTTTTTTTTTTTTTTTTTTTTGCCATGATTAGTTGCCTAATACATTCAAACAACCAATGACATCAAAACCAATAATCCACTCTAACACTAATTAATGAAGAATTCAATCATTACACAAGTAGGAGTGTCTACACTTGAGCCATTCTGCATATTGTTTAGTTAGACATGAATTCATTCAATCAAACAACATCATTTCCAATTCTTTTTAATTTCTTGCTATTTTTACTTATCAGCATCAGTCTGAACCCATTAGCTGCTTCTAATAATGGATGCCATATAAACGAGAGAAGGGCTCTGCTAGCCTTTAAGTCTTCTTTGGATGACCCTTCGGATCGATTATCTTCGTGGAAAGAAGGCGTCCAACATCGAAACTGCTGTGATTGGTGTGGAATTGTATGTTCGGATGAGTCTTTTCATGTGATCTCAATCGATCTTCGAACCACGAAGCTTGAAGATTATATCAATGAATTCAGTGATAGTAATTACTTTGATCCACCAAGTACTTCACTAACAGGTAAATTATCTCCTTCCCTTCTCAGCATTAATCATCTGGAGTATCTAGATCTTTCCTTTAACGATTTTCGAGAATCAGAACTCCCATTTCGGTTTTCTAAGCTAACTAAACTCACCAATCTTGATCTCGCATACACAAACTTTATAGCATCAATATCAATGCATTTCAGCAACTTATCATCTTTACAGTACCTTGATCTGTCTTGCGGATCACCAACCGTTTGGTATTCCACCGCTTGCTGAGAATCTACAAAATGGTTGAGAGGTCTAGTAAATCTCAAAGTATTAAGGTTGGCTGGAATTGATCTATTTGAGGCCATAACTTCATTTAAAGAGAACTTTGCAATCCATCTTTGGAATCTTAGGGATCTCGATATCTCTCATTGCAAGATATGTGGCCCAGATTTCCCAACCCATCACTTTCGTAATCTTTCCCATCTATCCTCTCTCAAAATGAATGGCAATTCTTATCTCAATTCATCGATCCCATTAGAACTGGCTAATTTAACTTCACTTTCTATTCTCGACTTATCTGCTTGTAATTTCTAAGGTTCAATTCCTAGTCTTCCTCAACTCGAAGAGCTTGATGTCAGTTGGAATTCTAATCTTCATTCTAACTTAACTAGGATGTTTGAAAGCAGTGGCCTAGATTCGAATATCTTGAGATATCAGGGACTAATTCAAGTGGATCAATACCGAGTTCAATTTCAATTAAGGCACCGGTATTAGTCTCTCTTTCTGCCACTGAGTGTTCAATTGAGGGATCTTTACATTCTTTAATCTCCAGTCTCAAATGCCTAAAGTTTCTTTATTTTTCTGACAATAATTCGCAAGGGCACATACCAAATTCAATCTGTGAGAATTTCTCTCTTCGGGTCTTTGAAATGCAGAATAATAATGTAACAGGAACCATACCAAGTTGCATCACAAACCTCCGAAATCTTGGTGTCTTTGATGTTTCCAACAACTCGGTTACGGGAAATGTTTCGATGATCTCTTTGATTAATGAACTAGACCTCACTTCCTTAAACCTGAATTTCAACAATTTAACAGTAGTTATAGATCAACACCTATATCCATCTAAATATATACTAGAGAGTTTATTGTTAGTTTCATGCAATATGGAAGGATTTATCCCTACTTTTATTTGTAACTTGACTAATTTGTGGGAATTGGATTTGTCTCATAATAACCTCAGAGGACCAATACCTTCTTGCATCTCCAAACTCGAAAAGCTGTATTCTTTAGATTTGTCCACAAATAGACTTAGTGGTCCTCTACCTATTCTACGTTTCATTATGGATGATTTTGATATATCAAATAATGAACTTGATGGTGAAATCTCAATAGCAAATGGTGAAAGACTATCTCGTGCTGCTGGTATTCATCTAGATTACAATGGACTTTCAGGTTCAATTCCTTCTTCATTATGTTAAAAAAACCCAGAAATGTCATCCGTTCAGTCTATCAGCCTATCTAACAACAAACTATCTGGGATTATACCTGCCAGTATAGGAAACTGCATTTTGCTCCGAGGTCTGAGCCTCAACAACAACAATCGCATTTGGAAATGTTCCAAATGAGCTTAAACACACAAGTCTTAGCTCCTTTGATCTAAGCCACAACAATCTCAGTGGTATATTTCTCTACTTGGGAAATAACAACTTTGAAGGGGTCATACCTGCTGATCTTGGTTCACTCAGTGGTCTTTACTTTCTTTCTTTAAGGTCAAACAGATTTAATGGGTCTATTCTTGAAGAGATTGTCCATTTTCGAAAACTTCAAATACTGGAGTTATCGTTGAACAATTTCTCGGGTCCAATTCCATGTAAACTAGGAAATTTGACGATGTTAGCAAACAGAGTTTATAAAACCTTTGCTACGCGTGCGGTTAGTGTAGATAGAGCGACAATGTAAATATAAATGAGGATATGTAAAAGAAAAATAAAATAAAAATCAAACATTTTTAGCACTTGTAATAGTCGATTCAATCTTCATCACATAATAGTGATGAGTGAAATTATGCAGGTATATATAGTCGATCAAACTTCCAAAGTCTATTTACCATTCCAATAAATATTCCAAACCCAACTTTTTTCTACATTTGTAATTTTCCTTATCAAAAAAAAAAAAAAAAAAAAAAAAAGAACAAGCTACATTTCTGGCTTTCCAAATTTCTACCATGGTGCAATAGGCAGCAATACTCATATTTCTTTGATGACTGAACTTTTCATGCTAGCAGCTTGAAGTGTATCATTAAATGGTGGTGGATATATAATTTTTCACCATGTCCTGATGGTGCTTCAACAATATGTAGTATACTTGCTGCGCAGAAAGTATATTACATAGAAACCTATTATAGGGCTCCAAGAAAAGAGTTTTGAGGGCTTCTAAGGATTCAAATATCCTACAATGAAGATAAGGGGACCTAATTCATAAGAAAAATACTAAAATACCCTTAATATATTAAATATTGAAAACCTAAAACTAATTTGTTTTCATTTCTCTTCTTTAATTCTTCCATTTTCTTCTTCCCCATCACCTCCATCGCTTATTTCTTCGATTAATCGTCAATTCTCAAAATAATTCATTATCGATTAACACCATTTAATCCACATAATGACTTCAATAAGGTAAAAATCAAAACCCATCTTATTTAATTGGTTTCAATGCATGGATAAGCGGAATCGATCGAATTGGGTTTTGAAAAACAGTTTCAATCGTCTACGGTTGGGAAATATGAATTTTCCCAATCGTGAGATTAGACTATCTACTGATTAGGAGTATGAATTTTCCCAACCGTAGACAGCCTACGGTGGGGAAATATGAATTTTCCCAACCGTAGACAGTACTGAAACTGTTTTTTGCAAAAATAAGTGATGGGTTTTCTTAGTTTTTTCTGTTTATGATCGTCATCTTCATCACGACGGAGAAGAAGAAGAGAGAAAAAAAAATAATAGGTTTTTTTTTTATAATCATCATCTTCATCATGATTTATGAATGAAAAGAGAATGAGAAGACAATAGATTTAGTTTTTTTGTATATGATCATCATTTTCATCATGATTTATGAATGAAAAGAGAAAGAAAAGATAATAAATTTAATTTTATAATTCATGGAGGGTATTTTAGCCATTATAAGAAATAGTTAGATATGAGGTTTTGTTGATTACTATTTCATAACCCGATTTTATCATCTTGTGAGCCCTCAAAACCAAATGTTTGGAGCCCCTCTAATAGGTTTCATTACATATTAGTGAAGCACCATCAGGACCAGAAAAAATTGGGTCATTATCTGTGGCAACCTGGCAAAGATACTTGATTGTATCCTTATGCCCAGGTGAAGGTAACGTTAAAGCGATTTGAAGTGGTACTTTTGTTTCGTATCTCGTATTTGTGTCACATTCGGGTTTTTCTTGACTATAGCCTCCACAATTTTCCTTTTTCCTTCTCTAGCTGCAATATGAAGGCATGAAGCACTGTTTTATCATATCTATCATCCTTTAACTCAAAGGACTTTGCAGCTGGTAATGGCATAAACTTCACAAGCTCTTCAACAAACATCCAACGATCATTCTTAGCAGCTACAAGTAGTGCTGTATCGAATTCAGTTGTTATGACTGTTGAATATAAACCAACACATTTTTTCGAACCCGCACATACCAATAATTCCATCAAGATTTTGTTAATTGCTTCCTTTTCTTTTTCGTCATATTATGAAGATTAAAAAGAAACTGTAATGGATTTTCTGAAAAAGAAAGAGATGAACTGATTTTGTTTTATTGTTTTCACTCTCTGTAATCTTGTACGTGTAACAGAGGTTTTGGTGGTGTATCAAAGAATGGACTTTGAGAAACATATATTTATAAAGACGGAAAAGAGAAAGATGATTCTTTCCTTCATATCATCACAAAGAGAGACGATTCTTTTCTAAAGAAGACAGTTTCGGTTTTGTTCAAAGTGAAAACAAAATTGTACATCTTAAATCATGGCACATGGTATATGTTCAAAGTGAAAAAGAAAAAGAAAAAGAAGGAAATGGAATAACAGGACACCACGCCAATGCATCTTCTTCTTTTTTTATATCAGTGATGCTAAGTATAGGTGTGTTATTGGATGGCGACTCAATGCATTTGGTAAAAGGCAAAAATTACCACGCAAGATTCGTCAAATCAGAAGATGAATGTATATGTATGAGACACTAATATTGGTAAAGTCCAAGTTGGACATGTACAAATATCATTATCACATCTATCTAGAAGAAAATTTCCAGAAGCAAAATATCAGAACCTGACATTTTTTTTTTGAAGCATGAATTTATTAGAGAATTAAATTACAACTTGTCGTGGGTAAGTGGTACCCATAGAGTCTTGAAATAAATGTGACTGATAAAAGATGGGATTGCTTGGTCCCAGATTTTGGTTGAATAGTTTCCTACTTGGCTTCCATCTGCTGCATGGTTTGCTAATCCGTCCGCTGCTTGATTGCCTTCCCTATATTTGTGTTGTATGTCGACTTGCGGGATTTTCCTAAGCCTACTTTTTATTTCATCAATCATGCCTGCTATGTGCCAAGGTGGCATGTTGGTTGATGTGATGAAACGTATGAGGTTCTCTGAGTCAGTTTCAAAGAGAATTCTAGGCCATTGTCTCTGTTCTGGTTTCTTGATGTCAATAGTAATGCCCAAGTTTCCATGCAGATTAGATGACAAGTGGTAATTCCCGGTGGTTGAGCCATTGCTATTAATGTTCGTGCATCAGAGTCTCTACAGATGAATCCCGCCCCTGTTATGTTGGTCTTTTCCTGAACAGGCATTGCTGTTGGAAGAGGCTAAGTTTAAAGCATTGGATCTCGCTTCAAAACCAGAAGGAATTGGCGAGCCAACAAAAGATTTCAAGACTCGTTTCTCAAATCTCTACGATTACGAGATTTCATATGCGGTATGTTCCCGATTGAATTTTTGGTTGATGCCTAGCGATTTGTAATGCTGCCGTCTATTAGTAGAGAGAAACTAGTATTCTTTTTCCCCATTAGAAAACCAATGATTGGCCATGACTAACGATGATAGTGTATTTTACATTTTGTGTTCCGTCTAACGATGTTTGAAGTTATCAGTGATCATGCCTAATTCTGCCAGATCGAGTTTCTAGACCTACTGGTGGAGTTCGCAGAAAGTCATGGTTGCGATTTCATTGTGCTTGTAAACATTCAGTTCTTCGAAAAGGCTTATCCGACTCTAATCTAACATAGAAACCGTCAACCTTATTCAGGGATGAAATTGTTCCCAAATTTTGCTAATAAGTTTGATTTGCTCTGATAAGTTTATCACGGGAAGTTGACCAATTGTAACTCAGATGCTAATAATGCAAGATCTATATGAAAATTAAACAGATAACCAAATCAATCCTCAGGAGTAAACCCAACCAAAACCAATCATCCAAGAAGTAGGAAAAAAAAAAAACAGAAAACAATGAAATCCTAACTCACTTTCGTATGAATCATGATTGCACTTAGCACGTGCAACAAGCCTTTAAACCCCTAGGCAATCCTAGTGGACGAGTTTAGTCTCGTGAGGGTTTACTAACGGATATACCCACAAAATCCACTCAAAACCAATCATCCAAGAAAAAAAAAAAAAAAAGAAAAAAAAAAAGTACGAGTTTAGTCTCGTGAGGGTTTACTACTGCCGGATATACCCACAAAATCCACTCTTCGGTGATTTCAAATAAAACGCACTGCACAATGTGCAGAGCTTATGGGCAACTGGTGCACGCACCCACGTGCATAAGCTGTCAAAGAGTTAGATGATGCAATTCCTGGGGAAAAAGAAAGGATCATCTCTCCCATAAGTTGTGCAGTTGGAATGACTTGAGCTTTAAAAAGGTAACTTCTCATAACCAGTTTTACGAGGTGTGGAGATGTCAACAATAGCCTCTCAGCCAAATTCAACATCAACGAAAACCAGTCATGTAATTTCTAGGGTCTCGAGTTTCGGGATCGAGATATCTACCGGAATGGTGACCAGTAAAGGTATTGCGAATTCTAACTTGAGCATTGTTAAAGTAACAGATCTGAACAGGAATTGCAATAACAGCGGCCCAGCAGAACGCAATTGAAGGTGGACTTTAACAATACTCAAGTTAGAATCAAGGCATTGTCTGACAGAATCAAGGATTGCAATTCCTATTCAGATCTGTTACTTTAACAATTACAGATTCTAATAGACGATGTTCCAGTTTCCGAGCAGCTTTTTTTTTTTTTTTTTCACAATGAGTTTTCATGCATGATTTGGGTGATTTCTTTTGTGGGTCTTGATTGATTTGACCATTAAAAATGTTGGTCTTGATTTATTTTCTGGTTTTGATCCCAATTAAAATTTTGGTTTTCATTTGTTTCATCATTCTGGGATTATGCTCGTTGCATGTTTGATGAAATGTCTATACGAAAACTCGTTCTGTTGGTTAGCTAGTATCAAGTGCTGTAGACGTAATATCTATAGCCGGAAAACTTCCTATCAGTAATGTTATGCATGAGTTATTTGGATTTTCAGATCTTGAAGGACTGGTCCTTCTATGGAATTGGTGGAAGAAGTTAGAGCAAAGACGGCAGACAAGCAAAGCAGGTGATCTCGGTTTCTTGTCAAGATACTTTTTGTGATGGTGTGATTTTTACCTTTTAAGTGAACTGTTAGTGAAGTCTTTGGAGCTTACTTTCAAATTTGTATTGCACATTGATGATTTTGTTGCGGATATTAGGGATGCTGAGAGTATTGTAAATGCAAGTCAAGGAGCTGGTGTTCTTCTTATTCTTGCTAGTGCTGTGCCCAAAATCTCTATTTGTTTCGTCGATCATTTCTTCAAATGAAATGTCTGAACGAAAACTAGTGTTTTATTGGTTAGGAAATTGTGACATTACCTTGAACATATAGCTCGTTAGTGTATGCGTGAATTATTTGGATTTTCATATCATGAAGGTTTGTCTGACAGCAACATTGGTTCTATGAAATTGGTGGAAGAACGTAGAGCAAAGAGGGCAGTCAAGCAGGTGATCTCGGTGCCTTTAATAAGGACAGAGCTTCTTTACAGCATAGCAGCTTGTATGTATGGGGAATTTATCATGGCAGAAGAAAAAGAAATCAAAATTTGCTTTGAAGAAATCGAGCCCATGAGTTTGTAGCAAGGGGTTTAGTAAGAACACAAGAAAGCAAAGAGAAATTTGGAGGAGCTGACAATGTTTTCCCAGCGGATATTAGAGATGCTGAGAGGAATAGGGTATTTATTAAAAGTCAATATTAATTATGTATTTCCTATTTTGGAAATCCTAATTTCTAGATATTGATATGTAATTATTCCGTTACCTTTTTTAGATTAATGCAAAAATAAAAATAAAAGAAAATTGATTTTTGGTATATAGTTAACGGATGTTTTAGACGAGCCAATAGGAATCATTTGTTTCGTGCACACTCTTTTAAAGGAGTGTGCACAAAATTGAACTCCATTTCATCGGACATATAACGAGAAGAAACATTCTAAAAATATAACGGCCACCTCTTTCAAATTTGGGAAAGTCTTCTAGAACTTATAAATTTGGAAGTCGGTCTGATCTGTCTTCAATTAGGCAAGTGTCGTCTGTTAGCATCAAATTCCAATGGAGAACTATAAATTTGGAATTCGAGTACCTCTATCTGAAATTAGGCAAGTGTCTTCTTTTAACATCAAATTCCAATGGAGACCTATATATATATATATATATATATATATCTCAATAATCTTTCTTCTATCCCAGCCTTCTTTCTTTCTGCTAACCCATCCTCTTTCGATAACAAGAAAGAAATTTTCTGAGCATGGAAAAGCTTAGCAAGAAATCTGTGCATGAGGAACCGAAAATTGTGGATGAGAAGCAAGACTGGATATAAGTGGATTACCAGATTTAGTACTCCTTCATATATTATCCTTTCTTCAATACAAAGATGGCACATAGAAAAGTGTTGTATCCAAACGATGGTCGTCCGTTTGGGCAACTAATCCGAACCTTGATTTCTCGGAATGGCTCTTAGATGATACTGATGAAGAACAAGCAAAAAAGTTTGTTGGTAACTTTGTTTCTAGCTCGAGCATCGTCAAGGTATCTGATCTAAAAAGGAATGTCTGAAACTCCGGCTCGGAATATGGTAATTGGAGGTGGACTTGTTGCAAGCTATGGTCTGCTAAGAGCTCAACACATTCTCCAACTTTGTAGCCCCAACAACAATCAGCATCTGCACGTAGAGAGAAGTGGGTATGTTGGTATCCTTGTTCTTCTTCATGTCTAACAACCTTGCGCGTAAATTCTCAAGAAACTTATTTGCTTGTTCTTCATCAGTATCATCAGAGAGCCATTCCGAGAAATCAAGTTTTGGATAAGTTTTCCAAACGGACAACCATCGTTTGGATAGAACACTTTTCTGTGTGACATCTTTGTATTGAAGAAAGGATAATATATGAGGAGTACTGCTTCTGGTAATCCACTGATCCAGTTTTGTTTTTCATCCACAAATTTCGGTTCCTCTTGCTAGGGTTTTCCATGCTCGAAAATTTATTTCTTATTATCGAAAGAGGATGGGATAGAAGAATGATTATTGATATATATATATATATATAGGTCTCCACTCTCCATTGGAATTTGATGTTAAAAGAAGACACTTAGAGCAAAGAGGGAAGACAAGCAGGTAATTGCTATTTGTTACTACCATAAGGCGTTTGTAGGTTGATTAGGTTCTCGGATTCTTTCTTTTTGTCTGTTCTTGAAAGGTAAAACTGTTGTGATGAAGCTTCAGGAGTGAAGCAGATTGTTTTGGTTGGGTCTATGGGTGGAACGAACCTCAATCATCCCTTGAACAGCATTGGAAACGGAAACATATTGGTGAGAGTTTATTGTTGATTATTTTCCCCTTAGAGTTGGAGGTCACAATGATATACCGGGTCTTAGGGAGCGAAACATGAGAGTTTGAAGGGTCTGATGAGATTTACGCAACCCAGTTATGGAAGAGGAACGTGGAGTAATACCTGGCGGACTCTGGTATACCATAAGGGACCCTAAAATAGCCACATGTCGCTTGCACAATCAGTTTTGATTTTGGTGAAGCCACATCAGCAGTACCTTCCATGTCATGGCAATCTGATTGGCCACTCCAATAGTCACTTCCATGTTGGATGAAATCCAGTTGGCACCTTGAAGGGTCGCT
Organism: Papaver armeniacum; assembly: GCA_023531295.1. Classification (NCBI taxonomy): domain Eukaryota; kingdom Viridiplantae; phylum Streptophyta; class Magnoliopsida; order Ranunculales; family Papaveraceae; genus Papaver; species Papaver armeniacum. Next base: position 7,437 of record JAJJWW010019536.1, on the reverse strand, counting down.
ATGAAGGAAAAATTTAATGCACACAGATGTCGTTTGGAAAAAAAAATCTCTATTCAAGATTTTTGTAAAGACATGACCGTTGGGAAGTGCAGATATATATTTCAAGTCCAAACTGCATAACTCCATTCGACGGATGTATCTTCCTATGCAACCTTTGGCCCAGGAGATATATGATACAATGTTAAAAGGTAACCTTTCCATTTAGCAGCTGTTGACCAAGAGGCAAGAGATAACGAGTACACCGATTGAAATGTAAATGCAATGGTTCAAACACTATAAATAACCAAGCACCGAGAAAAGCAGTATCATTTGGTGGAGTCATTTGAAATCTGATAAAAACTTCTTTTAACTTTTATTTGCTTTTAGGTTTTTGCCGATCTCATAATCTTTCAATCCCAATATTAAATTTACCGCTCCAAAAAGTCGAAGGTGATGATTTTCTTATCCCTATAATTGTTGTCTCTCTAATAATGTTGTTCGATCTTTAGGTTATATATGCTGATTTCCGTAATCATAGGTGCTCATCTGTTTGTGTAAGTAAATTGGCTTAAGGTACTTCACCATTTGGAGCGAATCGAATATGTCATCGGTTTGATTTATATATAAACTTCAACGTTTTGATCACATTAATATAATACTCACTCCGTCTCTAAAAGATAGGCAGGTTTGTGTGTAAATTTACACACAAACCTGCCTATCTTTTAGAGACGGAGGGAGTATCTCTATTCAATCTCTTCTCCCGTTTTGATCATATTGTGTCAGACTTCGAAATGACCACCACCAAGTGACGAACCTTTGAAATACTAAATTACGCCAATATGACCGTTCATAGGTTACCTGCATTTGCAGCGTACGTTGCATGACACGGAAAGAGTGTACCTCTGGTAATACAAATTAAAGATTGCATAAGTTAAAATTTAGGCATCCTAAATTCATATTCATTCCTGAGATTCAATGAATGGCACTCATATAACTAACTTAACATAAAAATTTAAATCGTTGATGTGCAATTTCATCCGGCTTTCTGATTGTGTGTTAATTTTCCCATTAAACAATGATGCATGAAATGACCGCTTGCATTTTCAAGCGGACAGGCCACATGGGCAACAGTTTCAAGGTACGTGACTTTTAATCCCACCAAAATATTTCACTATCACTGATGTATATGGTTTATATTTTGAGGTGGTGAGATCGTGAAAAGCATAAACCCCCTGCCAAGATGAGAGAGTGAAACTTTATTGGTTGATTTTCATATATAATCGAGAGTATGGTGAACAATGAATCAGATTTAGAATGTTTAAAAATTCACTGATATATTCCTTTCATCCCGCACATTGGTTTGAGGTGATGCTTATACTTTTATGCTGCTGGGATTAGATGTGTGTACATTGGATAGGAAATCTCGAGAATTCTGTAAGGAATAAGACCTTCTGTAGGTCATCCATGTGGATGTGGCAGAATAATGAATTCATTAAGAAGAATTTAAGGTGTTCTGGTGTTTCATCAGAACAAAAAAAAAATTTGGATTCAAACAGTAAAGGTAATCATTTGGAACAAAATCTTTAGTACTACATTGATGCATATGTATGTAAATGCATATAACATTTATGTTTTACTTTTGAACAGTTCAAACAAAAAATGAAAAACGCGAACATGATGCAAATGCAAGGGCCTCGATAGAAAATACAATAGGTGCAAACGTTCACCACATATTTTCTCATCATGTTGTTCACGAGAATGGAAGGATTATAAGTAAACTCCATTGGCTTAAACACTAGCAATTACCCAACATAACCGAACGTATACCAACCGGTTCTTGATGTTGAAATGGAAATTGATTGTTGGGATTATATGTTTTAAAAACATTATTGATTTCCAAAATTTAATGTCTCATTTAAATGTTTTTAATGTGACAATTATTCTCTCTCTTAGGTAATAAATTTATTTTGTGTTAATGTCAAAACCGTTTTTTTTTTTTTGAATGGGTTAATGATGCTCATTAACATCATAATAATGTCTTTCATTTAATCCCATATTTATTCTTGGATATTAAAAAAAAATAAAATTAGAATTTTATTACATGGAGAGTGGTTGAAAAATTGTTGGAACAATTGCCGAATTATGCCTGCACAACAAATAAAATCAAACACGAAACAAACAACGTTATTGTTATGGCGAGTCGCGGACTAGGTCGCTTTCTTTAAAGACGTTTGGGCTCGCCCAAGATTGTGCAAGCGGTTCTTGATGGCGCGTCGTCCCCAGGATAAAACAGCCGAGATCAATCTCTTACACAGTCACTCTTGCACGGTGAGAGGATGTGAAACTTCTACACTTCATTCTTTCTCAGAAACTCATTTAGAAAAATAAGAGATGTTCATACGCTTATTTTTCTTTCTCACAAAAAATCCATTTTTTCTTTAAAACTCAAAAGACCTAGAATGGAAAAGCTCTCACACACTTTTTAAAAGGTTTCAACCACTCTCCATATAATAAAATTCTAATTTTATTTTTTTAATATCCAAGAATAAATATGGGATTAAATGAAAGACATTATTATGATGTTAATGAGCATCATTAACCCATTCAACAAAAAACGGTTTTTGACATTAACACAAAATAAATTTATTACCTAAGAGAGAGAATAATTGTCACATTAAAAACATTTAAATGAGACATTAAATTTTGGAAATCAATAATGTTTTTAAAACATATAATCCCAACAATCCCCCACGTATATTTTTCAAAACATTGAGCAAGAACGTACGAGTTGTGCATAAGCAAAGGTGTCTCGCGACTTGAACCTTTACGTAGTGTTAATAGGCTCTCTTAAAATCGACCATAGAGTGAACATAAGTCTTGAACTCTAGGAGATAAAAAGATTACTCAACACACACGACTATACTAGTGTAAAGTCTAAAGCCCATTGCATTACGGCCCGCGCTTGTATCCCAGTTTAATGAATGATCTAGAGAATCGCCCATATTCTCATAGAAAGCGGCCACACTTTCACATTCATATAGGTGAGTCTATCAAGAGTACTCCTGAATGTACCCCACTCTAAATAGAGATATAAACATCATTAAGAGTTTAAAATTTAAAATTAAAATTAAACTCAACCTTTACTCGTTTCAGGATGTCATGCCGTGGGATGAATTCTTCAAAAGCATGATTCTCGCATCTCCATATCACCTATGACTTTTCAGTCCCTTTGAACCTATTTCTAGGTTGGGTATCCATCATAGATGACTCAATCTCAATGGGCATCAACCTCATCCCTAAGATGTATTCACATCTTCTTATCAATCCTTTCGTCAAAGGACTAATGGAACTGTTTTGGACACTCTATAATCCATATTCTCATAAAATCAACTCTTATAGTTGTCGTTACATTCTCAATTCATGCAATAGCCGCGGTACTATCACATTGGATTAATAAATCTGTTCCTCTATTTATTAGAGGATCGAATCGCTCCATCCCTTAAAGGATTCAACCGAAAGGATGTCCAATCGACTTCGCAATATCCTTAAAGGATTGCGGTAACCATTTAGATAGTATATTTCTAGGCGTAAGATGTGTTTGAAACACCTCACAACCTTCTCAATATTTTACCAATTTTCCATACTAGGATTGGTAAATCGAATATAAAACCCCCACTATGGAGACGGTATATTACACCCCCACTACAAAAATACTTATATATATATATATATATATAGTCAATCACGTAGCAAAGAAGCATCTTTGAGCTACCATACTCATGTCTAGTGCAATCACACACAACAAAAATCATTAGCACTAAACCAAATGAGTGAAAACTTATTCTGATCGGACTATATATATATATTTCCGTCTCTTTTAAAAAATTCTATTTTCATTGAAATGAAAATTGATCCAAAGAAAGAAAAATTCGTTTCAAAAATATACACCATCTTCACTCAAGTCTTTCATGTCAAATAGCAAACTAAGCATGTTCTCAATTTCATTTTCATCCTATAAGTTAGAATAAAAATTCAACAAATCACTTACGCATACAAAAAAAATAGTATTGTGCATTTCACTTTCATCAATTCTGAAATCATTCGAATGAATCAAGTAAACAATTTATATTTTATAAATTATTTTAAAGTTGTTTTCAGAATATAAAGGATAACTTATCTAACTTAATTATATGATTTCTTTTATTGTAGAAACTACACAATTTTCCATGCTTGGTTTACATAGATTCTTATCCTTAACTTACACAAAAGTATATATTTCTACTTATGACTATAACAAATCACACATTGTAGAAACAACATCAACAAAACAAGCATGTAAGTTATTTAGCGACATGAATGTAAGAGTCAACAATTTTCATTTGCTTGTCTAAAAACAATAGGCTCATAAAAACTTTTTTTCAAAGATTTAATAGTTTAAAGAACAAAGTTACTTTCTATAAGAAGTTATCTTTCAAATTATAAGCAACAAAATATTCATGACTAAAATTTAGTCTCACTATATATGCTTTTCTAGGTTCATTTTTAGTGAGATTACTTGTCACCTTCATTTTCTAGTTCCTCTAATTTAAATCAAATGTGTTAAAGCATAGGATATGGAACCCCCACTATTTTTTTGACTCAAACAAGAATTTCAAAACAATATCCAAAGATCCCAAAACTTGTGAAAAACTAATAAACCAATGATCTAAACCCAAATCGTTTTGCACAATATAGAAAAATTTAAACAATTTTCTTGAAAGCAACATTTGCCTAATATTCACTACTCAAAAATCATATTTGATATCAAGACAAGTTACTCGAAGCATCTTTATAAAATTCTCAAAGACTTTATTTCATCCAATACCATTGCAAATTACGTAAGATTTGAAAATGTACATGCTTTTATGAGTTAGGTAAGATTATTACATACATGTTACTCAAAATTCACCAAGTTCATAAGAAAATAAAACATGCTCATATTCATCACTAACTCATTGATTTCTTAAAAAGCATGACAAAATCTCATAAATTCAAATATTCAAAATTTAATTCATGTTATGATAAAATTGCAATATTATGCTCAAACATTTTATCCATAACATATCATTTGTAGTGCAATGCAATGATCAAATTCAACAAATTTCTTATCTCACTCTTGTTTATGATAAGATATGAGGATCTTGTTATTAACAAGATGAACATCTTGGAACCTAGATACATCTTTAAGTTATTGTTCTACCCAAAGTAAACTTTTAGGCTATACCAATACCTAAAATCCTAGTGATGTGAGTGTATCTCAACACCACTTTCTTTCAAACGATTAGGTTCAACTTTTGAACCATAACCTATCAAAACAAATATGGTGTAAAACACAATCTATATCAACCTCTCACCGTATCCATAGTTCACACCGAAGTTGTTAATAACATTTGATATCCTTGCAATGCCGTGCAAGAATAACAAATAGTCTCATAATCAATATTGTGTTCATTTCTTGGTGAGAGTTGATATTCACATTTGTTTGACTAGGTTTCCTAATTATTCGGTTTGGGTTAAGTATCAAAATTATATCTCATAAGTTCCAAACTTATATGAGTCACATATTTATTGTCATACACAATAATTCTCAACATCTTGTTTCCCAAATTTTATTCTAAGATTGAACAATCAATTTGTTCAATTTAGAATACCATTATTGATCACTATAACTACAAATAATTCATCAACCATACCTCAAGTGCTTTTAAAGCTCAATTGGTTGTAAACCATTGTCCCTCTTTGCACACCAACAAAGAAATCAACAACCCCATTGCTCCACACATCGATTAATCTCCAGGAAATTTTTTATTTCATTAGAAAATAAAAACTTGGCAAGTAGGTGAATTCTCATGCACATGCAATCATTCACATGTGAGCATTCGAAACCAAAATAAGTAAGGTATGCACTTACATAATTACTTAAAATCAATTAAAATATAGTACTCCAAGTTTCTCTTAAATTCCAAACAAAGATTCAAAGTTCTATAGTTATAACATCATATATTTATAACTCTCAATCAAGCATTTTATCAAACATATGTGGTGCACTAGTTTGGTTGCTAACAATAATCTTCTTTTTCATTACCAAAACAAAAGTACTGAAATACTATAATCAAAACATCTTTAAAGTAAATTTCTTACATCTCTAATCTCTAATCTCAAGTATCATGTCTCATATTTTGGATAGACATACACAACGATTTAAAATCACCACACTCCTCAAGCCAAAAATCCAAATTGGAAATTTCAAAATTAATTTTGAAAGATAAAATCCTAATCCACAAGTTTCATGTTCCACAAATTCAAAATTCCTATACCAAGATCGTGACAAACGAATTCAACTAGGGATAAATTTCTTCCCATCAAAAAATTTCAGCAACGTTATGCGGTTTATAAAATACCTTAAAATTACTTATTGGTATCCAAAAATTGTGAAATTTAACATGGATTATCCTCGTGATGTCTAGTATATCTAGTAAATTTCTAGACTCAATTCATTTTTCGTGTAGAAGATAAAATTAAAATTCTCTGACTTGTTAAAAAAACATTTGTTTATCATCAATAACATTTTCTTATGTTAAAAATTTCATAAGAAAAAATCATAACCATGTTAAAATCCTAGTCCATCAATATTAGACAAAAATTAATTTTAGGTACAAAGTAACCTAAAATCTCAAGCATCATATTCAATCGTTAAAGAAAAATTATACAAGTTATAATTCTATAAACAAAATCAAACAAGGATACTTATCGCGTTTGAGAACAATCGTTTCTTTTGATTTGTATGGAAGAATAAACGTCTTAAAATTGTTGGAACAATTCTTAGAATTATGCACACAACAAATAAAATCAAACACGAAACAAACAACGTTATTGTTATGGGTAGTCGCGGACTAGGTGGCTTTCTTTAAGGCGTTTCGGCTCTCGCCCAAGATTGTGCAGCGAGTTCTTCAATGGCGCGTCGTCCCCCGGGGATAAAGCAGTAGAGATCAATCTCTTACACGGTCGCTCTTGCACGGTGAGAGGATGTGAAACTTCTACACTTCATTCTTTCTCGAAACTCACTTAGAAAAATAAGAGATGTTCATGCGCTTATTTTTCTTTCTCTAAAAAATCCATTTTTTCTTTAAAACTCAAAAGACCTAGAATGGAAAAGCTCTCACACACACTTTTAAAAGTTTCAACCTCTCATTCATATAATAAAATTCTAATTTTATTTTTTAATATCAAGAATAAATATGGGATTAAATGAAAGACATTATTATGATGTTAATGAGCATCATTAACCCATTCAACAAAAAACGGTTTTGACATTAACACAAAATAAATTTATTACCTAAGAGAGAATAATTGTCATTAAAAACATTTAAATGAGACATTAAATTTTGGAAATCAATAATGTTTTTAAATATAATCCCA
>JAJJWW010019535.1:0-24975 GCA_023531295.1 Papaver armeniacum | reverse complement strand
TTTTTTTTTTTTTTTTTTTTTTTTTTTGAAACTGCAAGGATTGATATAAATTGAATCAAGAGTTTACATTGGTTGCTTCCTTTTCCAGCAAACTTCTAATATTGCCAGGAGGGTCATTACACCAAACTCTATTAATTTTTCCTACTCTAGCTGACTTAGACAAAACATCAGCTATTTTATTTTTCTCTTTTTGCACATAGTGACAGTGCCAAGAGCTAAACGATTGAAAGAGTATCTTAATGTCTTTAACAAGATTATGGAGTCTCCAACAATGAGTAGTCTTCCTTGGTGACAAAGATCAAATAACCCAGCTTAGTCCAGCTTCAAAAATACCTCCCCGCAAATTCTTTTCCTTTGCCCACTTAACTGACTTCCCAAAGTCCATCGCACTCTGCATGCTCCAGCACTTGTTGATTCATTCTAAGTAGATGCATTTTGATCCAAATATGTTTCCCTGCAAAATTTAGCAAAATAAGACCAATGCTACCGTATTGTTGTAGTAAGAACCATCAACATTTAAAGTAAGAGCTCCCGTACGGAGGTGGAGACCAATGCAAGTTTATCCTAATTTGCTTATTTGTGTTGTGTGGTTTTCACCAAGCCATTTCTGCATACTCGAGTAATATACTTCCCGTATTTCACGGATTATAATCTCGGGAGAAGTGGTGGAGTCTTTGAAAACCTTGTCACGTCTCTCGTGACCATATACACCAAGCAACTATTGCAATCTTGCACATATTGTCCTCCTTGATTTGACCAGACTTTCTGAGACTTTCAAACCCTGAACAAATCCAGTCCACCCCGATTGCCATTATCAGGAGTATGAATTCCCAAGGAAGCAAACCAAACAGGTTTTACCAGTGAGCATTCAAGGATGCAGTGTGTAGCAGTTTCAACTACTTGAGAACAGAAAGGGCAACTGAAGTCTCCATTTTGAATCGCATAAATTAGCTTGTCCCTGGTAGGAAGAATATCCTTTACACATTTCCATAAGAACTGGTTAATCCTTGGTAGAAGTGGTAGTTTCCAGAGCTTCTTAAATATGTTCTTCATTCTTGTTGAAGTAGGAGAGAAGTATTTGACTTTCAAACATCTTCTTATAGGCAGATTTTACTGTAAATTTTCCATTCTTTTCAAGAGACCAGACCATCTTATCTTCATGATGGGGGAAAATATTCATGGAAAGTATAAGTCTTGCAGTAGAGTCTTCAAAAAGAGATTGAATTAGATCTCGCATTCCACCTTGTATTATCCGTGTTTTGGTTGATAAACATAGGTATATTGCTCAAAGATTTGTTGCACTATTTCTTGGAGTTGGTGGAATATCAAGACCACGGATCCACTTATGCTTCCCGGATAAGAATGAGATGACCATTACCTAGACTCCGTCGTATTCTTTAGGGAAACTTAGTTCCGAGCTAATCTTTGGACCAAGACCAAGTGGCGAAGAGGATTTCTTTGCGTTGAAAATATCCCCATTTGGGAAATACTTTGCTTGAAGAGATTTGGAGCAGATGGAAGATTGATCGTAGGCATAACCTCCATGCGGATTTAGTGCAAAGGCTCGTTGAAAATATGGAGATCTCTAAATCCCAAACCTCCTTCTTCTTTTGGAGCATTAACACTCTTCCAAGTAACCAATTTATGTCTACCCTTTGTTAGTTTTCTTTTCTCCAAAACTTTTGTCATGAGGAGTTCATCTTCCTTATTGTCGTATCTATGGTTGTTTGAAACTTGTCATATGATGTACGAGATGGAATTAGTTACGTTCCTCACCATAATCGATCTAAGAAACTTGACATATCGATGCATCTCCACTTAGCTAGTCTGTTATCCATTTTGTCACCCAGAATTGAGAATGGGATTTTCTTGTTTCTTCCTATGAAGAAGGGCAGTCCCAAATACTTTCGTTAAGTTTTTAGAGTTCTATTTTGACTGTGGTTAAAAAGTCTGTTTTGAGTTTCAGTTCGGGTAATTTTATCATTCTTTTATTTGTTAATTTATTTGCTAATTTATTTGTTCTCCAAGACATTGTCCATTTCCATTTATAAGAGCTTCTCCAATGGTGAATCGGTGATTGTGTGTGTTTCCTAGGTGGCAACACAAAGAAGATATTCTCATTCTAATTTTTCCTTAAGTTTAGGGAGGAAAAATAGTTCATCTTCAATGGTGATGTTTGTGCTTTTTTATGAATTTAATGTAAATTTTATTTTTAGATTTTGAAATTAATTTAGGTAAGCAAAAGCTTAGAGCTTCTCCAATGGAATGTGTGTGAAGAAAAAAGTCTTCGTCCACATAGGATACTCAACAATTTTTACAAAAAATCATCTCCAACCCATTGATGTGAAGGATGATGTGGCAAAAAAAAAGTTGGACATCCTCTAGGTCAACCTCTAGTTTTAGACATTCACTTAGAGGATGTCTTCCCATCCTAGTCACATTTTTGTTAATAAAAATCATTAAAAACAAAAAAGGAAATAATTTTAACCAATTATATACCTACAAATAAGTAAAAGGATGATACAACATTTTATGGGTTGGAGACAAAATTTATTTTCTCCTAATATTTAGGATTGTATACCTAGTGGATGTCTTAAGAGTGATGCCACATATGAAAAATCCACAACCACCATTGGAGAAGCTCTTACTAGGATAGCTTGACATTGTCAAGGTGTATGTCTAACAAAAATTAAGCCATGTCATCTTCAGATTGATTTAAGAAGTTGGGGTTGGAGAAGAATTTTAGATAAAATGAATGTCTATCCTATGTGGATTAGACATTTACCATCACATACATTCCATTGGAGAAGCTCTAAGGAATCCTATTGTTGGGGCTTCAAAGAGCTGGTTTCTTTTGGGGGGCTAATACATAGAATCTCTTATCGTAATACTTTTTGTAATATCTAAACTACCATTAATTTGATTAGTGCTAATTAAAGTGATTACAATACTGTATTAGTGAATGAATTATACTAATCAAATGATGAAACCCTTCGTCACAATACTCAGGAAAACCTTATAAACAACTCCCGTGGCAATTATATCGATTCAAATCCGTCAAAAATTCGGGGGAAATCTGAGTTTTTACGTGTGACGGCAGGGATAATGTGCCGTCACTATCTAGCCAAAAGGTAAATACTATTGAATCGAGGAACTCGGTAGAATAAGCACAACATATGGGAAGTGAAGAACTGTTGGCCGTTATTTTGGGCCAGTATCACCCGAGTCTGTCTTATGGCTGGGTTACCATGTTTAGAAGGAAATTACCCCGTTCGTAAATGAATATGTAAGTTGAGAAATTTAGAGTTTCAACATGAATACATACTATGATTGAAATGTAGTAATACTTTCATTAATTAGACCACAATAAAACCAATTACGTACTTACTAGATCGGCATTACAGAGTTGGTTTTAATAACATCCCTTACGATGTATTAAAAAGTCTTTGATGATGGAGAATTGAGCTTCGAAGTTGAAATTGTAACCTTTCCATTTTCTGCATTCCTTCTTAGCTTGAGCTACGACTTCATCATCAGTCTTACCTCTAAGTCGAAGTTGCTTGCAAATACGAAGTAAATCCATATATTCTTCCACTTTTTTTTTAGTATTAGTGTTACCTGCTCTCTACAAAAATTATCAAAAAATTTACTCCAATAAACCACATTTTCTTCGTTCTTCTCCCTTTTTTGGATAACATAGTACAATTTTCTTTTGCAAAGAGATAGGTCTTCATCCAAAGTAAAGTTGGGTTTATCCTTTGAGTATATTGCATTGAGTCTGTATGGGTTTTGGGAGGGATTATTGATGTAAAAGGTGTGATTTTGATTTGGGATGGGTGGTTATATGGAGGTGGAGTTATTTCAATTATAAATAGTGGTTGAACAGCTAGAACTCTGTAAATGAGTCTTCTAACGGATCTGTTTTTCAAAATTCAAAAAGTAGCCGATAGGATGTGGCACAAAAGGAAATTTTAGGTATTTACTAGCTAGAAATGGCTATGTCGACTGCCGTAAAGAATTATAAACTGGTTTGGGGTGTATGCCATATTTACGTACTAGGAATTCCAAAGTAAATCTAGGTTTTACTTTATGTCGTGGTTTACGCTAGGAATCCGTGGTGAGCTTTTACTTTATGTTAGTTTTACGATTTGGAGTCCTAACCGTGTAACAGATGTACGGCCTGGATATCTAGTCGTAATATGGATTCAAAAAAAAAAAAGGGTTACCATTGAAAGGCACAGCTAGGTCTTTCACAACCGTAAAAAGAACACGGTTGGGAAACCTCCCTGTTTCTAGTTTTACGACCCAGAAATTCTAGTCAAGAATATGTGCCTTTTTTTTTGACAAACCTCGAGAGACTATCACGGATAGGATTCTTAACCAATCACTATTTATTGGGAAACCTAGTCGATGATAGGAATTCTGTTTTTATATTACAATTATATGCATTTACAGTTAGAGCATTTCTCGGTCGAACTCACAAGTGTTGCTATCTCAAGCTTGTTGTCAAATTTGGTTGTCAAAACTATATCTTAATTTCTAGTCTACATTTAGTCAGGTATCGGATTAGGACATAAGGTGTGTAGTTGAGAATCGGGATATCACTACGTTCAACCGTTTGAAGGCGAAGATCGACATGAGCGTTGGAGAACTTCAACATCAACGGGAAAGTGAAGACTGAACCACCTATTTCTCAAATTTTTCACCTTTCTATCTTTGAGACATTGTCGCATGACTAAATTACAGACAATACATAATACTAAATTTCGAGTCAATTTTACCTTAAATATTGTTCTCGGAATATGACTACTTAGAACATTTGTTCATACTTGATGAATTTGGTTATGAACAATTTATTGATCATGACTTAAATTATCATTCAAGATTTAATCATTTGAAAATAGCCTGGAACAAGTCATTATACACGGTTCGGTTACGGTCCATCCTAACTAGAGTGTGTATTCTGTTATGTTAATCTCAAGTCAAGTTTTTCATCTAACGGTGATTATTGATTACTTGGTTCCAAAGCTATCTTAGCTTAAACATAAAGCAACCTTGACCTTGCAAGTATATAAAAGGAGAACCTCTAACAACTGGGATCTTTGAATCCCTGACACTATTCGTGTGTGTCCTAGTTGTAAACTATAGTTGTCCTAACCTTCAAACCCTTATAGGTTTTAGCGACTAAAAGACTTCACCAAGTCTTCCTCTCCTTCACCTAGTTCGAGTATCCCGATCTTGTTTTGATCGTTGAGTTTCTCACCAAACGAGATAGATAGAAATCACAAGGTATATTCTGGCTCGCACTTTGTGATTCCATAAGTTTCGACTTGTGAGTTAAGTAATAATTTAGGCTGCTCTTCGAGAGACATAAGATCGAATTTTGAGGTTTGCTAGAATATGTCTATTGCAATCGATTTCCTACTTCACCTTGATCTTTGATCAGAACAGAAATCACAAATAGGCTTATCTATGGGAGGAAGATTGGTTTAAATTCTTCAATTGAGTTGAAATAACTTTTATGCTATAAAGGACGTTAGCTAAGGGAGTCATTTGCGCGGAGTCCTTCTGGGATTCAAGAGGAGTAAGGAGCGGGACTGTAACTGAATTGATGTGACGGTTTAATTCGGTATCAACTACATTCCAGTCCGATGTTCTGATAGTAGGCTAGTGTCTATAGCTGCTAAATACAGTTTGGTGTTTAAATTTGGACTAGGTCCCGGGGTTTCTCTGCATTTGCGGCTTCCTCGTTAACAAAACTCTGGTATCTTTGTTATTTATTTTTCTGCATTATATTGTTTATCTTTTATAATTAAAATATTACAATCAATCAAAGTAGATACATCCATCCTTTTTGTTGCATACGATTTGATTGATTCTTGGATATTGATTTTCGAGATCGTCCAAGTACTCTCACACATTATCAGATTCACGAATTTGGTTCTGTAAACTTTCGTATTGTGAGAGAATGAGATATAAACTCTACATATCATTCCTTGATTGAGATTCATTAAGTTGAACTATCGAAATTGTATTCGAGTTTAGTCCATACAGGTTGGCTAAGAAAAAGTTGGTGGTGTATATTGGTACCCCCACGTTTTTATTTACGTCTAGGTATTGTGAAGAAATGACCTAGCCGTAACTGCTCAAAAATTTCCATTTTGTTGAGTTTTTCATCACTGTCCTTTCAATTAGACAATAGGAAATATCAACATTCTTTCATATATGCAAAGCTATAAAAATTCATCCGTCCAAATTCATCACTAAACAACGAAAAATACTAAATAGACAAAGTTTTAAAAGATAAAAAAAATCCATGAAGGAAAATACTAAAGCCACTACAAATTGAATTAATCATTCAATGAATTCCTCGACCGATCCAGACTTCGAACCCGATCGCGATGCCTCATCATTTCTACTTCTCGTTATCTTTCTCCTCTTCTAAAACTTTAGTGTTAGAGCATTTCTCGGTAGAACTCGCATGCGTTTCTATCTCAAGCATGTTTGTCAATGTTAGTTATTAAAACTATAAGTCTTGATTGCTAGTCTACTTATAGATGTATCGGACTAGGACATAGATTGCATGTGTAGTTGAGCCTTAGACTTCACGGAGTTCATCATTTGAAGACGAAGAACTACTAAGGAGAGCTTGTGGAACTTCATCAACAAAGTATGAGCTAGAAAATTACAAACAACTTTATTTATTTTTTTGTTTTTCTTTTTCTTTTTTTTTTAAAAAAAACCGCTTTCATAATCAATGAGTAAGCATTACAAAAGGTCCCGGGGATGCCAAAGGAGCTCGGTTGACTGACAAAAGGTCTCAGGATAGCCAAGGGCGCCTGATTGAGTGACGAAATTTACAAAAGGTCTCTGGGGATGCTAAAGGCGCTCGGTTGATCGACAAAACGCCTCGGATAGCCAAGGGCGCCCGATTGACCACGAAATTTACAAAAGGTCCTGGGATGCCAAAGGCGCCGCTTGACCGACAAAAGGTCTAAGGATATCCAAGGCGCCTGATAGACTGACAAAATTTACAAATGGTCCCGGGGATGCTAAAGGCGCTCGATTAACTGACAAAAGGTCTCAGGATAGCCAAGGGCACCTGATCGATCGTGGTTTACAAAAGGTCCTGGGGATGCTAAAGGCGCTCGGTTGATCGACAAAAGGTCTCAAGATAGCCCAATGGCACCTGATCGACTGACGAAATTTACAAAAGGTCTCGGGGATGCTAAAGGCGCTCGGTTGACTGACAAAAGGTCTCAGGATATCCAAGGGCACCTGATCTACTCACGAAATTTACAAAAGGTCTCGGGGATGCTAAAGGCGCTCGGTTGACTGACAAAAGATCTCAAGATATCCAAGGGCGCCTGATAGACTGACGAAATTTAAAAAAGGTCCCGGGGATGCCAAAGGCACTCGGTTGACTGACAAGAGGTCTCAGGATATCCAAGGGCGCCTGATTGACTGACGAAACTTACAAAAGGTCCCGGGGATGCCAAAGGCGCTCGGTTGACTAACAAGAGGTCTCAGGATAGCCAAGGGCGCCTGATTGACTGATGAAATTTACAAAAGATCCCGGGGATGCTAAAGGCGCTCAGTTGACTGACAAAATGTCTCAGGATAGCCAAGGGCACATGATCGACTGACGAAATTTACAAAAGGTCACGGGGATGCTAAAGACGCTCATTGATCGATAAAAGGTCTGAGGATAGCCAAGGGCACCTGATCGACTGACAAAATTTACAAAAGGTCTCGGGGCTGCTAAAGGCGCTCGTATTGACCGACAAAAGGCTCCGGTAAAGCCAAAGGCATCCGATCGACCATCGACCAAAAAAAAAGAAAAAACACGAGAAACGTTGCGTTTGTCAACGCCTGCCAACCCAACATCCCTTTGAATGGAAGGAAACAAAGGGGGGGGGGTGTATGCGCATTTAACTAACGCCAGCCCCACCCAACACCCCTTAAAAGGGGAATATGGGCGTTTTAATAACGCTCGCCCACCCTACAACCCCAGAAGAAAGAAAGAAGGGGGAAAAAAAGGCGCTTCCACCCCATCTATCAATCCTTTACTACAAACGAACATAATAACACCTACAAGTTAAAAACAACAATTCTGACTATTTCCTCACATGCATATCCACGAATATAAAATAGTCAACAAAATGCTAGCAGCAATAGAAATTAATATAAACACCAATGAAGTATCCCATAATGAAATACCAGCAAAAGAAAATAATCCAAACACCAACATCCCATAATAAACACCAAGTCTAAACAAAGATCAAGTCCAACAAAAAAAAAATCAATCAAAGCTTCTCCAACTCCCAGCTCGTTTCTCTTCGAGCTCAAAGAAGGATCTCCGCTTGGCAGCCCTCGGCCCGCAATACCGTCATTTGCCAAGCCAACATCTCGTAAGCAACAGGTTCAACACCGCCCTCTTACTAGAAGTCGTCTCCGAGAACTTTGGAGATTCTCCTCCAGTTGAGAAATTCCTGCTGTAAGACGACCGCGAGAATCATTGCGCTCTTCACCTTACCAACAGCCTTTAACCACGCCAGGAAAATTGACATTAAGCGCAGATTGAGTAGAAGCCTCCCACCAAACACGCCTCTTGCCTCGTCGACAGGATCATCCCCTACATGTGCAAGCTGGTCCGTAATCTCCAGGAGATTCCTAGTCATGTAGTACAAGATAGGAATACCCAATATACCCACCTTCGCCATATGACCGCCGCGCCGACAATGTCTCTATAAGTAGCGGCAAGAGAAGTTGGAACTGTGGCCGTGAACAAGAGTATGGGCCAGCCTCGGTATCACTCACCACCAAAAGGGAAGTGAAACTGCGCGTCCTCTGGGTCTCATTGTTACAACAAGGCTGGTCGGAGCATTAGTAGGAGGAACGTTAGCCGGCTTCTCTGTAAGAACAGACGAACTGCCATCATTTACTTTAGTGTGCTTAAAGGACCTATCGCCACGTCGGGTTTCGT
The DNA here is from genome assembly GCA_023531295.1 of Papaver armeniacum. Taxonomy (NCBI): domain Eukaryota; kingdom Viridiplantae; phylum Streptophyta; class Magnoliopsida; order Ranunculales; family Papaveraceae; genus Papaver; species Papaver armeniacum. The sequence goes on along the minus strand of JAJJWW010019535.1, from coordinate 15,989 downwards.
GGCCTCTTTTCGTTTCTTACCCATGTCCTAACACCAACAACAACATGTCAACGAAAGGAAAGGAAAATGAACAACAAAAATGTAATAAATAACCAGGAAGGAGAAAGGAGGAAAACCAACCTCGTGAATCGACGAGCCTAGTGGAGTATCAAAGAACTTTAGGACGAGACATGGAGGAACTAGAGGAGATTCAGAGTCACTAGTGGAACCTGACAAACGATAAATGAGCATCATTGCAAAGCCAACTTAGATTTATATATATATATATATATATATATATATAAAAAAAAAAAAAAAAAGAGGTGAGAAGAGGAAGGTAAAGAGAGGAATGACAAAAACAAAGACACGTATTAAATAGGAAGCTACCTGCAGGAGCATTAACGTCTAATGCCACGTGGGATGAGGACCCACCAAAAACTGACCAGCTAGACCCATAAGGGCTCATCGATTGCAAAACGACACTGGGAGACACCGGAAGTTCACCCCTTCCATGAACAGTTTCAGCACTAAGAGGCCGAATTGACGATACGCGAAGGCACGGTGATACCCAGCCAGCCCCGTAGGGAGGGTAACCCCAAGTCTCTCAACCGGTCCACAAAAGAAAAAAGTTGGGGGATGCCGCTCATGTCCCTCCTAGGTTGCGAAGGCGCTCCTCCTATGGCTTTGACGTGACCGAAAAGGTGCAAAAGTTAGCAGAGAAACAAGGGCGCGGAGAGCGAGAACCGATTCGGTTCCCACCCGGCTTTCTTCTTTAAACTACTCGGTCCAATCACATTCGGGCATGTTTAAGTATTCCTCCATCACGAAGAAGGAGCTTTCCCACCCCAAGTTATTGGAAGGAGGAGCTCCACGGGGAAATGATTTTCACCATCCATATCAATCAAAATAAAGCGTGGAAACATAATGACAAAACAGAAAAAGGAGCAAACATATATATAGCAAGTACATGGGGCGGCAGAAGGACTAGTGGACGTCTTCACATTTAATCCCGGAGGCTTTCGGTCGTAAAACGCCCCTTTCTTTTGGCTTCACACAGTTCATGACCATCGGGCGGGCCCCAAGAGGTCACCACAGATCCGAAACGATCTTTGTTGGCGGAACGAAACGATGCTCAGCAGCCACGGCATCATCAAGCTTGACCCAACCAGACGCATGAAGTTCTCAAAGACCTTGGTCAGTCAGAGCACGAGAGGGAGAAGACTCGCGCAAAATAAGGTTCAAAGCTCGACGCCTTAAAAAATCATGATACTCGTGGGATTTCTCGGTAACCGCCAGGGGCCGCGCGGAGATGGGTTGCTTAAATGAAAAACTGATCCCCCGATCAAACAAACAAGTCGCCCCTTTGAAGACATAGCGGTTGAAGCTGGTGACGATGTCTTCAACGTTGGAACTATTTGGAGGAGGAAACCTAGGAGGAACCCCCTGATCAAACCCAACTTGTCGAGCCGCGCGATCAGGATTATACGACATAGCAATGATTTACCGCATAAAAACCGGGGAGAAAACCTGTAACACGGCCATCACCGAATCAAAGTCCGCATTTTAGATAAAGGCTTGAGGAATCCAACTCAACATTAAAAGGAGAGCAAGAAAGTCATAGTGCACCGGACATGAACGACCATCTTGGTAAGGAAATGGTTTGAAATCCTTGGCTATATCTAGATGCTTTGCCTAAATTTCCCTTCGGTATCTTCCCCTTCATGTTCCACAAAGCCATCCGCGGGTAGCTATAGACAACAAGAAGCTTTTTCAATGAACCATCATCCTGTTTAACATCTTCTTCACGATGGATGGCGAGGTCATTTGGTTCCGGCACGCATGGGGAGACGTGTTCCCAGTACCAAGCCTGCATGAAGGAAGCATGGATGTAGGTCTCGATCTTGTGGGACGAGCCCACTATCTGGAGATCCAGGAAGAACAAGTCAAGATGACAATACAAGCCGCCTAAAAACATCAGTGCGAGTGGAAAAGAAACACCGCGGGTAACAACACCGACATCGGCACGAGCTCACCTTTAATGGTATCTTGGGGACTATACTCAAACACATCATGGCAAAGCCGCAATGTGATAAAGCGGCTAACTCCGTGCGGGGATTCTCCTCCTCACGCTTGCGAGGAACGCTTTTTTATCAACTATCTGTGGAGCCCAATACTTCAACCAGAAAGGGAAAGAAGCACGACGGTTGACCTTGACAACCCACTCGGGATCAGTTTCCGGTGGATTGGATGGACCATAAGATCGCCTCATGAGCGCGAAAAGAGATGGACATCGCCGATCGCCGGACGAGCGTTTAGGAGGCATTTTCTTATCCTATACCCACTTGGCTTTCAATTTCTTGGTTGACGAGGGTGTCTCCTTTCCGGGCGCAGCCTCTTTACCTTTGGCCCGCTCCGGAGGCGCTTGGGTCTTCCGAACCAGTTCAAAACGAGAATCGTCCTTGCACTTCAGCAGATAAGTACACGATTCCTTGTCATCATCATTTACCGCTATGAAAATAGCCGCCTCCTCATATGAATGACTACCATGGATCGAAAGCCCTGTAAGGGCGACTACATCCTCTAAAATGATAGTCGCTTCTCCCCATGTTGTGAGAAGGGTATGAACCGAAGGAATCCAACGACATAAGAGCCACGTTATATCACGAATGCACTGTTCACTTCCCGCTTAAGAGGCGAAAGTATAGCTTCCTCGATGTTGGACCACCGGAGTGCAACGACATCGTCGTGGTTGGAACGTATACGAGCTGCCCAATGTGGCCACACCGGATGAGTTTTCGACTTGGACCGAATATCGATTAGGGGGAGATTGTAATTGTTGTGATGAATAGCCATCCGTGGAACATTTTTAAATGCAAAAGTATCCATGCTCTCCGATTCGGGTTGCATAAGCCATCCGGGAGCAGCAGGGTAAGGCAGCACATGAGGGTTTAAAAGGCGAGAAACAAATATATCTTCTAAAGGAAAAGCGCGCTCACCTCCTCGAAATTCCCTTAACCTCAACGCGCGCTTTAAGGCGGGACCACCGTGAACTCGGCGATTGTATATAATCTACCGTCTGCTGGAGCGGGCAAGATGATCTCTTCCTGGTTAAGATGCTCTATTTCTTCAGAACCATTGCTATTAGGCTGTTCGGATTCATTACTCTCGTCGGATGATGGACCGCTAGAGAAACTATCAGACATGGCGAGTATATGGGTATGTTTAGAAGGAGGAAAGAAGGAAAAGCATCAGGGGAGAAACGGATTGACAGATCTATATATAGGGGGGGCTTTGAGGTCGAACGTGGAAGTTACTAAGGGGAAGTGGTAACCGTTAGAAACTGAAAAGGTTTTGCATGATGGGAAATCAAAGCGTCGCCCACGATCGCAGATTTGATAAACGACGAAATTTGCCGCTGAAAAACAAGGCGCCTAAAGGAGATCCTTTTGACTATTGGATCATCGATAATTGACCCAATAGTCAGGGGACTAATGTTGATACATGAAAAAATATCCCCTTAACGAGTTGGAGATGCCCCTAAGAGTAGAGGTGAACTTGGGTTAAGATGTAGGACTTGGGGACTAAACCCAAGCCCAAATAGAGATACCCATAAAAGATGGGAGGATAAAGGAGGAATTAATGAAGAAGGAAGGGGTTATGTTAAAGAATGGAATTAAGGGTAATTAAGAGGTATTAGGACATGTGTCATGTAGTAGTGAAAAGCGGGGCTTTTAGGAAAGCCTATAAAAGAAAGGACAAGGTACAATGGAAAGACAACTCTCTCTTTTAATATTATTGGAATTGTGAGGTCATGTGTAATAGCTAAGACGGGTAGAACCTAAATCAAATTCACCCCTCAACACGTACCACCATCTCCCTCCAATCACTTTCATCATTCCTTGATGTCCTTGATGTCGAACTGTCTCCCTTCTTGAAGTATTTCCTCGCTTACGGATCCAAACTTTCCACATAAGGATGAGACCACTCTTAATACCATTCCCTGTAACTCGCACCCGCACTGGAAGTGCCATGAGAAGATTCGATCCCTCTTCTACACATTTGGTTTACTACTTCGTAGCGAGCATTCTAATGATCAATCAACGGTGCTGGTTCATAGGTCAATTTGACATCTTTGTCCTTAAATTGGGAGTTGGTTATGCTCAGTTTAAAACGAGAGGCTTCAGGTATCATTTTTTGGACAATACCAATTTGACGGAGTGTTCTACGAGGATCTAAAATGACAAACCCAGTTGGATGAAATGAAGGTCCAACATAGGTCGCCACACCAAAAAAATATTATATCACCAACTTCATTTTCTCTATCTTCATCAAGTCTCAAATATGGATTAAATACCACATCACATTGTCAAAGCATCCATTTTTTTCCTCATGTCCACCATTTCCATCTCTTTAGCCTTGTGTAGGGTCCCTCGAAGGGGTATCTTCCTCCTGTAGCTTTCTCCAGAGCCCACTTCTTATCCCGATAAGACCTCAAGCATTTAAAATGGTCGTAAGCCCAAAACTATGGAAAAAAATATTATAAATAAGATATTACACACAAACCAATAAACAAGTAACAAAAGAAACATTTTTTATATGGAAACAGCAAGATACCTGGATAAGAGCAATGCATCCCACAATTTATGTTTCATTCCAGTTGGAAACTTTGCAAAGATTTCGCATCACACTAGAAAGGAGGGCGGTGCCCCACGAGTACGTAGGTACCTCGTTTGTTTCTGATCGTCACTTAGAGACTTCAACCACTGCAAATAAAAAGCATTTACCTTAATTATTTCCTAAGAAATCGGGGAAAAGACGGTTTCAAGAGAATGCAACAAGTAAGCTATAACTGTATGTCTAGCTCTTGCTTCATCCATCACCACCTCTCCATTATCAGCCTTGGGGCCACAATTCTCAAGCTTCTACCTCAGACGAACCATGTTAATCTTCCTTGCCATCTTAATTGATTCCTGACGTGCACCCGGTACACTGAATGGCCTTTTAGATCTAGGAAAGGCTCCGCCATAAGCTAATACCTTCAACATCATGTGTCTACGTGCACTACATAGAAGTAAGCTTGGGATATCTTAGAAACTGTATTTGAATGGAATACCTCGAAGAAAAAAACAAGGGTTCAACACCTAACTTCTAACTGGGAAAACCTTCGTATGGCTGACAAAGATTCGTTTGAATAATTTAATCATAAGTTATGTGAGATGGTGAATGTTTCTCATGCGTTAGGTAGGACTATTTCAAAAGGGATGTTTTGATGAACATTCTGAGATCTTTTCCAGCTCTATACGAGTCTAAGAAACACGCAATCACTGAAGGAAACGATCTTGCAACTCTTTCCAAAAGTACTCCCATTTGAAAGTTAAAGATCTTTGATCATGAACAACATGCTAAAGTCGGAAAAAAAAATCGATTTCAAAGCATTTAAGAACATTGAAGTGCTTGATAAAAGTGAAAGTGTCGCGTTCTGAGAAACATCTTGGTGATAATTGTGATATACAGAGAAACTTGGTTTTGGTCAGATCTAAGTCGACAAGGTCTATAATCAACAAACTAACGACCAACACTTAGTCGTCAGGGTACCATTCTAATAACATGTCGATCATTAACAAAATGGAACATAGGAAATACAAGTTATTAATCACTATTAATCAAGATGTGTAGGATTTTTAAAACTTGACCTGACGAATAATAATATTACATCACTAGTTGGCAAATTATTAGGTTAAATATCGTGACGACCCTGTAAATATCACTTTCGGATATGAAAAGTCGTCACAATTTCAAACTAAGAAGATGTTGATTATTCCTAAAAATGAAAAGTCGTTAGGGTCAACAGAGCGTTACCATAATGACCATATAACTGCAGTTCCATTATTTCGAATTTTTTGGCCTAATTTGACAAGCAAACAACAAAATGAAGTACTGGATTGAGTTTATGTATCACTTACTTTCTCAATCTCGTTATTTGTTCACTTTGAGCATTTTATTCTTCACCCACTGTTTTTTTTCTTCTATTTGTATTGTTGCATTTGCTTTCCAATTTCAGGGTCATGACTATTAGGTGTTCTATTAGTGTGTTTCACACGTGGATGCATGTTTGAAGATTAATCGACGATGAAATTTTCGAATCGACGAGTATTTTATATATAGGATACTCTGGTGTTCTATTAGTGTCAACACATTCTATAGAAAACCGTTCTTTGGTTTCAAAAAGAATCAAAGAAGATTTCAAGTATAATTTTTTTCTAATAAACATTTCAAGCACAACTCAACCAAATTTTATATATAGGATTTATAATAATCTGATTAGAAATAGGGGCATTTTTTTATCTACATTTCATTTAGTTAGAAGTGTCAATCAACCTGGATGGCTCGAGATATAAACTTGATTGGGTGCCCATTGGACTATATTATTTTAGAAACAAGAGTCCATATCAGAATTAAAATTCTATTATTTTAGCGAGGATACTATATTATCGAGTATTATGTTGACAAAAATTTATAATCTAGGCATGCATTTTCTTCTTTTTTAGAAGATTTCCAAACTTCTACCAGAGGATTTAAAATATTTAATGCATGTCCCATCTCAGGCCTTTAGCATGGATCACGTAGTTTCCTCGTTCGAGTTAACCTGGGGTCGATAAACTATCTGACATCAACTTTGTTAGCAATGATTTTACAAAACCATGTTTTTAGATGAGGTTCTGCGGCTTCTTCCAATTTCTCAAGATCCAAAGATTTTTGACATGTGAGGATCTCTATTAGTACCATTCCTTTATTAATATCATGTGACTATCTAGTTTTCAATCTTGGAAACACATTTTCAACCTTTATTCCTGCTACCCGTATCTTGATAGAATGCTTCCCATTAGGGGCCTTTTCCCCAAGACCAAAATCCGAAACTTTGGCTCTCTTTTCATCCGTTAGAAAAATATTTTTGGATTCCAAATCTTTATGAATGAAGCTCTGATGACAAATATTATGCAAGTAATCAGTCCCCGCGCAACATCCAGTGCTATTAAAACTCATTCTTTCCATGTAAGAGGATTAACGCCTCTTTGATTCCATATGAACATAAGTTCGCTCAATGTCCCCTGTGGCATTTACTGGTAGACCAAAATTATATCTTGATCATCAATGCAAAAACCCAACAATGAAACCAAATGCTTACGTTAAACCTTCATTAGAAATGAAGTTTCTGCTTGAAATCATCATTTAACAATTGAAGTATAAACTAACTCAAAGAAATAGTATTAGTACTTAACAAGAGTGATACCTTTGTACAAAAACATATTTTTTTTTGGAATAAACATTGATTCATTTCGGAAACCATCAATCTTTAGAAATCTGACATATATACCCATTATATATGGCATGCAGTGACTAAATACAACCTATAATCTAGTTAAATGCAACCTAAACTAAATACAACCCAAATTAGTTTTAAGTATTACAACCTAAACGATTGACTCAAATATTTTCCCAATATTTTTTTCCTTAGTAAATGCATTCAAATCTAACCTCCTACGTTCTCTTACATGATTATAGATAATGGAAAATCACCATCACGATGATCCTTCCTACTTCCCCAAACAAATCAATTGATAATATCAACCGATCAAAATACTTCCCAAGTCCAAAAGTCCCAAACCTAAATCACTGCAACAACTTAAAACATAAAGAATTATAAAGTGCTTCAAATCAATGTCATTATCACTATAATCCATTAACTTAATACCTTATGATCACTTTAATCATGTGCTAATGAAAATTTGACAAGAATCAAGTTAATATTACACCTTTTTCACAAAACATTGACTTGAGGCATAAGAAGATGATCCATTTTCAATGCCAAAAATAAGAATTAAGAATAAAATGAACTAGCTTAAATAAAAATGGGATTGGTATAATCATACGGTTAACAAAAACGGTTGGTAATTTTTAGATTAAAAGTAGGGTTTGACTTTCAAGGTTGTATTTAGTTATTTTTAAAATAAAATAAATAAAAAGTTTAAAAGTATAATCTCGATTATATTTAACCCCAAGTGTAGATTGTATTTAGTTAGTGCCTTATTATCACATACTTAAATACAAGAAGGAACACAACTTCACATTCCGTAAGAAATCAATATACTTTACTCACGCTTAAGATATCATTTATTTGTTTTGTTTTGACTGTTTTTTCAATCTACATGAGGTGGCAAAGGTTGAAAACCATCTCTCCCAAACACATAAGCGCCACATAATGTATATAGTCGACCGATGTTATTAAGCGGTTACTTAACAGGTCATGTAGCAGAATTGGCTCCCCGAAAGTAGTTATTGAACTTTAATAAAACTACGTGAGACAGTATTTTTAATGTGGTATTATGTAAAAGAATTTTTTTTTAATGTTGTAAAGTTTTAAAGAATGATTTTTTTTTGATATAAATAGTTAATTAACAACAAAGTACAAATTCGGGGTGCACATTCCGTCTTTATTGATTCGTTAAAAAAATCTCACAAAACCGCTTTTTTTTCGGGTTTATTTTTATATTTTCGTTTAAATGGTGCAGAGATATGGAGAGAGGTCGGTATGGTAGGAAGATGGAGAAGATGAAAGTCAAACTGATAATATAAAATAAATTGGTCTAGTTTTAGTTTTAATTATAATTTCTATGGATAATTTCGTAACTTTTTCCATTTTTGACACCCTCTAGCCTTGCTTCAAAATCCACTTAAAATTATGTATACCCCATTTTGCATGATTGCTAAAGGGGGTGACTGGAATTACCAGGAGGGTACCATTTCATATGAGACAAAAGATTTACACCCGTTCCTGATCGTCGGATCACTCAAACGGTACCCCTGCTAATCCCGGAAACCCCCTTTAAGGAAGTTCTTATGGTTTGCTCCCACTATGGACTCAAAAAACTTGAAAAACGGATGGGCAAACCAATAAATTTGAGGGTTTGATGAGCGCGGCTGTAGACTAAACACGCGCTTGATCAAGAACTGTACAGCGGCACCAAACACGCTGGCGTGTGATAAAAAACTGTCAGTATTTTACTACAAACGCGAGCGTGTGAAATGAATCCTTCAGCGTATTACCCAAAACCGCCAATGGCTAAATCTGGACGGCTGAAAAATCTTGTCATCCAACGGCCAAATTTTTTAGTTTTACAAATACTCCTCATTTCAAATCCAAATTCACACTTTCTACACAATCTAAATCTTTTCACTCACAATTCATCCAGAAAAATGCCTCCCTGAGTTCGTGGTAATAGGATCACTCAACAAGAGGATTTAGCTATTTATAGAGACTTTGTTTTTCACACACAAGATGTTGTCGATAGGAATGTAGCCGAATCGACGATGTGTTTCTAGGAGAAAATTTATAAAAATGTTCACCGCTGAAACATGGAACATCTATGGGCGTGATTCTGACGGATTGTCGCATCGTTTTAGTGTAATTAGTCGTCATGTATTAGAATTCGTAGTTTTACTAGTGCATAATCACAAATAAACTCGACGGTGAAGCGGTAAATGAAGTGGAACCTAAAACACTGTCGATGTGGGAAGTATCTCACGGCGGAGCATTCGACTTCCAAGCTTGTTTCAACATTCTTAGGGTGCTCAACAAATTCAATCCCTACATCGCACTAGGAGTTCCACCATCCGACCATTAAATGAGGACGAAAATTGATGCCTATGTAGCAGTTGTTTTAATCTAATTTATTTCCTTTATTCTCATGTATGATGTAGTTTTTTAATCCATTATAGTATGTTTTTATTTATAAGAAATGTTTAAATTAGTTATGATATTGATGGTGCAAATGTGAAGACATCCACATGTTTGGTTTAGATAATGATAACACAAAATAAACATCAAACTGCTAAATAACATAATACCATAGTGAATCGATTTGTCCCTTAACTTTAATCATCCCAATCCACCAAAAAGCACTTACGACATTTCCATACTTTCCATATTTGTCTTCTTCAGTTAAGTGTACAAATGCGTAAAAGTCTTGCAATCGGGGTTTGAGCATCCATTGATTCTCTATGGACAATGTTTATATTTGTGATCTCATCTCCACAATGCTCATAGTTTCTTCTTCAATTTGGCTTTAAGTTTGAAGTTTTTGCAGAGTGTTGCAAACTTTTCTTCTTGCTTTTTAACCTTTATAGCATCATCTAGCATATTTGGTTCCTCCGGAAAATCTTGACATTGCAAATACCTGAGATTTTCCGGTTTTGATTCAATCACCATTCTGATGCATGAATAACCTTCCCGCGGACATTTTGAATACATCTAAGGGCATTGCATAAGACTGTGGTTATCCATGAAACATAATGGACAAACCACTTTTGCTACGACACATAATATTTGCTTCACTTTGCCTTTATAAAATATGGTGGATGTTGTTGGTTAAGAAAAAAATCTATTGGTTTAGTTGATAATCAAACCTAGTGGTGTATTTATAACAGTAAAAAAAATAGTCGTTGATAATTCAAATGAGCGGTCAAAGTAAAGTCGCGTGGTTTTGCTTTGACCGCCAACGACTACATTTCCAACGACTCTATTTTCTTTCTCACCCAATAAATTCCATTCTTCACATCTCCAAATACACATTTTCTTATTTCTTTCTAAAACTCTTAATCTCTCTCACCCTGCAGAGATGTCTGCTAGGATTCGTAATCCTAAGTTTACTGAAGAAGGGGATTTAATTATATGCAAAACCTACTTTTTTCATAGGGGGGATAACATTTTTACAACGTTCGTATCACTGACGGGGAACCCGGGAAACCAAGATGCTCGTCGATTTTATGCTCGCTTTCAATCAATTAGGTTTGCATTCAAGCCATTTCTTGCTCCGGTAAGGGAAGTTGATCAAGAAAAGTTCATCGGTGTAACTGAAGCTGAAGTAATCCAAACAACCCTTGATAATTGGGAGGAAGCTCACGGTAAACCTTTTCTTTACGAAGATTTTTTCAACATTCTTAAAGATGGTCCATCTCAAGCACATTTTTACTGCACTCGAATATCTCTCTCGATCTTTACAATGGAGGAAGATGTTACTTTTGTTCAATGTTGGTTACATCGTATGATGAGACCAATGAACAATGACTATTTCTGGGAAAGAGTATTGGAACATTTTGTAGCGTCGCGGAACGAAACCATAAGAAACAATAAGATACTAGAACTAAGATTTTCATTCATCACTAATGATATCAAATATTATACAGAAGTTTCGTGAATGGTTCACCGTAGCAATTCTAGATTATCCAACGAAGAACCGGTGAGTAATACCTTTGTCCTCACTGATAAACTGCATCATAATATCTTAACTAATAACTTGTTGTTTATCTGTTTTACAAAAAACCATCGCTCTCATACCAAGTTTACTGAAGAAAACGGAAGAGAGTATAAGCATTTTGAATGCTATGAACTCTATAGAGATAACGTCGCTGGATTTAATGTAGTTTGATGTTATTGTTGTGGTTTATTAAAATATAGTTTGATGTTAGATGCAAGTTTAAAATATAATAAATATCGCTTAATCTGAAGTGGGAATCTATTTTAAAATCATTTTTTTTTGAAGGAAACATAATTTCATTGATATTAATCCTCAAATAATATGAGGTGTTGCATAATACAATTTGGTGGTTCATCTTGAATCCACCATCTTTTTACATAATTAGAGATTGCACTTTAAGCAAGATCATGTGCAATATAATTTACGTCTCTAAAAACTGATGTGAACCTAGCTTCACTAAAATTCTTGACGCGATCTCGAATTGAGAGGATCGTAGAGGGAATGTTCCATGGTATCTCATTCGTGTTCCCTGTGATAGCTTTAGGAATTTTTATAGCATCTCCCTCCACTATAATTTTAGGAACTTGTAACCTACCAGCCAATTGGATACCGAGATCAGAGGCTTTCTACGCAATTGAAGAAATAGTTTGAAAGCAGTAAGCACCACTCCCCAAATGGTTTCATTGATTGATATAACGACCAATTTTTTTACAAGATATAAACTTAGACAATGATAAACAATACTAAACAACTTCAATAAAAATCAAGTACAAGCTTTGGCCTTCTGTTTGTCTTCATTTGACGTATCTTCCATTCAACGCGCTCTTTAACAACTTTCGCCTTTGTTTTTGAATTTTCTTTGTTAACTTTCAAAATTGTAGCTCTTCTCTCGCCTTTTAGCTAACATTTTCTGGAGCAACTTCAAAACTTGCACTTCCCTCTTACAATTTTCAATCTTTTTAAAACTTCCACATATCTTAGAAACATCAGCTTCAATTTTTGCATCGCAAAAAAGTGTGATCCCCTTTTCAGCCATTTCACAAACAAAAAATTAAAATAGATTTAGAAGAGAAAATTCAAGAGAAGTGAATGTTGGTGTGAGTAAATTGTTTGAAGATGGTGGTAAGTTTATAAAGGGAAAAAATGCCCGTCTTTTACATTTGAAAACTAGCCGTTGGTGGTTGTACATCACATGCCAGCATGTTTAGATTGTCCGCCAGTTTTTTCTTCAGATGCCAGCGTATTAAATTGACACGCGTGTTCAATGAGCAGCCACCCACTACTTTTTACCATAATGTAAAATACAGTTTGACCATCCACCCGACTAACAAACTTTGTGATTTGTACATTGCCATAGTAATTGCCCTCGGCCATCATGCCATTTTGTCCAAAGGGAAAAATATCGTTTGGTCCTTTTTTAGGTGGGCCCATGTCTGTTTAGTCCTTTGGTCAAACGCCTTTACTGTTTGGTACATAATTATTTAAAAATATTTAAATAGACAAAAATACCCTTCCATGTTAAATTTTTCTTTTTGTAAGAGAATTTCCGTGCTAACAAAACAGACTTCATTCCTAGGAATGAAGTCCATACAAAAAAGCTAAAAAAAACAGACTTCATTCCGAGGAACAAACCATACAAAAAGTTAAAAATGACTTCATTCCCAGAACGAAGACCATACAAAAAGAAAAAAAGACTTCATTCCCAGAATGAAGTCCATACAAAAAGTTAAAAATGGACTTCATTCCCAGGAATGAAGTCCATACAAAAAGCTAAAAAGCAGCACTTCATTCCAGTGAATGAAGTCCATACAAAAAGCTAAAAATACAGACTTCATTCCTAGAATTAAGTCCATATAATATCAAATCAAAGAATAAAAACAATCATCTTCATCTTCAATAACATTATCAACATAATCTTATCATCTTCAACATCAACAACACATCGGTATTCATCGTCTTCATCATTCTTTAACAAAGAACATCGCTCAACAACGGCAACATCGTTGTTGTTCGGCTGTCTTCATCGCTCTCAAAACAAGAACAACAACAACATCCGTGTTAATTTGTTGTTCATCGCCTTCATCGCCTCCAAAAACAAGAAAAGAATAAAGAATAACATCGTTCATTCAAAATTATCATATTTGTCGTAGCCGCTGCCTCAAGAACACATCTCGTATTCATCCGTATTAATCATCACCGACATGAGTTCATCTTCATCAACAACATCAAATAGATTTGGTTCTTCATCAAACAACAATAGCAGCAGATTTGGTTCATCTTCATTAACACGAGCAAAGAAACATCATTCTTCATCGTGATAAGATCCGAGCATAAACATCGAAAGCGACGATTTGGTTAGCTTCAACACGAAGTTCATCTCATTAACATCAAGCGAGAAAAAAAAATTCAGATCTAGAAAAAAAGATGAGAGAGAAAGTAACCGAAATGATTTATTCTCTTATACTTTTTTGACTATATATAATGGTCCTTATCCAAAAGTATTTCTGCCACTACAACGATGTGACATTTACATCATCCATGACATCAGCCAGACTCAAACAATAATTTTTTTGACAAAACTATAATTTATATTACCAAATAGGACTAAATGACGTTCGACTCGGTCAATTTGATCAGATCATCCTAATATATTATTCCTGGACCCACCCGGTATTCCTACTTGTCCAAATTCCCTGATATTTATGTGCACTTCACAATAAATACGCATAAGGCGCATTTTAGAAAGATCCACACCTTGTTTTGATTAATAATTTCATGGTTCTTCTCTTTTCCCTTTCTTTACCCTCCTCTCCACTCTTAGAACAAGGTTCCGTCTCTCTGTTTCTACCCTTGTTTGATACCAATTAAAATTACAAAACTCAAATTGAACCCAATTCAGAGCTTAAAGCTTCAATCTTTATAACTTGAGATCGCATTCTTGGTTTGTTTCTGCAAACCCTAGTAGTGATGAAGCTTGTTCTATAGGAGGAAATTTCTGTTGTTTTTTTCTTTTTGAGATAATAATGACGGTCCCATGGGGCGGATTAAGTTGTTGCTTAAGTGCTGCAGCTCTTTATCTTCTTGGAAAGAGCAGTGGAAAGGATGCAGAAGTCCTGAGATCAGTGACGAAAGTTAGTCAATTAAAAGATTTAGGTAAGTGAATGAATTTCTCTTTTGTTTATTGTTTTTTTGATTGCCCCCAGTATTCATGGACTCGACATTGTTGATTGGGGCATTGATAGCACAACTGCTTGAGACTGCTTGTAAAGTGTTGCCGTTGGTTGTTACTATATCCGGACGAGTGAGTTCGGATACACCGATTACTTGCGAGTATAGTGGTTTGAGAGGTGTTATAGTCGAGGAAACGGTAAGAGAGATTGTGATTCATAATGATGTTAAATTGATGTTGTTGGTGTTTGTTTTTTCCAGTTAATTTCTTTCGGTGAGGTGAATGTTTTTGTTTATGTTTTCTTTACAGGCAGAACAACATTTTCTGAAGCATAATGATGCTGGTTCTTGGATACAAGATTCGGCTTTGATGTTATCTATGAGTAAAGAGGTCCCTTGGTATGTGGTGAGTAAAGCTCTTTCTGCTCCCTACTTATCCAGATAACTTAGCTCATATCTAATTTGTTTAATTCTGTGGTTTTGGTTTGTTTCATTGTCGTGGATATGTGTCCAAACTTAGCTAGTAGATGTAGGTTGTCTTAAAATGAGTTTTTCACATTGTCAGTCACGGAATCATGTTTGGAACCTTAGATTTTAATGATAGGAATTTCCAATTTTGGGCTAATCTGTTCTTTTTAAAATCTCTTTTTATCAGGATGATGGGACCGGTAGAGTTTTTGTTGTGGGAGCGCGAGGTGCTACAGGTCTGACATTAACTGTGGCAAGCGAAGTCTTCGAGGAGTCGGGGCGTTCTCTTGCACGAGGAACACTGGATTATCTTCAAGGTCTCAAGGTTTGTCCTTATTTGTGTATTTACTGTCATTTGTGGGTATTTAAGTTAGATGATGTCCTTACGTAACAGCTTTGTGGTTAACAGATGCTTGGAGTCAAGAGAATTGAAAGAGTTCTTCCTACTGGGACTTCCTTAACTGTGGTTGGCGAGGTAAGTTTCACTTGTGTTGTAGGCAGTCTCTTGGGTGGCAACAGGAACTAATTAAGTGTCTCCTGAGTTCCCAATGTTGGTGAGATTGGTATGGAATGATGCATACTCTGAAGGGTCTTACCAGCAAGTGGTGCACTGTGCTAGTTTAACTGAAGTGTACTGTACAAATTAATTCACCATTTCGTTGTGGTTTCCTTATACTTGCATAGGCTGTCAAAGACGATATTGGAGCCATCCGGATACAGCGGCCGAGCAAGGGTCCATTTTACGTGTCACCAAAAAGTATTGACCAGCTTATCGCAAATCTTGGGAATTGGGCAAGGTAGGTTTTAGATGTAAAGTGCACAAGTTTTCTCCTTCACCTTTCCATAGAATCTGCATGTAGCTAAGAAGTTATTTCCTGCAGGGTGTATAAGTATGCGTCTATGGGGTTCACTGTCTTTGGGGTTTATCTACTGGCTAAGCATGTTATTCAGTATATCATGCAAAGAAGACGTCGCTGGGATTTGCAGAAACGGTAAAGTTTTTTTTTTTTTTTTTACTAATTATACTTGTAAGGCAACTTAAACCTTAATTTTGGAAGC
>JAJJWW010019534.1:0-165352 GCA_023531295.1 Papaver armeniacum | reverse complement strand
CAACTTGAGAATTGGGAGATGACATTTTTGAAATCCCTAAAAAAATCACACAATACCAATTTCTACTTATAAATTAAAACTAAATCCCCAGTTTTAAAGAAAATAGAGAGGAAGAAGAAGAGTCACCCTGCTAATAGACCGGAGAAATTCTTGTTTGATTTTTATTAATGAAGCTTCTCCGTCTCTCTTGAGATCATAACGAGGTTTAGGTTTCTATGTGTTATCAGAGAAGATAGACGGCGAGCAGAATGAAAACCCTTCTCCCCTCCCTCACTAGTAGTAGTGGAATGTTTGATGATATGGGGCTCCATCAAGCCCAAGCCCATTCATTGTTCACCACTCCACAACCTCATATTATGAGCCGAGGAAAATTTAGCCGAGGAAAATTTAGGGGTGAGCATGAGCAACGAATAGGTGGATGCCAATTTGGTATCACCGGTGTTCAATCCATCCCCAAATGGCGGAATTGAGATTTTCACCCACATTCAAAAATCTCTAGTAAACATTCAGAGCTTCTGGTGGCGTAGTTTCTTTCTCCAGACGATTCCGGGAAACTTCTCAAGGTAAGTTTTAGGCATCTCCGTCAAGGGGTATCTCTTCACAATCAAGGAGCAACATCATGGGCGTCAATGTTAGCAGGTAGTTCACCATCTAAAGGTTTTAATTGGAACAACTACTGATTGACTTGAACTGCTGTTTGTCGACTTGATAGCATGCGGAAGTAAACGCCCAATTCAATCGAACAAAGCTCTGATACCATGTTGGATTTTTGGATGTTTTGATGATCATGGAGATATATGAGCATAGAAATAGGATTGCTCGTATAGAGCTCCTAGTACTAATAGATTGAAGCAAGATTATTTCTCTCAAACTCTCACTATTTTTATTATGTTCTTGCTCAGATTTTACAAGTGATACTCACTGCCTATTTAAAGGCTTACACTAGACTCTTTAGGACATTCTACACTCCACTCAATATTTCTTAGCATTGAAGCATTTGACCGACTGACTCAAACTTACCTGGCATTTTTAGGGGCGACCCCAAAAGAATTAGTGGCGACTTTTTTTATTCCCAACCCATATACACTGTTAAGGGATGTCCAAAAATACGGAGAATACGTTAATGCCTTACATAATCGGAAGCTATTTTGTGCCCGATTATTATAAAGAAATCGGAAGCTTAGTAACGATATTATACTACCGATTATCGATTTTAAAGCCAAACTCAGTCTCGGCTTCTATAACAATCAATCCAGGAAAGAACCTCACGAGACTAGCGATTGTTAAAGTATAGAAATAAGAAATCTTTAGAATTTTGCAATGGTGATATTTGGGCTCCTATATAATCTGATGAATAAAAATGTCTAAGCTAACGATTTAGGGCTTCCCATAATCGGGATGGTAAAAGTAACAATTCCTACCGATTATGGTAGATTTTAAATTTCCTGCAATGAAGGATTAGGAGACGAAAGAGTGCATCGAGACCCAATCCCAATAAGAAACTGCGGGTCCTCTGGGGACTCCGTGCACAAAGACCAGATAATCCATGATACAACATGTATGCGAAACTCTCTATCTTTCCAAGGTGCAGCGCAAGATATTTTCGCAGCTCTCAATCGTGTTGTATCCGGAAAACGACTTTTTCTCTCCTCGAAACCACGCCGGGGGCCCAAGCTTTCCAAACAAAGCGAACCAAAAGGAGAACCTGGGACCGCGACCACGTCCCGCTTAAGAGGTAACGACGACGACACGCTCATCGACACTGCCTCGACCACAACATCATTACTTTCAAGACACTAAAGGCAGCCAGATTTACAAACAAGACGCTACCTATTCCCATCTCAGATTAAGAACTTGAGAGGAGAAACTTTGAACGCGCATGGCTACATCAACCTAGAGATCAAGATGGGAGACGCTATAACACATAGCAAATTCCACATTGTCAAAGAACTAGATCACGACATGATATTGGGATCGATTGTGGGTGCTCGACAACAAAGCGAAATTGGATGTACACCCTTTGCCGACGTCCACGCCCGAAAGAATTCCCAACAAATCATCCCACTGGTTATCACTAGTGGAAAATGGGTGTTTAGCTACCCACATCGTAGACCCCAATGATCATTGTTTGACCTGACCCTTCAAAGTCAGTCTCGATATTAAAAAACTAGAAAAATTCGAGAGGATACTTAGCCGTCTCAATTGTAAAATTATTTACCATTTTGCCATCATAAAACTATCAACCCAACGACCCCCAACCTGCGACATGTGGATCTGATAATCAATTCTCGGGCCCCACACTTTATATGGTCACGATTTGCTTAGTAAAAAGAACGGCTTGATGATAGCCCTCTTAGTTCTTATCGATGTATATCTGTGCTCGTCTTTATCTTTTATCTTCCAAGATCTTTATTCTCTCTTACCTCTTCACAACAACTCATCTCAGATATCCATCTTTCTCTTTTGTTTTGTTTTTGTTCTCCGTAAGTTTAAATATTTGCTCTCGATCGACCTCCATCACCTTGTTCTTCTTCAAAGAATCGATTTATTCATCTCGATCCAGATCCGGAAGGTGAAATAAAAGTCAATACCCTCAAGCTAATAATCGATTTCATCGGTAGTCGATGATTAATACCTTTTGCGATTCATTGGGGTAATTATCTATCACTTCTTCATCTTCAATTTCAGAAATTTAATTTTTAATATTAGGGTTGGGTGAATTTTCAATCTCTGGATTTTCCTGGTAATAGTTTCGATTGAAGTATTATTTTTCTTGAGTAGGGTTGCGGTTTATCAACCGGTTCCTATAATGATTCCTGATGGATGGTGTGGTGGGGTGATGAAGCGAGAAGTTGGTCAATTACACTTCTTATCGGTTACGGGTTTTTTTTTTTGTTCTTCAATTTGGGGTATATGGAATTTTCCGATATCATGAGTTATGTTGTTTGATTTGGGTGGCAATGAGTTTATGTTTATGTTGAAATAATCGATTCCAATGGTACTCGTGCTTTTAATTATAAAATCATCGGCGATTAATTGGGTAATTATCTATGACTCATTTTTCTTCATAGTCTTCAATTACAGAAATTTAATTTTTGGTATTAAGGTTACGGTATTTTTTAAAGCTCTTGATTTTACTGGTAATAGTTTCAATTAAGTATTCTTTTTATTGATTAGGAATGTGATTTACTTCAATGGTTCCTATTATGATTTCTTGTGATGGTGATGAAGTATAAGATTACTCAGTTTTCTAATAAGATTTCTCGTTACATTGCTTGTCTATTTTGTGGGGTGAGTTAATTTGTTTTTTGATTCTTCAATTTGGGTTTTAGGGGTATTCTGATATCATGAGTTGATGATGTTTCGCCGCTTTTGGTTGATTCCAAATTCTTAGGTTCCATGACATGAGCTTTAAATGAGCAAGAAACTGAAAGTGGTAACAGTTATCAAGAATTCTCGGTTTGGTTGCATACGAACTTTGTTATTTGTGATGTTTGATCTAATTTCTTATTTGGTATTTGGTGATTTGATCTATTTTTTGTTTTTATTTTGAATTTGAAGGACTATTTGTGAAGGACCTTATGGAATCGAGTATTTTGACGAGGATGTCTTTGTTTTTTCTCAAATGGTCAAATGCAAAATTGCTGGAGTTTTTTTTTTTGGTGGAAATCATTTATTTTTCATTAATGATGTCTTGGCCTCTTAGTGGCAGTTGAACTATGTGATTTTCTTTGAACTTTGCTTTTTCTCCTATAAGTTCATTGTTTTGTAGATGTTGAATTGATTAAGCAATGATAAGTACTTGAGTTACGCATAGTTATTTCATGTTTCCTGCTTACTAAATGTGTGAAGCAAGGATATAGACTTACCATGGGACTGGGGGTTACACTTTAAAATAGGTTTTGATATAGGATTATTTTGATGGTTTTGAGTATTGCAAAAGGTTGCCTTGTCCTGCTCCAATATGTATATATGAGACATAGAAGACATGGTTGATGTCGTTAACTTTGACTTGTATATGTCCAGTAGTACTTTCTAGTTTTTAAAATCTCATTTGATGGGATTGTATGGTTGTGTTTTGATGGATGGCAAATTTGAATTGAGATAAACAAGTTAATGTACATGGGTATAGATTCTTTCTTTTGCTCGAGTATGCTTTTGCATTAAATTTGGGTTCATATTTAAGTGTTTTGTCTCACCAATTATGTTGCGATTAATGATGGCTTAACTAATTATTGACCCGCACATCTCGAATCAACCAGGTGCGATAAAACATGACATGATGTTGCAATACCATAGATGTTACTAAGTAAGTAACTTTCTTTTACATCCCATGAGCAAGTCATTTTATTAAACTTATGTACGTATTTGGACCGTAGATTTACGTGTTTCACATTTGACCTATGTATGTACATCTACTGATCTTAAAGACTAGTTTTTAGGTATTCGTGTTAGCGATTGCAATGGTGGTTGATCTTGAAGACTAGTTTTATGGCTGTAAACTCCTTTAGTGGTCCTGGTTTGTTAAGTCTGAATCTTAGATTATGTTTAAACTTAGTTTTCTTTATGTTACAGATTCCATATTGAAATGGTGGTTGAACTCATTTTTTTTATAGCTGTGTCACTTTTACTTGCATTTTGTTCATTCGAAATATTTGTGTTTAACTCTGTTTGAAAGGTAGACTTTTATATATGGCCAAGTCACGTGTGTGTGATTGCATCGTATTGGACTTCTCCTGACCGTTGTTGAAATTTTTCATCCATGGCTGCAATGTTTGAATGATTGTATTTCATGGTTGAATTAAGATGAATTAAGGAAATAACAATATAGATACAGGGAGATATGGTGACTGTTTAGATTGAGTTATTAAGTGACTATGAGTGGACATTTCTTTGACTGTTTTAGATTGAGTTATTAAAATAATAAAGGGTTCTTTATTCATTTTAGGGATTTTGTTTTGTAAGTTCATAATATGTTCTAATTTCTTTAATTTAGGGCCTGGACTGAATTCAATCTTCTAGTGTGTATGTTTATCTTTGACAGTTCGTTCTTTTGTTGCGTATAATAACTAGTTCTCTGTGACCTCTTGACAAAAGTGAATCGTTTTAATTATGATCAAACTTAAAGTACTTCACTCTTACTAACTAATTTGATGATTTGTCTTATCATTTTGTTGTTGTACATAATTGGAGTTGCTTTTTCTTACGCTTATATGTTTCCAATTTGTATGCGGAAGATTGCCTCCCTGTTCTATTCCAAAACATGGAGCTTGCAACGAATTAGGTACGTTTGAGATACACATTTCATCTCCCTTGGCTGTTTACGTACTAAATTACCTAGTGCTTTCCACTCAAGCAAAAATTTTAAATACTTGTATTGCACATTGTTGGTACGGGAAAGAATATCGTATCTGCCTATCAGACACTTATGCGCAACCTAGTTAACTTTGTTGTTCTAGTTCAATGCAAAAAGTAAAGAATGAAACATATAAATGTGATTTAAAACAATAAAAATGATATAAGAAGGTGCAATATTTTCCACAAGAACAAATGACTCGACAGTGTTTAGGTTCCCTTTCTTCTAAAACTCAAGGATATAGTGTCAAAATGCATGTGTTAAACTACCGAATTAGTTTCGCCCTTAAAAGAGAATCTATGTGATTTTAGGTCCGCTAAATCGTGCTGATCACCAAACAAGGATTTATTTTGACCCTAATGCGTTAAGGCTTTCATTAATGCATTTCCATCATTTCAGACATTGTAATGCACTCAACTACCGAATTTATATCTAGGCACGCAGATGTCATGGCAGGAGTCCTTGCTGTCTCGGGAGAAAGGTATGGGTAGAATGTTCATTCACCTGTTTTAAGTAATGTCTTAAACTTCTTATTATTACTCTGGCAGGCATGTCCAGGATCGGAAGGCTGAAAACTAGTGTTTATTTTCGTGTGCAGGTCTTAAATATCTATGGATAGCTTTCACCCACCTCGTTGTAAGCTTTCTAAACCTCAAATGCACATTTTATGTTAACTACTTAGTATGCGTACGATCCATTTATACTCCTTGATGGGAAAATAGCCGGTATTAAAGTTGTTTGTATGAAGCACCTTGTATCTATATTATTATATAGTTATAATAAACATATGTTCTAAGTTCCTTGTGAGTAAACATGTATTATGTTGTTGTTGATTTACCCGCTTCTTTTCGTATGTGAACCGTGACACAACACATGGATGCTCTACTTTTGATATCATTTATGGTATTGGCTAAGTTCATTGTCATCGTAGGAGCTTATCGTTTTGTTGTTTAACATGTTGTTTTTAGCTTATTGTCTATTAGTTTAGCATCTTGTTGTTAGAACTTACTAGCTAGCTTGGACATGTATTGTCTTGAACCGGAATTTCATCTTTTTTGTGTAATTTTAAACCCAACGGATAAAATGAATGAATGAATGTGGACTTCTCGAGTTTGAGTTTAAATTTGAATTTCAGTTTGGGTTTAATGTGAGTTCTATTTGACATGACTTTGAGTTGACTTTCTTTGAGTTCCATTTGACTTGACTTTGGCTTGACTTCTATTTGACTTGACTTGACCTTGATGTAGTCAGATTATTTGAGATTTAGCCAATTCAGGCATTTCAGCAAATCTGAATCAATATTTTTTTTTGTATTATAATTTAAATCTGAGACTCACGGCTTAGGGTATGTATCTCGTACCCTTAAAATCAGTCGTTATTTTGAGACACACGGCTAAGCGTCGTTCAAAACAGCTACGTTTTATCGAGACTCACCGAGATTGGTTAAAGCGGTCGTATAACTCGTATATATGACTTGTCCTGACGGTCGCGAAACTTCTATTTTCCACTAGTGTATCGCATCAACGAGCTATTGAAGGAACCCAGACATCTGGAGAGGACCTCGTTGGCGCTAGCTCATGATTTTCAAATGCAAGTAAGTCTCGACCGAGCAACCTTTTACGCAGCTAGTCTTTCCTTCCCCATTCACATCATGAGGACTCGGCGCGATCACAGCACGACGCATTGTCAAGAAATGTGAATGGGGAGCTGGACCATTTGAACACTTTACAAGAAGCTTGGAAACTTTTATTGAACCAACGAAGCCAAGACTCAAACGGTTGCACGACATCCGAACCACGTTTTCAATCGGAGATGTAGTTGTTAAGGAAAGCTCGTTTCAAGTTGGGAGGATGACAGAAAAAATGGCTATTCAAAATGATTCGCTCGATGAAAGAGAAGAGGAGCCAGATTCACGGTTGCGGATACCCTTTTGGGAGGATATTGCAAGCTCATCACCGTGCACACACACCTCAAGGCGTGATAATTCACTCGCGATGGCTCAAGGTCTCCAATCCCTAAAACTCGTACCTCCCGACGCTCCCTTTAGTATTTCCTTTAACAATTCCTCTTAGTAGTTGTACTCCCCGTGATGAATACACCGTTTGTATCTTTTTTCACAGGATTCCCTTTCCCAAAAAAAAAGGGCATAAATACATCTCTTTCAAGCAAATTCCCCGGATATCGAGAGAAGTACAACAGATAAACCTTAAAAAACCATTGAAGAGCCATCATACCACAACCTCTTTCAAAAATAATATATATATATATGAAGCAAAATGTTGACTGATGAAGAAGAAGGTAAAGATGAGTATACGATAAAAAAAAAACACACACACACATCAGGGGAACTAAGCAGCTAACAGAAATAACAAAGGGGAGGAACTAGCCCTCGAAAGATGGAGCACAAGTCCACTCGGCGAGGCTATCTTCAAGCACTTCCCCACAATCCTCGGGCAACAAAGGTTCCATTCAACGGTGTTAGCAAAGAGACAACCTCAACATCCTATCCAGAAACAACAATGAGCAGCAGTGTCCTCCCGGCAACCAGGTCTAGCATACGCCACCATGACCCCTCCTGGGGTACGCGGAACGACACCTTTAGGATCAACTTCAAAGGTGCAATTTCGTTTCCGTCATATGCTCCTTCAAAGGTTTTCTCATTGACACTTCGAAGAAATCTTTTGATTCATCGCATCAAAATCAAGAATCATGGCGCTCTCCTCACAAGAGCCTCACATGTTCGCTCTTCTTCAACTTCGACCAGAAAGAGTCCGATCCGCACCATACCCACAGACCGAAAGGTTTCACGCACCGCTTCTCAATATTCCCAAACTCTTCCTTGTTCTCTCGCCCCTCCTCCATTAGCTCATCAACTCAGGAAGTCCAGAACATGCACATTCTTCATGGGGATAGATGGAAGGGAGGTCTTTAATGATTTCACTAGCTTCATGGAATAGAGATTCAATCCCAACCAATGCCTCTCAAGAGAAGAAGATCGATCTCCGCTAGTGCAAAGTCCTTCTCCGAAGAGTTAGGCGCGGCCATCCGGAGGGTCCCATCATACACCGCAAAATGGGAAAATGATCAAGTTTCCACCCTATCTATACACATATAAGAAGGAGGATAACACGAACGAGAGAAGAAGGAGAAAACATACGGGTATGATCTTCTTAGCCCAATAACCTTTGTTGGGATGCTCACAAGAGTGGACCTCGCGCCTTCACCTTGGAGAATCAAGGTCAGTTAGAAGATGATTCTTCTTTTGTGCGCCATGACAAAGAGAAACTCAACAAGAAAAACCCTTTCTCAAATGAGGAGATGATGCAATTACGTTGGGTATGAATACATGACACCTTAAAGAAGGAATGGAAGTAATGATGGACATAACGCTTCCAGATTTATTTATTTTGGCAAGGATGATGCCACCGATTGAGGCGAGCGTAAGGGAAGGCAAAATAAGGAAACTTTGCTATCTCAGAGAAAACACTTACTCCCTCCTTGTTTTCACCTTGGTCCCATCAAGCTCGCGCCCGTCTTCCCAAACTTCCCAACAACCGCCCAAGTCACGCCGCTTAGCACGCTCGGCTTCCCGTCTTGCGCTGCCCGCCAGATAACACGCTCGGTTTCCCAACTCGTGTCAACTTCTCAATGGCGCCAGACTTCCACACCTCCTACCTCTCAATGACGCTGACTTCCCAATTGTGTCGCCTCCCAGGTTTGCGCAAAATGCTGTGAGGCAAGGATTCCAAATCCTATTTATGAAAAAGGTCAGACATGCCTCTTCAATTCTCTTTACGATTTGATGTCGATAGTTTGTCACCATCTTATGCTTACCTACTTGACAAAGCTCCCGTTCCGAGCTAGCGGGGGACTTACGGTGATGGTGGTTTTAAACAAAGGGTAAAATCGTAAAACCCCAAATGACCTAATGTCACCGGCGACACATTTATTAGGACATTTAATGCATGTAGTCAGTAATTCATAGGGGATATTTTTTCAAATCAGGGTTACAACGAACAAAACCCTAATTCCCCTTCGTGCCAATGGAAAATCATGCCAGCCACTACACCATTTTAAGGGATTAGTAACCCAGGTTTGCAACGGCACTAGGTCGGTTGCGAAATTTCCGTTGCTAATCCCGTTTCTAATTTTTCACCCGAGGACTGCCGTTGCGAATTTTGCAACCTCGATGGCAAGGTTGCGAATAACAACTGCTAGTTGTTCATGCATGCGAAGCGCACGTGTGATCGGGAACACTTTGGCTTGTTTTTACGCCCAAGTCAAAGTTTAGTCAAGTCCCCTTCTTCTTTTTTCCACCCTTCAGCCTTATTGTCTTATCTTACCTTCCCTAGAGTTTCTCAGCCACATTTTTTTTTCATTCTCTTTCTTCTTGAGCCGCGGCTCTAAAGAACCCCTAGTTCAACATAATCTTCAAACCCTTATCACCCGAGATCGATCACGGGACCACCATCAATCTCTTCACTTCTCAAGACCCCATCTCGATTCAAAAGAAAACCTAGTCTCTTCTTCACTTCTTCTTAATCAAGAGCACAAAGTCATCAGAATCAACTTGGATCCCTTTTCACGAATCGATTGAACCACAACAACCCTAGTTCGATCTGCGAGGTAATAATCGTTTTGTTCTTTGTATATGCTTGTTTTAGGTTTATGTTTGCTAATGGATTTTAGTTGGAAGTTTTATTCGATTGCAAGCATCGATCTGAGAGTTTAGGTCATTTGTGAGATTTGGAAGCATCGATATGATAATCAGGTAATAAGGTCATCCTTTTGTTCTAGTTTTATGATTTTTGTTCAATTTTAGGTTTGGTTGTCTGTGAGATTTGGATTCATTTGGGTTCTCTCTTATGTTGAATTGAAGATAACAGAGATGAAGAGAACTGAAGATTGATTTGATGTTTTTATGTAAGATTATATATCTGAGTTTAATGTTGAATTGAAGTTTTCACTTTTAATTTTGGGAATTTCAGATAGAATTTTTAAGAATAGTTACATTACGATAGTAACGGTCTCCTTTTAGGGGCTTACTTCTTTACCTAATAAAAAGAATATCATGTGATTGTGGATGTGGATGTTTACTGGAGTAACTGGAAATGGTGAAAAAATTTCTTTAAGTTGGATACAACAGACTGAGACTTCACAATTGAATACCATGGCTATTCATGATTCTTATGTCCTCTGACAGATTTTGATTCATTTAGCTCTTTTCCTCTCTTGGACTTATGTGCTTCAACCAGCGGTATTATGAAAGTCCATCATTTCTTTGAGTTCATGCATTATATCGAGTTTGATACATGTTTATTGACCTACCATATCCCTTGATTTGAAGAAAATTGTTTTGTGCTAATTTGGTTATTATTTATTTTGAAGATTGTAGTTCTATCATCATCAAGATCAATATGTCTGCTTTTATAGCACGAACTAGGCGACATAGGCAACAATATGAGAATGATTTTCGCCTTGTTGTTGGGTAAGTTATCAAGTCCTTTTCCTTCAGTTTCTAACTTTTCTCTTTCACTTTTGACTTGTTTCATCATTTGTCTGGCAATATTGACTCATTTTTTGCGCGTAATTAGGATTCTCCACTTGTTTGTACTAATTAGTTGTAATTAACAACAAGGGGCAGGATAAAAATAGGAAAATACTTATTTCTAAAAAAATGTAGTTGACTTTCATCTGAATCCTTTTTTTTTTATTTATCTATGTTATATCGACAAACAAGAATGTTTTGATGATGATGTATTCGTGCCTAGCCATCTTGTTTTAATTACAGCTCTCTAGTTATTGTTGCATCTATGTTCGACCGCATTATAGGGAGTCCTTGCTGATTCTCTTATCATAAAACATAGACAGGTGTATTCCATACAGAATCAAGAAAGATGGTGAGGGTGACAAGGTTGATTGCGAGTAAGGTTGGAACTTCTTATGGTGTCATCTCGATCGAGAAGACCTCGTTTTCCCAAAGGTATGTACTTGCCTATTTTCTATATTTATCTTCATTTTGTTAATTATTAAGACCGTGCTAAGGATAGCGGAATTTCTTTGTATCTTGAGTGTTATTTGACATTCTTTCATAATTTGGTCTCAGGGTGGATGGGAGGATGATGAGACTATAGGCGAAGCCGCATATCGTGAAGCCTTGGAGGAAGCTAGAGTTAAAGGAATACTTGATGTAAGCACATCTTCTTGCTCATAATACTAGTAGCAACTCTACACTCTGCCTATTGGGAAAAGGAGGACAAAACGTTATTTCATCGTAAAATATTATCAATATTATGACATAATGATTTTGGGAAATTCATTACTTTTCTTAGGCTTGATTATGGACGACGCTTTTGTTCGGACTCTCCCATAGTTACTATAATAAAAATATAAATCAACTATGAGAAGTGACTTATGCTCAATTTACCCAATCACCAACTTAAAGCTCGATTTTTCGTGTACAATTTATCAAAGATTATTTCTTCTAGATTATGTCTTCCCACTCTTGATGTTTTGTTTTACTCTTACGCACGGGAAGTCCCTTGGGAATGTGGGAATTCGAAGTAAAGCGAGACAGAATAGTTGTAGCACGGAAGGATCTTGCGGGGTTACATGTTTGCATTAGAAGTGAGTGAAGAACTTGATACACGGCCGGAGGAGGATAAGCATGGCGAGAAGATGGGTAAGTCCTCCAATGCTTGAATTGTTATTGGTATTGAGTTACTAATTGTAAATTAAAAGTTTCAAATTGAGTAGCTCATAATTCGGTTTCAACTTTCTTATTCTTTGGTACTACTTTATCAATTCTTTTCCATTGAACGGTGTTCATTATGATTGTTCCTTTTGGGTCCAGGTGGCTAGTTGTGGAGGAAGATGCTTAGAAAGGTGAATGTTATCTTTGGATTGAGTGAGTGTTTGAAATATAAAAAAGAAAAAATAGGAAATGTGATCTCAGATGTTTTTTTTTTGTATCTTGAGTTTGTTGTGGCTTGAGCTTGAGTTTATATATTCATAAACACTTGGTGTTTTGATTATGCGGCTTGAGTCATTGGCTTATTTCTTGTGCAAAATAGTTAAATGTTCTTACGTTTCCTGTTTGTATGCTACACCATTGATCAGTTCACAGATTCCCAGAGGTCAATTACCCCCTGGGATGATGAGACCAACTATTTTTGTGCACCAAGCTTTTGAGAAGAAATTAATAGAAAACTTGGGTTGGAACCTCTGGGGATCATTAAATTCTAACTTCCATTTCTCTCCAATTTTGGGATATTGTAGTTGAGGAAATCTTCAACCTATTTATCTTATCTAGGTTAGATGATGACCTCTTTTGCACTACTTAGACTACTAGTCACCAAATCTAAAGTCTTCTCTTGTACAATCTGCTTTTTAGCATGTTCTATATTTTTAAAAAGAACACGATTCAAGTCGAACTCCCGATGTGCGGATATGTTTGTGACTATGCTGTGATGCTTGACACATACTCTTCCCGGTTTTCATGTCTTTAATCTCTTGGGATGGTCATTTTCAGGTTAAGCTGGATATTTCTGACTAGTTTTCTTTTAAAGCATGAATAGTTCTAAGGGCTTATCATCATTACCTGATATACACTCCCACGGTTCTTGCTTGTTAAAGAAAGTATTGTTTTACTTAAATGTGTCATTTTAACATGAAGTTGCTGAAAATATTAGAATTATATCTTGAGTCAAGCATGCACAGCGATGCAATGATGGGATTATGATTTTTAGACTTTTTACTCATTTGGGTTATGAGTCACCGGTGCATAACTTGCTGTATAATTGTAGATGATGACCAAATGATTTTGGAATGACAAGCTTGAAATGACATCGAAGAAATGAATTCAAAGAGGCATATAGCTATGTACTGGGCAGTAAGAAATTGATGATGTTTCTTGAGATATGTGTAAAACCAACTTCTTAATCTTACGGATGGGCGGTACAACTTTATTTTCTCTCTTAGACACATCCAACAGTGTTATTTCTTTTCTTTTAAAACATATTGTAAGATACATTGTGTAAGTTTCCCTTGTGTAATGTTAAGTTGATGGATATTTGGTTAATTGTTACGTTTTGGTGGTATTGGTGGAGGACTTGGTTATGGTTCAGGAGGTGGTGGTGTACTGGTGTTAGTGGATGACTTGGTCATGGTTCAGTAGGTGTTGTTGGTGAAGAAGTTTGCCAGTTCAAAAGGTATTGTTTGTTGGTGGAAGAGTTGGTCAAGGTGCAGGACTTGGCTATGGTTAGGAGGTGGTGTTGGTGAAAGAGTTGGTCAAGTTTTCCAACCACACGCTTATTTGGGAAGGTATATTGATGCTAGTTTTGGAGTTTTATTTGATAAAGAATGAAGTTAGTTTTGGAGTTTTATTTGAATTTGATTTCACTTCTTTGCATGCGAGATTAAGCTGAGATGTGCGGATACGAAGTCATGTCAACTAAAATTGAAATGCACCTTGCTAAAAGATGAAGCAATCAACCTGACATCTCTTGAATATACCAAGGAAAATTCAGTTCAACGAAATTGAACTCGCCACCAGGTAGGACATTAAGCTTGTTGTATGGACTTGCACCATATGTCTATTGATAGCAAGAATGTAAGAACCATATAAGTAGTGATAGGGATGTTTGTGGGTTCTTTTGATTTGATTATATAGTCTATTAGTCAAAGGCTCAATCTTTATAAGCATCTTGGATATTTGATTAGAAGAATTTGTGATGCTTTGTTCGCGAGTTAATTGAATGATGCTCATGAGATCGAGAAGGTTGGAGAACAAAGCAACAAAGCGGCGACCATTAGGTCCCTTAAGCGGTTCAAGATTTGTAAGTTATAATGTAGTATCTCCTTATATAGATTTAAGTTAGAAGAACTTAGGAATTTGAACTTTCTACAAACCTGAACTTAGGAACTAAGTATGTTTACGTGTATGTCCATTAAATGAATGACATAGTTTGTATCAAATACTCATACTTGTTGTTAACTTCAATTGAAGAATTCTTTTTTTCATAATGGTGAATGTGGAAATGAAAGTGAATGAATGTGTCATGGTTTGTATATCGTGGAATCTTGAATATGGGGAACTTGGAAGCTGAGGGTAAATGTGGGGGAAGCAGTTTTGACCGGGTCAATGAAGACTTGACCTTTTTTTCTTTGTTGCAAAAAATTAGCAACGTCTTTTTATGTACATTGCTAAACTAGAACGAGAACGATAAATTAGAACCGGAACCAATAACATTTAGTTAGGGTAGGGGTATTCTGTAATTAAAGCAGTTAGCAATGGAAGACCTTGGTTGCGAATAAACAAAGTCGCAACGGCACGGTATGTTGCGAATCTCCGTTCTTGTAGAGATTATAGCGGAGCTTATGCCGTTCGCGAAAAGCTGCAACATGTGTTTTGAAACGTCAACCTGCCGTTGCGACCCCATTCGACAACGTCCGAGCTCAGTTGCTAATCCCTAAAAATGGTGTAGTGAGCCACACCTAGCCCAAGCTAAGCCGCGCCATGCCAAATGCACTACGCCTTGGCCTAGCTATCTAGTCACACCAAACGCGCCAAAGCATGCCAACCATGCTAGCGCACCTCCGTGTAATGGAAAATCATCCGACCACACCTAGCCTAAGCTGGCCAATTACCTCGTGCCAATGGCAAATCATCCGGCCACACACCTATACCAAGCTAGCCGCGCCCGTACCAACGCACTCTGCCTTGGCCCTAGCTATGCTAGTCACACCAAATGCGCCAAAGCATGCCAACCATGCTAGCGGCACCTCTATGCCAATGGCAAATCATGTCAGCCATACCAAACGCGCCAAAGCATGCCAACCATGCTAGCCTCACCTCCAACATTGACTTCAGGATGTGTCAAAGCCCATTGCGTTCTTTTGATAGATGGGTTGAGTTCATGGTGAGCAAGGAGCATATAAATACCAACTTGACTTGAGCGCAGGTCATTGATGCTGTCAAGACTTCGATAAATCTCCAGTTAGGAAGGATATCCCGAGCTTGGTTGCTTTCATCTCCGGATGGTGTTCGGACACCCATACTGATCATATGTAGATGGGGCGAGATAACTTTCTCCTTGGAGAGTGTGGCTCTCTTGATGAATCTTCCGTGGGGAATCTTAAAATCAATTATCGAAAGTGAGGTGAAGATGCGGGATGACCTGGCGAAGTGGTAAGTTGATTTTGCTCGGGAAAGACTCCATTGCGAAGTCGAAGGATTCTTCTGGGAAAGAGGATGAAAGGTGCCCTTACGGTTGGTGGATATCTCAATGGTTTCGGACGAGTTGGAGCCTGAAACAGAAAAACGCATGATCTTCATGTAGCATTTTTGGCTCTCTGTTTGTCCAGAGACATTTTTGATGTGATTACGGCAAGAAAGGAATAAGGCAGGAGTTGTTAGCGGTTCTTTGTGAAGTTGGCAAAGGGTGAAGTTCTTCCCATTGGCAAAATTTGTTCCTTGGTTCCACAGCGTATGTGCATATCTGGATCACCTAGTTGCGAACATGCAAGTTTCGAATGGTTTCATGAAAGTGGATTCATATGTGCGTTGCTTTTACGCAGAGTGCGGCTATGGGAGCACTTTGAGAAGTATGCTCCGAAAGCCGCTGCCTTCGCTTCCGTGAGTTGGGGTGGCTCCCAGTTCTTCGATGGGTGAACGGCGTCCAAGAGTTGGCGTGAGCTTGGTTAGTTTTCTTGATAAGTTGCATGAAATTAATTTTCGTCCATGGGGAGGGTCCATAAGTCGGTGACTCAATTGACACTTTTGCTTACACTCCGCTCATGTCTTTGTCTTCGATGACGATTTGAGCGTTGGTGGCAAACTTGTTCATTCAAAGTTTTGCTTGCCCGGTTATATACCGTCTTTCTTCGTGGGGTCTTTCCGGATAAGTTGCCCCAATATTGGCCGTCTTGCTTTCGTCACATGGGTTTCGATTAAGGGTGCCTCTTGTTCTGTAGGTGATCCTAAGGATTCATTGCGTGTCGCGTTGTACTTGATGCCCCTTAAGCGGGTATCAGTCTTTCCTTCTTTCAAATGGGAAGAGTAACCCAGACGACCTTGGCTATAATGAGTTTTTGTGCGACGAGTTTATTATGATCGAGAGATTTTGTGAATAACGTGGTGGAAAACGTTCGTTGCAAACCTTCCCGACGGTTCACGACGGAGTATCCAATGTTGAGAGATCCCGACGAAAGTTGCCTAGCAATTCGAGCCCAAGGCAGACGGAGAACGAAGAATCGTCTTTGGCGGGTTCGGACGGTTTCACAAGATCCTCCACGGCCCTTGTGTCATTCGGTTCTTCCAATAACCGGTATGTGTAGCCTCTTCATTGGTTTGTCTCAAAACACGTGAATTTGTTTGAGAATATGTGTCTTGTTTCCTTGGAGGGCTTGGTAGTGTTAATGCTTTCGCTGCTCTTGCACGTTGCCGAGGCAATTTTTTCAAAGAACTCCGGTAGCATTGAGCCTTCTCATAGCGATGATGAGTCGGAGAAGAAGAAGGTTCAACAAGTGAGTGATTCCTCCCGCGACCTTTGGTTCTGTTTCGGGAAGTGGTTCGGTGAGTTTCGCACTTCTTTTTCTTTCTTCTTTTGTTTCCTCTTTTGGAAATATCGACTCAAGTTCGCGAGGAGGAATCGGTTCGGAGGATGATTAAGGGGTAGAGCGCATGAAAACTTGCCTTTGGTGACCACGTGGTGACTTGGAGATGAGCGTTAGCCAATTAGCGGGCACGGATGTGGTTCAAATGGTGGATGATTCTACGATGGTTCTTGTCGTAGACATGGAAGAAGACCCTCTGCGAGTAGTGAGGCCGGTGCGGCGCCATTTTGATCCCCCTTACTTGGTTCCTTATCCGGGTCATGTCTTTGGTTAGCGGCCGAGCGTGCCGACTAAGCATGAGCGTTGTACACCGAATCGGGAGAAGCATGGACATATGGCTATAACCAAGAAAGTCACTAGTTGATTTCTTGCTGGTTAAGCGTGTGGAAGAGGCTTTATCTTCCATTGAGGACATGCGTGAGGTGGCTGGTCCACAGTTTACGAAGACGTTATTGAAGTGGGAGCACCATCGCGACGTGTGCGTAGAAAGGAGTTCAACACTTCGTGGTTTGTCGAAGGCCTTGCAGAATCCAAAAGTTGAAAGATGCGACAATCCAGCCTTTCCTTGAGGAGATGCGACAAGAGATGGAACTCGAAAAGCTTTCCAAGATGTTGACTATGAAGAGAGCGGCTCTTGAAGATCGAAGTTGACTTTCTCAAAAGCAGACTTGTTGGATGATTTTCCTTGAACATTTCTCAGTTAAACTTTCATTTAGGTTTTTTTTGAAAGACATATTGGATGTGCGGTTCAAAACTTGACCTTTGATAGGCAGTGGTAGCTTTTTAGGGTATTGGATTATTTTAAGGATGAATGGTGATAGACATTTTTGTATGCATTATAATCTCAATTGCATATATTGTTAGTGCTCGATTTTGTATTTATTTTGGTATTTTATGTCTTTGTAGGTGTTTTTGGAGAAATAAGCTTTTGCGGCGAAATTGGCTCGAAAAGTGATTTTTGCGCTCATGGGAGAAAATTACTATTCGGACTCTCATTTTGGATAAGGGCACCCCCAGGCACCCCTCAAGGCATCTACTATCGCACCCGGCTTGTTAGGGGACACCATCTTCTCCATTTTTGAAATTCACTTTTGCGGGAAAAGCGGACGAAATTAGGGCTTGAATTTTGAGCTTGTTGGGTGAGATTCAATGGCTGGTATTCATTGGGAACTTGATTTATCGTAACGGGAATGGTATGGTCTTCAAAATCAGTGGATTTGGTTGGATAATCGCGGTGAAGAAAACAGGGAGTCTCGGGTTTTCTTCTCCTTCCCAGGAGTTCAACGAGAGGATGGCACGAGTTGTAAGGTGTTCCTCTTGAGTTGGAAACGTGTTTAGAGCGTGTAAGAGTAAATAAGGAGAGTTATATGTCAAGCGGACGCGTGAAGAACCTAAACATGGAAATTATTAAAATATTCTTCTGTGAAGAATAATGAATTAATTGAAGATATTCGCGAAGATTTATTGCCCTGTCGTGTATAAAATAAGTTAAGGAGGTCATAGAAGGGTTATCGAGAGTTTGGGGAGCCAGCGAGAGGGCTCGGGAGGCGAAGAACAAAAATTGCGGAGAAGTTCTCTGCTGCTGCTGCTGAAGAAGAAGAACACGAAAGAACTTTATCTTTGCTAAGGACGGTCGCATAAAAGCGCTGCAATATTACGACACGGAGCGATCTTAAATCGGCGAGACTTATATTTTTGCGGCAGTTTTCATATATCTTTTTTAACGACATTGTAGCTTGACTTTTTGTAACGCTTATACAACGTTGCGAAGTATGCCCGAGTCACTAGTTTTCTCTTGTTTTTCACCATTTTGAGATATGAACACCTATTTTGAGCACGTGAATAACATGAGGAGCTAAACTCCAACAGGGGACAACGGAGGAAGCTAATTTTCATGCATGTGGTAATTCTACTTAATTCTTTTATGACTTTTTGCACTATTCTCAATTGATTTATGATTTTTCTTGATTATTTGTGATTTCGTTTGATGGTGTATGCTTAGTCTAAGAACTTTTGATACATCATGCTTGTGATTTACATCTAATACTTTATAAAATCTACTTTGGCAAAGAATTAGAGTCGATGTTTGAGCTAGAATTGTATGGAATTAATAGATGAACCACATGAATACGAGAATTAGCGGAATCACGGGTCCCAGTATTCTCTCGATATTTGTGACAATATCTTTGTATATATTTTTATTTTATTTTCTTTTATTAATTCTTAAAATCAATCCCATCAAGTCCGAGTGAACGACAACCCCTACCTATTACTACAACATCATTGAAAATAACCATCAATTTTTGGCGCCGCCGACGCGGACTTGTGTATAGATTTGTTTTTAGGTTTTATTATTTATTTATTTTTTCTTATTATTATTTGTTCCTTTTTACGCGTTTAGGTTTTTTTTTTTATTTGCTTTCAGACTTGGTGCGGAGCTTATATAAAAGGAAAGTGTTGAAAAGTAAAGTGAAGCCAAAGAAAGAAATAAGAGAAAAATCCAAAAAGGAGTGAAGAGGAAAATTTTGTATATAGTGTAATTAATTTTTTTATTTATTTTTAGAAGCGTAATTAGGTAATTATCTTTGTAATTTTTATTTTTATTTTTGGACTTCTTAATTTTGGACTTTATTTTTTGAACATTGGACATTTTTTAAAACCCTAAGGAAAGGTTATTTAAATATAAACTGCACATGGAAGGACGACGATTACGATATCGTCTCGGCCCCTCGGGTTCGTACATGACATAGGAGTCGTGGCCAGAGTCGACTTCAACGGTTCATCCCCGTATGGAGCGGGAGGTAAAATTCTAAACACCCGCGAATCCCACTGTCGGCGGGTTTCTTTGGATGATTTTGTATGCATATATGTTGAGGTATTGAAAGGCTTCTTTAATTTCCTAGTAAAGGGCAAGGACGGCCATACAAGATAAGGGTTCGGATTTCATCACCGTTCTCTTCTTGCCCGCCTTAGGAAAACGAAACCAAACACGAACCTAAGCCTAAAATTTTGACTAGAAGCAGAGACCGATAGGGTAACGAGCTTAATAGGAAAGTCATTCGAAAAATATTGGTTACTCTTTAAGCATACTTGAAGTTCATGATGGTTTTACGTAAGTTGAATGCGTGGTATTTTTGCCTTGTAATGCGGTGAGGCCTTGGGTATCAAAGCTACACGCGGCTTCCCTCGTCTCTATTCAACTTACTTAAACTCGGATTGATTCCGAGAGGGGTTTGCTCAGTTATAACGAATTCCCTTTGAAGGATTAGAAGTTTGATCGAAAACAATCTAAGTGGAGCCATCATGCTTTTTTGTTTGCTAGAAATCAGTAGGTTTGTTGTGGTCGAGTCGGACTTGTTTGTGTTTGCGTAGAATTCCCTTGCGGTTAGGATGTCAAGCGGTATTATAACATTTAATACAATGATTATCCGGCGAGTTTTCGAAATGGACGTTACTACTTTGACCATAGTGTGAATAGTGGTTTGGAACATCAACCTTTTCAAGGTTATGTCTCATACCATGATGTGCCCAATTACTATCCACACACGCATGGGTCATACGAGCAAAATTCTTATGTTTCTCCTTTAGAAGAGTCTCTCAGGAAATTAGAGGAGACGACACGTAAGTTAGCTAAGATGAATAACTTAGTTTATGACGAAAGAAAGCTTTCTTTGGAAGAGACCCTTGAGAGGATAGGGTGAGTCGACACGTAGACTTGAGTTAGAGACGAATGAAAGTATTGCTCGAAATAACTTGAATTTCCAATATAGTGTATCCAATAATACCTTTGAGAATGAAGATAGTTATTCACATAATCAAGGTGACGAGGTTAGAATTGGTAACACTACTTGTTTAGATGAGGTTCGATCATTTTCATGTTTTTATAATAATGATTATGATGAGGATAGAGTTGATGAAGAATTCGAAATAAATAGGCATAGTGATCGGGAATTTATTACTCACGATTGAACTTTATAATGATAGTACTATTTCTGGTTCAAATCCCAATAATTTTAATAATTATTCACCTATTCAAAAGGACGAGGATTTGACTAGAGATGCCACGTTTTAGACGATGTAGTTCATGATCCTTTAGCCTACACAATATGTTGGATAATCCATTATTTGATGTGCCTTTAAGTGAATCGGAGGAAGT
The DNA here is from genome assembly GCA_023531295.1 of Papaver armeniacum. Taxonomy (NCBI): domain Eukaryota; kingdom Viridiplantae; phylum Streptophyta; class Magnoliopsida; order Ranunculales; family Papaveraceae; genus Papaver; species Papaver armeniacum. The sequence continues at coordinate 144,224 of JAJJWW010019534.1, read as the reverse complement.
AACTATGATTAACACCTTAGTTAACGAGCCTTTAATAGAAACTTTCGCCGATAATCCTTTATATGATTGTGATGATGGTTTAGAGGAAAGAGTTTACCAAAAGAATCTTTTGTTTTAGAGTCTAGTGATTTAGAAACACTAGTCTTAGAAGATGATAAACTCGTAGAGATGAGTAAGGATGCATTACCTAATAATAACTTAGAAGAATCAATTGACCATTTTCGGGATTACGATGTTCTCGAAATTAGGGAAATTGTGACTAGTCTATCTAGAGACACCAAATCTCTAAGTTTGGGGGTGATTATCACTCTCCTAGTGCCTTACCTTTAACTCTCGGAAAGTCCCCTCACTTAGGACCTTGGACATCAGTGCCTCAACCATTTTACAAGATTATCTTCATACACTTTTCCTGAACCTAGTTGTGTCCATAAAGAAGTTCATTTGCTAGAAACCCATCCTCTGGTTGATGTGGTTAACCCAGGCTATGATACCACGATTGACTTTGTTTTCCCACCAAAAACCTTCCTTCCAATTGTGGGAACATATAAGTTTCAGATGTGTCAATTACTAAGTTTTGAGACTAAACCTAATTACTTTAGGATATTAGGGTCGACACATTTGCTTAAGGTAGCCCACCAATCTTATTGTGGTCAGCTGTGTAAGTCAAAACCCAGTTGACTTAGAGGATCCTCAATTATTCGAGGTTATTATTATGTGCTTCTAAGTTTTTATTTGAGTTTTTCAGGACTCTAGAACACAGAACATTCGGATATAACTTATGAGGAAACGCAAATCCATGAAAATATGTTATCTAGACCCTTTTATAAAGCTCAGACCCAAACCACAACTAGATGTAGTTGTCTTAAAAATAGATAAGGGTGTGTTGGATATCTTCACAGTGCATTGGAGTCTCCTCTTCTTGTGGTTAGCACTTTTTGATCCGATGACCCCGATTATTCATTTGTTGCTATATGATTCTTTGAGGTTACTAATTCCTTATGATGTCTGGCTGAAGACTTTAAACTTAGCACTTCTTGGGAGGTAACCCATGCTCTTGCAACACGGTAATATCTTTCCTTAACTCTTTTGCTTCAAATGGTAATGGTTTCTCCTTGTTCATGCTTTTAATTTTATCTTTAGAACATTGAGGACAATGTTAGATTTAAGTTTGGGGTATGGGAGAAACTTTTTAGTTGCGATAATTAAACTCCAGAGCCTAGAAATTTATGCTTATTAAGGATGGCACTAACCAATCTAAGTGGATGGAAGCATTTTGGTTGTAGGAGTTGAGGAACCAATATGATTAGATGGCAACATTTAAAGAGTCTATTCATAAAAGCACAGAGCTCAGGTGTTAGAAATAACATGATAGTTTCACCATATCTCGTTGAGTCCTTTTCACTTCTGTTTTTATTTTGTTTTGTTCTTTGTAAATTATGTTTCTCTAAGTCATTAGGTGGGGCCCACGAATCAAGTTGTTACCAATGCTAGGATGAATTAGAGTGATTGAGATACCGAAAAAAAAAAAAAAAACAAAAAGAAAAAACAAAAAGAAAAAAAAAACAAAAAAACAAAAAAAAGAAATTGAGACCAGACCATCAGACCAACCGGAATAAATTCAATAAAGTCGACCACTGGAACCCTTATATATGCCAGTTGTGTTGACCTAGAGTTAGGATTATCGACCACTGGTTGGTTCCCTTGTATATGCCCGGTGTGTTGATATTAGTCAAACTAGTATCTCAGTCCATTAGGATAGGTTCATTTTGGCGGAGGCCTTGACGGATATAGGAAACACGATCACTTAGTAACATCAAAACCATCTATATTTTTCTCTATTTCCATCTTCTTGATCTATCCATGTGATTAGTTTTGACTCCGGGTATTGATGTCCATAGTGCAATTATCTGAGTAGAGCTTTGTGACTTATATATGAATTTTAGTATGCTTGAGTGCAAACTCGTGTCGACAATTGGAATTTCGCATCGGGGTACTTCCTCCTGTAATCAATAAGTATGCCAACCAAGGAGATTCTTTAGTGCCTTCCAAGGTTTTGCGTAGATAGTTAGGGTCCAGGTGTAAAGATTTTGTGGGTACACCTCTGGTAAACCCTCCCGAGACTATAACTCGGCCACTAGGGCCACCTAGGGGTTTAAAGGCTTATTGCATACGCTAAATGCAATCGACGATGCCTGCGATAGTGAGTTAGGATTTTATTTTCTAGATTTGATTTTCTCGAGGACGAGCAAATAAAAAGTTTGGGGTATTTGATAGACACATTTTTGTGTACGATATAATCTCAATTGCATATATTGTTAGTGCTCGATTTTGTATTTATTTTGGTATTTTATGTCTTTGTAGGTGTTTTTGGAGAAATAAGCTTTTGCGGCGAAATTGGCTCGAAAACTGGTTTTTGCGCTCATGGGAGAAAACTACTATTCGGACTTTCATTTTGGATAAGGGCACCCACAGGCACCCCTCAAGGCATCTACTATTCACACCCCCGGCTTGGTTAGGGGGACACCATCTTCTCCATTTTGAAATTAACTTTTGGCGAGAAAACTTGACAGAATAAGGGCTTGAATTTTGAGCTTGTTGTAGTGAGATTCAATGGCTGGTATTCATTGGGAAGACTTGATTTATCGTAACAGGAATGGTATGGTCTTCAAAATCACGGATTTGGTTGGATAATCGGCGGTGAAGAAAACAGGGGAGTCTCGGGTTTTCTTCTCCTTCCCGAGTTCAACGAGAGGATGGCACGAGTTGTAAGGTGTTCCTCTTGAGTTGGAAACGTGTTTAGAGCGTGTAAGAGTAAATAAGGAGAGTTATATGTCAAGCGACACGCGTGAAGAACCTAAACATGGAAATTATTCGCATGTTACTGCCGTGAAGAATAATGAATTAATTGAAGATATTCGCGAAGATTTATTGCCCCTGTCGTGTATAAAAGAAGTTCTGGGAGGTCATAGAAGGGTTATCGAGAGTTTGGGGAACCAACAGAGGGCTCAGGAGCGAAGAACAAAAATTGCAGAGAAGTTCTCTGCTGCTGCTGCTGAAGAAGAAGAACACGAAGAACTTTATGCTGCTAGGACAGTCGCATAAAAAAACGCTGCAATATTACGACACGAGGCGGTCTTAAATCGAGCGGACTTATATTTTGCCCAGTTTTCATATATCTTTTTGTAACAACATTATATGACTTTTTGTAACGCTTATACAACGTTGCGAATCGTCTCGAGTCATTAGTTTTCTCTTGTTTTTCACCCTTTTGAGATATGAACACCTATTTTGAGCACGTGAATAACATGAGGAGCTAAACCCCAACACTGGGACAACGGAGGAAGCTAATTTTCATGCATGTGGTAATTCTACTTAATTCTTTTATGACTTTTTGCACTATTCTCAATTGATTTATGATTTTCTTGATTATTTGTGATTTCGTTTGATGGTGTATGCTTAGTCTAAGAACTTTTGATACATCATGCTTGTGATTTACATCTAATACTTTATAAAATCTACTTTGGCAAAGAATTAAGAGTCGATGTTTTAGCTAGAATTGTATGGAATTAATAGATGAACCACATGAATACGAGAATTAGCGGAATCCTGAGTCCCAGTATTCTCTCGATATTTGTGGCAATATCTTTGTATATATTTTTATTTTCTTTTCTTTTATTAATTCTTAAAATCAATCCCATCAAGTCCGAGTGAACGACAACCCCTACCTATTACTACAACATCATTAAAAATAACCATCAAATGGTTTTGATAATATGACTCTGATTATGTTTTGGGAAAGGAATATTGCTTTTATGAAAGTGTGTGCTAGCAATAGGCATAAGACTCAGTAGTATAACGGTTTTACTAAGGACCTAGAAATAGATCGTATATCTTGTGCAGTCTAAATTTACTCACTTCATAGGTTTTGTGAACACGCCCCTCTCCGTGTAAAGGCGGCCTTCTTTGGTAGAATCGCCGATTAGTCCCCAATTGCTTTGTAGCGTATTCAGCGAGTCTCCGGCTTTTCGGTGTAGTTTTAATCGGCCCGATAACCGGGTTGTACGCGGTTGAGTCGGACGAGTCACAAGTCCCCAATTCTTGGTAGCATCTTTAACGAGTCCCAGTTTTCAAGTGTAGTTTTTTTCAGCCGGTAAGGGTTGTATGCAGTAGTTGCGTCGGATTGAGTCGCCTTCCCTACCATCTTGATATCTCGGGTGAAAGAACGAGATCGATAGTCGATATTGTAGCCGATAGATCAATCCTCCGTTGTGGTCGCCAATTGTTTATGGGTAAAAATCGTTTCTACGATTTCGGTAAATTCGGTTGGTGAGTGAAGCTGGTTCAAACCTAAACAAATGTCTTTGCACGTGAGCACTTTATAGATTCGAGAGATCAATCTGTACAAGTCCGGCCTAAACCAAGAAATGGCCGTTCCGGACTTGCTTCGGTCACAAAGTGGAGGAGAAGGGTTGATTTGGGGAAGGAAGCAAAGAAAGGTGTTGAGGCCGGAATAGTGCAGGAGAGTAGTATCTCGACTTGTATCGAAAGTGAAAGCTTAGGAGCTTGCAAGAGGTGGAAGCTTTTGGGAGAGCTTGCAAAGTTGCCTTTACGAGAGTGTAGTATTTTTCTCCCGAGACGAGACTTGTTGTCTGGTGGAAATAGGTAAGACCTATTTATACAAGTCGAGATTTGAAACGTACCTGACCTCATGAAGGAAGAGAGTAAAGGGTGAAATAATGGGAGGAGGTGGTAACCGCATGGTGTTAATGGGTGAAAACGTTTTCACCATTATTTCCTCTTTTATTTGACCGCTTTATCCCTTTTCACGCTTTCTTAATGTGAGCGTAGTGTACTGGCTTGCATCTTTGTGACCGCCAAACCAAAACCCTAGAAAGCATGCCCAGTTTGTGTTGATGTCTCGATCGAGTGTTGGTTGCATCTTGCATGCAAGTGGTGCTGCTAGGGATGCATGTGGCATGTGCGGAATGCCTTCGTTGCGAGTTGCACCTCGGCGTAAGTGGTAATGCCCGGAGTGCTAGTGGCGTGTGTGGCATGTGACAACGGCATGTGCGAAATGCCTTGGTGGTAGGTTGCACGGTTTGCAAGTTAGGCTACCGGCGTGTGTGTTTGGCATGTGCCAATGGCATGTGCGGAATGCCTTGGTGGTAGGTTGCACGGTTTGCAAGTTAGGCTACCAGCGTGTGTGTTTGGCATGTGCCAATGGCATGTACGGCCATGTTGACCTAGTTGCAAGTCTTGCAAGCCTAGGGCGCTATATTTGGCGTGGGCCAAAGACATAACGGCTTGGAAATATGGCCTGCGATACGTGTTGGCATGTTCCAATGGCACGTACGGCCATGTTGACCTAGTCGCAAGTCTTGCAAGCCTAGGGCGCTATATTTGGCGTGGGCCAAAGGCATAGCGGCTTGGAAATATGGCCTGCGATACGTGTTGGCATGTGCCAATGGCACGTACGGCCATGTTGATCTAGTTGCAAGTCTTGCAAGCCTAAGGCGCTATATTTGGCGTGGGCCAAAGGCATAGCGGCTTGGTATGGCCTGCGATACGTGTTGGCATGTGCCAATGGCACGTACGGCCATGTCGGCCATTGGGATTACCCCAAGGGTACTTTAGTAAATTATCCCATTCTTGTTATAAAATCAACCAAGCTCTAGGGTTTGAGAGTAAGAGGAGAGAGACTATCAGTGAGTGTGAGTAAGTGAAGGATGCGGTGTTGAGGGAAGAACCCGGTTATCGAGTTACTGTGTCAGATTAGAAGTTGGCAGGTTGCCGTTACCTAAATCATATGGATCGGAGTTTTGATATGATGTGTCGAAGCTTTTGGCATAGCTTGGAGATCAAAGTTAGAGAAGAGAAACAAGATCCTTAAAATGTCATAATGACTTATCCTCTCAAAACTAAGTTGTATCCCTGGAAGATCTTGGATGTTTTTTATTACATATTCAGCCCATTATAGAGACCAGAGATATGTACAACTCGAAACGAAATCGGTAGATCTGTAAAAATAAATTGTGGTTTTTTTGGTGCTTGATGGAAACTCTCCGATTAGAATAAGCCAAAGTGATTGATGATAATGCTTGTCACTTATAAAGAAGACTTTATATTGCTGCAGATTAGTTTTGAATCATATTAATAACATCATTTCTTGAATTTTGTTTGGTTTTATTTTGATTATACTAATTTTTCAATTACATGGTTCAATTATCATAGTTTCAACCCAATGCTAGTTTAACTCAAAACCATTCCATGATACTTTGCAACAGTTGAAATGAGTCAATTCCTCAAATTAAACAAATTAGAATATAGACCCGCGATTTCAAATTTATCGGTAGTCAAACTCATCGAATCTTCATCCATCTCCTCTCTCTTGAATAAAATCAACAAACACGCATTGAAGAAAGAAGAGGGATCTAAGATCATAGTTTAAAAACTCTTCCACTTGGTGGCAAACAAGATGGTTAGTTTTTGAAGACAAGTCCATCCTCTTAAATGCGTATGGACATTAGGATTGGACCCAGTCTATCAAACGCAGATTGCCAAGAACCAGTGCAGCTTCATCCTTTTATTTACTCTACGAAATCCACAAACCATTGCACTCTTTGAGCTTACCACCATCATCAAGGTTAGGAATAGAAGATGACAAGTCCGTTGGGCATGACAAAATATTAATTTGATATCTCCCTACATGTTGTTGTTAAATCATTTCCGGCTCCCAAGTTACGTACTCTTAAATCGTAGCTACCGAACAATTCAAGCATGGTTAGGTTCTTATTTTAATTTGTTAACTGCATCATATCAGAGGCTGTAATCTTGGTATTATATTACTTTGTTACGGTGGTTCTGTACCACTAAAAACATATTTGTAAATCTAGATTTTTCAGTAAGGATTCTGCAAAGTTGCAATGGTCTTTTCCTACGTAGTAGTTGCCATTGTGATGGTAAGAAATGTATTGTGTAGCCCGTGTGAAGAATAGTGAATTTTAATCTCATTTTCCTTGTTCCAATTTTAACCCTCAATCGTTTTGAATACCATACTTTACAGGGTTTTTCCCATATCTTGTGAAAGTCCTCTTTGTAAGAAGTCTTGACCACAATTTATGTTGAGTTGGGCTGACACCTTGTATTAATTGTTGTGCCCTTGTTTTTGTTGAACTCAGAACCCTATTTTCATGTTGCAGGTTCGTTATGGCTATTCAACACTCTACATTGTCCCCGAGCTTTGTGAAGTCATTTTATGCCATCAGATGCCTCTATAAGTTTGACACTCGAATTGTAGGACACGAACTCTGCATCTAAAAGATCAAGAATTTAATTATGGGATTGTTTTGTCTTGTTATATAAAGAGCAAAGAAATGCATTCCTTTGCAATCGCAGTTTTGGAGTGTCTGGCTCCGATATCAATTTGATGTAATATTTTTGTTTTTTTTCTTTTCGAAAGAGGTAAATAAAAAATATTGGTTGTAGATCTAAATTTTTTCATTAAATATATTTGATAAAGATATACAAGCTTTTGTGAATTGAAAAGTTAAACAGTGCAGTTGGTCTCACATATGGGTCCCATCGCTTGCAGTACCTTATGGATTTGTATGAAAAGTTTAAGATATGGTTTCCCATTTTGGATTTTTGGCGTGGTTATCAATAATGTATATCGGGAATTCTAGGAGAAAGTAACACAATAGAACTCCAATATACATGTTTTATTTTCACAAAACACCCGGCTGCACCCGTTGTATTGCAATTCCCTTGGAAGCCACAATCACTTGCAATGTATCCTTCTATACACCAGAGCTTGAAGTTTCTGTATTGCAGTGAACAAGCATAAACATTATCCCAGCATATGTTGCTTGAAAATTCAATCTCATGTGTCTAATGGATCTGACGCTATGGTCACAATTTTTTTTTTTCGTGTAGCCATATCATAATCCTCCCAAAAAAAATATATGGTGTAACCATATGTCAATCTTTTGTCATGTTGGATAAAATGTGACAATTCCTTAGTATATGCGTGTCTAATAAATGAGATATTACGGACACATTAAAAAACCAATGTGGCTAAATAAATCCTCTTTCCGTCACGGATTAATAGGTGTGTCTATTGCCATCCTACATTTTTGACGCATACAAAATTATTTAATATGGCCATATACGCATCTATGGCTACATGTGATGGATTATACTGAAAACTGTGACCAAACGATACCCTATGGCTACGGTTGATGGGTTTAGGATTAAACCTATGACTAAATGGTGCACTATGGCTACATGGTAACACAAAATGTGGCTATAGTTATACTTATGACCAATAGCCACGCAAATAACCCGAAACGTGGGTCTGGTTGTAAACCAAAAAACGTGGCCTATGTGAAGGTTTGTACTAGTGTAATTGTTTACACCTGAGTTAAATGATCTTAGTTAATGTGTTGCGGGTAACACTAGGTCATGGGGTTTTACGATTTTACCCCTTGTCTAAGAACCACCATCAACATTAAGTCCCCGCTTAGCTCGGAGCAGGGCTTTGTTGCGAGGTAAGCATAAGATGGTGACAAACTATTAACGACAAACCGTAAAGAAAATTGAAGGAGGCTTGTTTGACCTTTTATAAGTAGGATTTGGAATCCTTTCCTCTTCGACGTTGGGAAGTTGGCGTGAATTGGGAAAGCTGGTGTGCTAGCTTGGTAGGGCCGGTGCAAAGTGTAGAAACCGTGCGTGCTTGCGGGCGTGACTGGGGAGGCCATTGGGAGGTCGGCGCAATTGGTGGGGTCGGTCCAACTTGGAAACCATGCTTGCAGGCGTGACTTGGGCGACATTGGGCAGTCGCACCCTTTGTGGGCCCGTTTCTTACACGCGTGATTTTGGTAAAGGAAATCCTTCCCTATTTCAAAGTCTTTACGCCTATATATAAAGCCCCTTTCTCCCCATCCTGCGCTTTATTCTTTCCTCTTTTCATACTAGCGGCAAAAGAGAAACCGACTTCTAGGTATGTCCTCCAGTACTTCTCTTGTTTCCCTTTTCATGTAGGTGCAAACCCTAAGAGTAGGCGTTTTTCTTTATAATCCTTGCAATGATATTGCGCATATAATTTCTTGGCGTGCCTCTTGTAGAAAATATTGTATGTACGCACCAAAGGGAAATCTGTATATATTATTCGAACCCATAGGAAAGTTCTCCATAAACAATTTTGAACCCGAAGAAGGATCTGCGAGACGCACTTGAGCCCGTATAAAATCTGCGTATATAATTTTGAACCACGAAGAAAAATCTGCGTGTGCGAGTTTCGAACCCGTGGAGAATCTTTGTATATGAATCCCGAAAAGAATCGTATATATGCTTCAAATGACTTCGAACCCGTAGGAAATATTGCATATATAAATTTCGGTCTTGAAAGAAATCTTTGCGCGTGCAATTTTGAACCCGTAGAAAAATGCTTCATATATAATTTTTGAACCCGAAGAAGGATACTGTAGACACACTCGAACCCGTATAAAATACTGTGTATATAGTCTTGAAACCGAATAAAATACGTCCTCCTTCCCCTTTTTTTTTTTTTTTTGTTGGGTACGATTATGTGTCAGGGAGATAACTTCGTCTTGCTCCGTTTGTTTTGTGCAGATATCTTATTACCAAATTGTTATGAAGGGATTCGATAAGATGTTACCTGAACCACATTTCACTTCGTCGAGGGATGCTCATAATTCCAAACCGAACACAGATGATGAATTCTTCACTAGAGCCCTCGCCCCACTGCTCGGAAGAATCACCCGGGTTTCGTGCCAATTTTGCTAACCGGTGGTGAGGATGAAAGGAAGACACTTTCGGTTCGCCCAGAGAGCACCATTCGGTTCTGTCTTCATAAAGGGGTATATTCTTCTTCCAACATTGACTTCAGGATGTGTCAAAGGCCATTGCGTTCTTTTGATAGATGGGTTGAGTTCATGGTGAGCAAGGAGCATATAAATACCAACTTGACTCGAGCGCGAGGTCATTGATCTTTGTCAAGACTTGATGTAAATCTCAGTTAGGAAGGATATCCCGGCTTGGTTGCTTTCATCTCCGGATGGTGTTCGGACACCCATACAATCATATGTAGATGGGGCGAGATAAATTTCTCCTTGGAGAGTGTGGCTCTCTTCTTTGAATCTTCCCGTGAAGGGAATCTTAAAATCCAATTATCGAAAGTGAGGTGAAGATGCGGGATGACCTTGCCGCTAAGTTGGGGGATTTTGCTCGGAAAGACCCCATTGCGAAGTTGAAGGACTCTATCGAAAAGAGGATGAAAGGTGCCCTTACGGTTGGTGGATATCTCAATGGTTTCGGACGAGTTGGAGCACGAAAAGAAAAGCGATGATCTTCATGTCGCGGCATTTTTGGCTCTCTGGTTGTCTAGAGACATTTTTGATGACCATTCTGGAAAGAAGGGAATAAGACCAGAGTTGTTAGCGATTGCTGTGAAGTTGGCAAAGGGTGAAGTTCTTCCCATTGGCAAGCTGTTCCTTGGTTCCCTGTATGTGCATCTGGATCACCTAGTTACGAACATGCGAGTTTGAATGGTTTCATGAAAGTGGATTCATATGTGCATGTTGCTTTTACGCAAGTCTGGCTATGGGAGCACTTTGAGAAGTATGCTCAGAAACCGTTGCTTTAGCTTCCCGTGAGTTGGGGTGGCTCCCGAATACTTCGATGGGTGAACAGGCGTCAAGAGTTGGCGTGAGCTTGGTTAGTTTTCTTGATAAGTTGCATGAAATCAATTTTCGTCCATGGGGCCGGTCCATAAGTCGGTGACTCAAATTGACACTTTTGCTTCTGCTCGCTCATGTCTTTGTCTTCGATGACGATTTGAGCGTTGGTGAAAACTCTGTTCATTCAAAGCTGCTTGCCCGGTTATATGCCGTCTTTCTTCATGGGGTCTTTCGGATAGCTTTGCTTACAATATTGACCGTCTTTGCTCGTCACATGGGTTTCGATCAAGGGTGCCTCTTGTTTACCGGCCGGTGATCCCTAAGGATTAATTGCGTGTCGCCCTTGGCGCTTGATGCCCTTAAGCCGGGTATCCGTCTTTCCTTCTTTTAAATGGGAAGAGTAACTTGACGACCTTCGGCTATAATGAGTTTTGGTGCGACGAGTTTACTATGATCCGAGATTTTGTGAATAACGTGGTGGAAAACGTTCGTTGCAAACCTTGCCCAGCAGATTACGAAGGAGTATCCAATGTTGAGAGATCCCAAGATAAAGTTGCCTAGCAATTCGGAAAGCCCCGAGGCCAAGGAACGGAGAACGAAGAATCGTGCTTTGGCGGGTTACGGGCCGGTTTCACAAGATCCTCCCACGGCTCTTGTGTCTTTCAGTTCTTCCAATAACCAGTTATGTGTCGCCTCTTCATTGGTTTGTCTCAAAACACGTGAATTTCGTGAGAATATGTGTCTTGTTTCCTTGGGGCTTCGGTAGTGTTAATGCTTTCATTGCTCTTGCACGTTGCCGGGAGACGGCAATTTCTTCAAAGAACTCCAGCAGCATTGAGCCTTCTCATAGCGATGATGAGTCGAGAGAGAAGAGGTTCAACAAGTGAGAGTGATTCCTCACGGCGACAAAGACTCTTGATTCTGTTTGGGAAGTGGTTCGGTGAGTTTCGCACTTCTTTTCTTTCTTCTTTTGTTTCCTCTTTTGGGAAATATCGACTCAAGTTCGCGGGAGGAATCCGGTTCGGAGGATGATTAAAGGTAGAGCCGCACGAAAACTTGCCTTTGGTGACCACCGGCTGGTGACTTGGAGATGGGCGTTAGCCAATTGCCGGCACGGATGTGGTTTAAATGGTGGATGATTCTCTGATGGTTGCTGTCGTAGACATGGAAGAAGACCCTCTGCGAGTAGTGAGGCCGAGTACAGGCGCCATTTTGATCCCCGTACTTGGTTCCTTATCCGGGTCATGTCTTTGTTGGCGGCTTCGACGTGCCGACTAAGCATGAGGCGTTGTACACCGAGAATCTGGGAGAAGCATGGACATATGGCTACAACCAAGAAAGTCACTAGTCGATTTGCGCTGGTTAAGCGTGTGGAAGAGGCTTTATCATCCATTAAGGACATGCGTGAGGTAACTGGTCACACCGTTTCTGAAGACGTTATTATTGCGATTTAGGGAGCACCATCGCGACGTGTGCGTATAAAAGGAGTTCAACACTTCGTGGTTTGTCGAAGGCCTTGCCGAGATCCAAAAGTTGAAAGATTCAGCAATCGAAAGCCTTTCCGCCGAGGAGATTGCACGACAGGAGATGGAACTCTAAAAGCTTTCCAAGATGTTGACTATGAAGAGAGCGGCTCTTAAAGATACGAAGTTGACTTTCTCCAAAAAGAGCAGACTTCTGTTGGATGATTTTCCTTGAACGTTTCTCCGTTAAACTTTCATTTAGGTTTTTTTTTTTAAAGACATATTGGATGTCTGGTTCAAAACTTGACCTTTGATAGACAGCTGGTAGCTTTTTAGGGTATTGGATTATTTCTGGGATGAATGGTTTTGATAATATGACTCTGCTTATGTTCTGGGAAAGGAATATTGCTTTTATGAAAGTGTGTGCTAGCAATAGGCACAAGACTCAGTAGTATGATGGTTTTACTAAGGACCTAAAAATAGATCGTATATCTTGTGCAGTCTAAATTTACTCACTTCATAGGTTTTGTGAACACGCCCCTCTCCGTGTAAAGGCGGCCTTCTTTGGTAGCATCGCCGGTTAGTCCCCAATTCTTTGGTAGCGTATTCAGCGAGTCTCCAGCTTTCTGGTGTAGTTTTAAACAACTGATAACCGGGTTGTCTGGCAGTTGAGTCGGACTGAGTCACAAGTCCCCAATTGCTGGTAGCATCTTTAACGAGTCCCCAGTTTTCAAGTGTAGTTTTTCAACTGGTAACCGGGTTGTCTGGTAGTTGCGTCGAATTGATTCGCCTTCCCCTACCATCTTGATATCTGGGTCGAAGAACGAGATCGATAATCTGACATTGTAGCGATAGATCAATCCTCCCGCTGTGGTCGCCAATTGTTTATGGTTAAAAATCGTTTCTGCCGATTTCGGTAAATTCGGTAGGTAAGTGAGAAACTGGTTCAAACCCTAAACAAATGTGCTGCACGTGAGCACTTTATAGATTCGAGAGATCAATCTGTACAAGTCCGGCCTAAACCAATAAATGGCCATTCCAGACTTGCTTCGGTCACAAAGTGGAGGAGAAGGTTTGATTTGGGGAGGGAAGCAAATAAAGGTGTTGAGGCCAGAATAATTATGGGAGAATAGTATCTCGACATGTATCGAAAGTGAAAGCTTGGGAGCTTGCAAGAGGTGGAAGCTTTTGGGAGAGCTTGCAAAGTTGCCTTTACGAGAGTGTAGTATTTTCTCTGACCAAAGACTTGTTGTCTGGTGGAAATAGGTAAGACCTATTTATACAAGTCGAGATTTGAAACGTACCACGACCTCATGAAGGAAGAGAGTAATGGGTGAAATAATGGGAGGAGGTGGTAACCTCATGGTGTTAATGGGTGAAAACGTTTTCACCATTATTTCCTCTTTTATTTGACCGCTTTATTCCTTTTCACGCTTTCTTAATGTGAGCATAGTGTACGCTGCATGCTATGACCGCCAAACCAAAACCCTAGAAATCATCCCCCAGTTTGTGTTGATGTCTCGAGTGTTGGTTGCATCTTGCGTGCAAGTGGTGCTGCTAGGGACGCATGTGGCATGTGCCAATGGCATGTGCGGAATGCCTTCATTGCGAGTTACACCTCGAGCGTAAGTGGTAATGCAAGAGCTGCTAGTGGCGCGTGTGGCATGTGCCAACGGCATGTGCGGAATGCCTTGGTGGTAGGTTGCACGGTTTGCAAGTTAGGCTACCAGCGTGTGTGTTTGGCATGTGCGGAATGCCTTGGTGGTAGGTTGCACGGTTTTGCAAGTTAGGCTACCTTCGTGTGTGTTTGGCATGTGCCTATGGCATGTGCGGAATGCCTTGGTGGTAGGTTGCACGGTTTGCAAGTTAGGCTACCAGCGTGTGTGTTTGGCATGTGCCAATGGCATGTACGGCCATGTTGACCTAGTTGCAAGTCTTGCAAGCCTGTGGCGCTATATTTGGCATGGGCCAAAGGCATAGCGGCTTGGAAACATGGCCTGTGATACGTGTTGGCATGTGCCAATGGCACGTCTGCAATGTTGACATAGTTGCAAGTCTTGCAAGCCTAGGGCGCTATATTTGGCGTGGTCCAAAGGCATAGCGGCTTGGAAATATGGCTGCGATACGTGTTGGCATGTGCCAATGGCACGTGCGGCCATGTTGACCTAGTTGCAAGTCTTGCAAGCCTAGGGCGCTATATTTGGCGTGGGCCAAAGGCATAGCGGCTTGGAAATATGGCTGCGATACGTGTTGGCATGTGCCAATGGCACGTCGGCCATGTTGACCTAGTTGCAAGTCTTGCAAGCCTAGGGTGCTATATTTGGCGTGGGCCAAAGGCATAGCGGCTTGGAAATATGGCCTGCGATACGTGTTGGCATGTGCCAATGGCACGTGCGGCCATGTGGACCTGGTTGCAAGTCTTGCAATCCTAGGGCGCTATATTTGGCGTGGGCCAAAGGCATAGCGGCTCGGAAATATGGCCTGCAACACGTGTTGGCATGTGCCAATGGCACGTACGGCCATGTTGACCTAGTTGCAAGTCTTGCAAGCCTAGGGCGCTATATTTGGCGTGGGCCAAAGGCATATCGGCTTGGAAATATGGCCTGCGATACGTGTTGGCATGTGCTAATGGCACGTACGGCCATGTGGACCTAGTTGGAAGTCTTGCAAGCCTAGGGCGCTATATTTGGCGTGGGCCAAAGGCATAGCGGCTTGGAAATATGGCCTACGATACGTGTTGGCATGTGCCAATGGCACGTACGGCCATGTGGACCTAGTTGCAAGTCTTGCAAGCCTAGGGCGCTATATTTGGCGTGGGCCAAAGGCATAGCGGCTTGGAAATATGGCTGCGATACGTGTTGGCATGTGCCAATGGCACGTACGGCCATGTGGACCTAGTTGCAAGTCTTGCAATCCTAAAGCGCTATATTTGGCGTGGGCCAAAAGGCATAGCGGCTTGGAAATATGGCCTGCCACACGTGTTGGCATGTGCCAATGGCACGTACGGCCATGTTGACCTAGTTGCAAGTCTTGCAAGCCTAGGCGCTATATTTGGCGTGGGCCAAAGGCATAGCGGCTTGGAAATATGGCCTGCGATACGTGTTGGCATGTGCCAATGGCACGTACGGCCATGTGGACCTAATTGGAAGTCTTGCAAGCCTAGGGCGCTATATTTGGCGTGGGCCAAAGGCATAGCGGCTTGGAAATATGGCCTGCGATACGTGTTGGCATGTGCCAATGACACGTACGGCCATGTGGACCTAGTTGCAAGTCTTGCAAGCCTAGGGCGCTATATTTGGCGTGGGCCAAAGGCATAGCGGCTTGGAAATATGGCTGCGATACGTGTTGGCATGTGCCAATGGCACGTGCGGCCATGTTGACCTGGTTGCAAGTCTTGCAAGCCTAGGGTGCTATATTTGGCGTGGGCCAGAGGCATAGCGGCTTTGGAAATATGGCCTGCGATACGTGTTGGCATGTGCCAATGGCATGTACGGCCATGTTGACCTGAGTTGCAAGTCTTGCAAGCCTAGGGCGCTATATTTGGCGTGGGCCAAAGGCATAGCGGCTTGGAAATATGGCTGCGATACGTGTTGGCATGTGCCAATGGCATGTACGGCCATGTTGACCTGGTTGCAAGTCTTGCAAGCCTAGGGCGCTATATTTGGCGTGGGCCAAAGGCATAGCGGCTTGGAAATATGGCCTGCGATACGTGTTGGCATGTGCCAATGGCACGTCGGCCATGTGGACCTAGTTGCAAGTCTTGCAAGCCTAGGGCGCTATATTTGGCGTGGGCCAAAGGCATAGCGGCTTGGAAATATGGCTGCGATACGTGTTGGCATGTGCCAATGGCACGTACGGCCATGTGGACCTAGTTGCAAGTCTTGCAAGCCTAGGGCGCTATATTTGGCGTGGGCCAAAGGCATAGCGGCTTGGAAATATGGCTGCGATACGTGTTGGCATGTGCCAATGGCATGTACGGCCATGTTGACCTAGTTGCAAGTCTTGCAAGCCTAGGGTGCTATATTTGGCGTGGGCAGAGGAGGCATAGCGGCTTTGGAAATATGGCTGCGATACGTGTTGGCATGTGCCAATGGCATGTACGGCCATGTTGACCTAGTTGCAAGTCTTGCAAGCCTAGGGCGCTATATTTGGCGTGAGCTTGGTTAGTTTTTCTTGATAAGTTGCATGAAATCAATTTTCGTCCATGGGGGCAGGTCCATAAGTCGATGACTCAAATTGACACTTTTGCTTACCCTCCCGCTCATGTCTTTGTCTTGATGACGATTTGAGCGTTGGTGAAAACCTGTTCATTCAAAGTCGCTTGCCGGTTATATCACCGTCTTTCTTCATGGGGTCTTTCCGGATAGTTGCTTACAATATTGGCCGTCTTTGCTCGTCACATGGGTTTCGATCAAGGGTGCCTCTTGTTTACCGGCCGTGATCCCTAAGGATTCATTGCGTGTCGCCCTTGAGCCTTGATGCCCTTAAAGCCGGGTGTCCGTCTTTCCTTCTTTCAAATGGGAAGAGTAACTTGACGACCTTCGGCTATAATGAGTTTTGGTGCGACGAGTTTACTATGATCCGAGATTTTGTGAATAACGTGGTGGAAAACGTTCGTTGCAAACCTTGCCCAGCAGTTACGAAGGTATCCAATGTTGAGAGATCCCAAGCGAAAGTTGCCTAGCAATTCGGAAGCCCCGAGGCCAAGGAACGGAGAACGAAGAATCGTCTTTGGCGGGTTACGGGCGGTTTCACAAGATCCTCCCACGGCTCTTGTGTCTTTCGATTCTTCCAATAACCATTTATGTGTCGCCTCTTCATTGGTTTGTCTCAAAACACGTGAATTTAATTTGAGAATATGTGTCTTGTTTCCTTGAGGCTTGGTGAGTGTTAATGCTTTATTTGCTCTTGCACGTTGCCGAGGAGACGGCAATTTCTTCAAAGAACTCCAGCAGCATTGAGCCTTCTCATAGCGATGATGAGTCAGAGAGAGAAGAGGGTTCAACAAGTGAGAGTGATTCCTCAGCGGCACTGAGTGCGGTTACCCATTTCGGGAAGTGGTTCGGTGAGTTTCGCACTTCTTTTCTTTCTTCTTTTGTTTCCTCTTTTGGGAAATATCGGCTCAAGTTCGCAGGAGGAATCCGGTTCGGAGGATGATTCTGGGGTAGAGCCGCACGAAAACTTGCCTTTGGTGACCACCGCTGGTGACTTGGAGATGGGCGTTAGCCAATTGCCGGGCACGGATGTGGTTTAAATGGTGGATGATTCTCGATGGTTTCTTTGTCGTAGACATGGAAGACCCTCTGCGAGTAGTGAGGCCGAGTACGGGCGCCATTTTGATCCCCGTACTTGGTTCCTTATCCGGGTCATGTCTTTGGTTGGCGGCTTCAGCGTGCCGACTAAGCATGAGGCGTTGTACACGAGAATGCGGGAGAAGCACGGACATATGGCTACAACCAAGAAAGTCACTAGTCGATTTGCGCTGGTTAAGCGTGTGGAAGAGGCTTTATCTTCCATTGAGGACATGCGTTAGGTAACTTTGGTCACCGTTTAAAGACGTTATTGCCCATTTGGGAGCACCATCGCGACGTGTGCGTATAAAAGGAGTTCAACACTTCGTGGTTTGTCGAAGGCCTTGCCGAGATCAAAAGTTGAAAGATTCATCAATCGAAAGCCTTTCCGCCGAGGAGATTGCACGACAGGAGATGGAACTCTAAAAGCTTTCCAAGTCTGTTGACTATGAAGAATGCGGCTCTTGAAGATGCGAAGTTGACTTTCTCCAAAAAGAGCAGACTTCTGTTGGATGATTTTCCTTGAACGTTTCTCCGTTAAACTTTCATTTAGGTTTTTTTTTTTTTAAAGACATATTGGATGTCTGGTTCAAAACTTGACCTTTGATAGACAGCTGGTAGCTTTTTTAGGGTATTGGATTATTTACTGGATGAATGGTTTTGATAATATGACTCTGCTTATGTTCTGGGAAAGGAATATTGCTTTTATGAAAGTGTGTGCTAGCAATAGGCACAAGACTCAGTAGTATGATGGTTTTACTAAGGACCTAAAAATAGATCGTATATCTTGTGCAGTCTAAATTTACTCACTTCATAGGTTTTGTGAACACGCCCCTCTCCGTGTAAAGGCGGCCTTGCTGGTAGCATCGCCGGTTAGTCCCCAATTCTTTGGTAGCGTATTCAGCGAGTCTCCGGCTTTTACAGTGTAGTTTTAAACAAGCGATAACCGGGTTGTCGCGGTTGAGTCGGACTGAGTCACAAGTCCCCAATTCTTTGTAGCATCTTTAACGAGTCCCCAGGTTTTCAAGTGTAGTTTTCAATTTGTAACCAAGGGTTTTTACGGTAGTTGCGTCGAATTGATTCGCCTTCCCCTACCATCTTGATATCTGGGTCGAAGAACGAGATCGATAATCTGACATTGTAGCCGATAGATCAATCCTCCCACTGTGGTCGCCAATTGTTTATGGTTAAAAATCGTTTCTGCCGATTTCGGTAAATTCGGTAGGTAAGTGAGAAACTGGTTCAAACCCTAAACAAATGTCTTTGCCGCACGTGAGCACTTTATAGATTCGAGAGATCAATGCTGCACAAGTCCGGCCTAAACCAATAAATGGCCATTCCAGGACTTGCTTCGGTCACAAAGTGGAGGAGAAGGTTTGATTTGGGGAGGAAGCAAAGAAAGGTGTTGAGGCCAGAATAATGCAGGAGAATAGTATCTCGACATGTATCAGAAAGTGAAAGCTTGGGAGCTTGCAAGAGGTGGAAGCTTTTGGGAGAGCTTGCAAAGTTGCCTTTCTGAGAGTGTAGTATTTTTCTCCTGACCGAGACTTGTTGTCTGGTGGAAATAGGTAAGACCTATTTATACAAGTCGAGATTTGAAACGTACCCTGACCTAATGAAGGAAGAGAGTAATGGGTGAAATAATGGGAGGAGGTGGTAACCTCATGGTGTTAATGGGTGAAAACGTTTTCACCATTATTTCCTCTTTTATTTGACCGCTTTATTCCTTTTCACGCTTTCTTAATGTGAGCATAGTGTACGCTGCATCTTTGTGACCGCCAAACCAAAACCCTAGAAATCATCCCCGGTTTGTGTTGATGTCTCGAGTGTTGGTTGCATCTTGCGTGCAAGTGGTCTTTGCTAGGGACGCATGTGGCATGTGCCAATGGCATGTGCGGAATGCCTTCATTGCGAGTTACACCTCGAGTGTAAGTGGTAATGCGGAGCTGCTAGTGGCGCGTGTGGCATGTGCCAACGGCATGTGCGGAATGCCTTGGTGGTAGGTTGCACGGTTTGCAAGTTAGGCTACCAGCGTGTGTGTTTGGCATGTGCGGAATGCCTTGGTGGTAGGTTGCACGGTTTTGCAAGTTAGGCTACCGGCGTGTGTGTTTGGCATGTGCGGAATGCCTTGGTGGTAGGTTGCACGGTTTGCAAGTTAGGCTACCGGCGTGTGTGTTTGGCATGTGCCAATGGCATGTCTGGCCATGTTGACCTAGTTGCAAGTCTTACAAGCCTATGGCGCTATATTTGGCGTGGGCCAAAGGCATAGCGGCTTGGAAACATGGCCTGTGATACGTGTTGGCATGTGCCAATGGCACGTACGGCAATGTTGACATAGTTGCAAGTCTTGCAAGCCTAGGGCGCTATATTTGGCGTGGTCCAAAGGCATAGCGGCTTGGAAATATGGCCTGCGATACGTGTTGGCATGTGCCAATGGCACGTACGGCCATGTTGACCTAGTTGCAAGTCTTGCAAGCCTAGGGCGCTATATTTGGCGTGGGCCAAAGGCATAGCGGCTTGGAAATATGGCACACGATACGTGTTGGCATGTGCCAATGGCACGTGCCAATGGCACGTGCGGCCATGTTGACCTAGTTGCAAGTCTTGCAAGCCTAGGGCGCTATATTTGGCGTGGGCCAAAGGCATAGCGGCTTGGAAATATGGCTGCGATACGTGTTGGCATGTGCCAATGGCACGTACGGCCATGTGGACCTAGTTGCAAGTCTTGCAATCCTAAAGCGCTATATTTGGCGTGGGCCAAAGGCATAGCGGCTTGGAAATATGGCCTGCAACACGTGTTGGCATGTGCCAATGGCACGTACGGCCATGTTGACCTAGTTGCAAGTCTTGCAAGCCTAGGGCGCTATATTTGGCGTGGGCCAAAGGCATAGCGGCTTGGAAATATGGCCTGCGATACGTGTTGGCATGTGCCAATGGCACGTCGGCCATGTGGACCTAATGGAAGTCTTGCAAGCCTAGGGCGCTATATTTGGCGTGGGCCAAAGGCATAGCGGCTTGGAAATATGGCCTACGATACGTGTTGGCATGTGCCAATGACACGTGCGGCCATGTGGACCTAGTTGCAAGTCTTGCAAGCCTAGGGCGCTATATTTGGCGTGGGCCAAAGGCATAGCGGCTTGGAAATATGGCTGCGATACGTGTTGGCATGTGCCAATGGCACGTCACGGCCATGTTGACCTAGTTGCAAGTCTTGCAAGCCTAGGGTGCTATATTTGGCGTGGGCCAGAGGCATAGCGGCTTTGGAAATATGGCCTGCGATACGTGTTGGCATGTGCCAATGGCATGTACGGCCATGTTGACCTAGTTGCAAGTCTTGCAAGCCTAGGGCGCTATATTTGGCGTGGGCCAAAGGCATAGCGGCTTGGAAATATGGCCTGCGATACGTGTTGGCATGTGCCAATGGCATGTACGGCCATGTTGACCTAGTTGCAAGTCTTGCAAGCCTAGGGCGCTATATTTGGCGTGGGCCAAAGGCATAGCGGCTTGGAAATATGGCCTGCGATACGTGTTGGCATGTGCCAATGGCACGTACGGCCATGTTGACCTAGTTGCAAGTCTTGCAAGCCTAGGCGCTATATTTGGCGTGGGCCAAAGGCATAGCGGCTTGGAAATATGGCCTGCGATACGTGTTGGCATGTGCCAATGGCACGTACGGCCATGTGGACCTAGTTGCAAGTCTTGCAAGCCTAGGGCGCTATATTTGGCGTGGGCCAAAGGCATAGCGGCTTGGAAATATGGCCTGCGATACGTGTTGGCATGTGCCAATGGCATGTACGGCCATGTTGACCTAGTTGCAAGTCTTGCAAGCCTAGGGTGCTATATTTGGCGTGGGCCAGAGGCATAGCGGCTTTGGAAATATGGCCTGCGATACGTGTTGGCATGTGCCAATGGCATGTACGGCCATGTTGACCTAGTTGCAAGTCTTGCAAGCCTAGGGCGCTATATTTGGCGTGAGCTTGGTTAGTTTTCTTGATAAGTTGCATGAAATCAATTTTCGTCCATGGGGGCCGGTCCATAAGTCAGTGACTCAAATTGACACTTTTGCTTCCCACTCCGCTCATGTCTTTGTCTTGATGACGATTTGAGCGTTGGTGGCTTTGTTCATTCAAAGGCTGCTTGCCGGTTATATGCCGTCTTTCTTCATGGGGTCTTTCCAGGATAGGCGCCCACAATATTGGCCGTCTTTGCTCGTCACATGGGTTTCGATCAAGGGTGCCTCTTGTTTACCGGCCGGTGATCCCTAAGGATTCATTGCGTGTCGCCCCTTGGCGCTTGATGCCCTTAAGCGGGTATCCGTCTTTCCTTCTTTCAAATGGGAAGAGTAACCCGACGACCTTGGCTATAATGAGTTTTGGTGCGACGAGTTTACTATGATCCGAGATTTTGTGAATAACGTGGTGGAAAACGTTCGTTGCAAACCTTGCCCAGCAGTTCTGAAGGAGTATCCAATGTTGAGAGATCCCAGCGAAAGTTGCCTAGCAATTCGGAAAGCCCCCAGGCCAAGGAACGGAGAACGAAGAATCGTCTTTGGCGGAGTTACGGGCGGTTTCACAAGATCCTCCCACGGCTCTTGTGTCTTTCGATTCTTCCAATAACCGATTATGTGTCGCCTCTTCATTGGTTTGTCTCAAAACACGTGAATTTCGGCTGAGAATATGTGTCTTGTTTCCTTCGGGGCTTCGGTAGTGTTAATGCTTTCGCTGCTCTTGCACGTTGCCAGGAGACGGCAATTTCTTCAAAGAACTCCAGCAGCATTGAGCCTTCTCATAGCGATGATGAGTCAGAGAGAGAAGAGGGTTCAACAAGTGAGAGTGATTCCTCAAAGACCGTGCTTTGGTGCTGGTTCTTTGAAGTGGTTCGGTGAGTTTCGCACTTCTTTTCTTTCTTCTTTTGTTTCCTCTTTTGGGAAATATCGACTCAAGTTCGCAGGAGGAATCCGGTTCGGAGGATGATTCTGGGGTAGAGCCGCACGAAAACTTGCCTTTGGTGACCACCGCTGGTGACTTGGAGATGGGCGTTAGCCAATTGCCGGGCACGGATGTGGTTTAAATGGTGGATGATTCTCTGATGGTTGCTGTCGTAGACATGGAAGAAGACCCTCTGCGAGTAGTGAGGCCAGGTACAGGCGCCATTTTGATCCCCCGTACTTGGTTCCTTATCCAGGTCATGTCTTTGGTTGGCGGCTTCGAGCGTGCCGACTAAGCATGAGGCGTTGTACACCAGAATCTGGGAGAAGCACGGACATATGGATACAACCAAGAAAGTCAGTAGTCGATTTGCGCTGGTTAAGCGTGTGGAAGAGGCTTTATCTTCCATTGAGGACATGCGTGAGGTAACTGGTCACACCGTTTCTGAAGACGTTATTGCCGACTGGGAGCACCATCGCGACGTGTGCGTATAAAAGGAGTTCAACACTTCGTGGTTTGTCGAAGGCCTTGCCGAGATCCAAAAGTTGAAAGATTCAGCAATCGAAAGCCTTTCCGCCGAGGAGATTGCTGTGACAGGAGATGGAACTCTAAAAGCTTTCCAAGCTGTTGACTATGAAGAGAGCGGCTCTTAAAGATGCGAAGTTGACTTTCTCAAAAAGAGCAGACTTCTGTTGGATGATTTTCCTTGAACGTTTCTCCGTTAAACTTTCATTTAGGTTTTTTTTTTTTTTAAAGACATATTGGATGTCTGGTTCAAAACTTGACCTTTTATAGACAGCTGGTAGCTTTTTAGGGTATTGGATTATTTCTGGGATGAATGGTTTTGAAAGGAATATTGCTTTTATGAAAGTGTGTGCTAGCAATAGGCACAAGACTCAGTAGTATGATGGTTTTACTAAGGACCTAAAAATAGATCGTATATCTTGTGCGGTCTAAATTTACTCACTTCATAGGTTTTGTGAACACGCCCTCTCCGTGTAAAGGCGGCCTTCTTTGGTAGCATCGCTGATTAGTCCCCAATTCTTTGGTAGCGTATTCGAGGCGAGTCTCCGGCTTTCTGGTGTAGTTTTAAACAACGATAACCGGGTTGTCTGGCGGTTGAGTCGGACCGAGTCACAAGTCCCCAATTCTTTGTAGCATCTTTAACGAGTCCCAGTTTTCAAGTGTAGTTTTTCAACTGGTAGTAGCAGGGTTGTCTGTAGTTGCGTCGAATTGATTCGCCTTCCCCTACCATCTTGATATCTGGGTGAAGAACGAGATCGATAATCGACATTGTAGCCGATAGATCAATCCTCCCGCTGTGGTCGCCAATTGTTTATGGTTAAAAATCGTTCTGCCGATTTGGTAAATTCGGTAGGTAAGTGAGAAAGCTGGTTCAAACCTAAACAAATGTCTTTGACGTGAGCACTTTATAGATTCGAGAGATCAATCTGTACAAGTCCGGCCTAAACCAATAAATTGCCTTTCCAGACTTGCTTCGGTCACAAAGTGGAGGAGAAGGTTTGATTTGGGGAGGAAGCAAAGAAAGGTGTTGAGGCCGGAATAATTCAGGAGAATAGTATCTCGACATGTATCGAGAAAGTGAAAGCTTGGGAGCTTGCAAGAGGTGGAAGCTTTTGGGAGAGCTTGCAAAGTTGCCTTTCCGAGAGTGTAGTATTTTCTCTCCACCGAGACTTGTTGTCCGGTGGAAATAGGTAAGACCTATTTATACAAGTCGAGATTTGAAACGTACCCTGACCTCATGAAGGAAGAGAGTAATGGGTGAAATAATGGGAGGAGGTGGTAACCTCATGGTGTTAATGGGTGAAAACGTTTTCACCATTATTTCCTCTTTTATTTGACCGCTTTATTCCTTTTCACGCTTTCTTAATGTGAGCATAGTGTACGCTGCATCTTGTGACCGCCAAACCAAAACCCTAGAAATCATCCCCGGTTTGTGTTGATGTCTCGAGTGTTGGTTGCATATTGCGTGCAAGTGGTCTTTGCTAGGGACGCATGTGGCATGTGCCAATGGCATGTGCGGAATGCCTTCATTGCGAGTTACACCTCGGCGTAAGTGGTAATGCCAGAGCTGCTAGTGGCGCGTGTGGCATGTGCCAACGGCATGTGCGGAATGCCTTGGTGGTAGGTTGCACGGTTTGCAAGTTAGGCTACCGAGCGTGTGTTTTGGCATGTGCGGAATGCCTTGGTGGTAGGTTGCACGGTTTTGCAAGTTAGGCTACCAGCGTGTGTGTTTGGCATGTGCCTATGGCATGTGCGGAATGCCTTGGTGGTAGGTTGCACGGTTTGCAAGTTAGGCTACCAGCGTGTGTGTTTGGCATGTGCCAATGGCATGTACGGCCATGTTGACCTAGTTGCAAGTCTTGCAAGCCTATGGCGCTATATTTGGCGTGGGCCAAAGGCATAGCGGCTTGGAAACATGGCCTGTGATACGTGTTGGCATGTGCCAATGGCACGTACGGCAATGTTGACATAGTTGCAAGTCTTGCAAGCCTAGGGCGCTATATTTGGCGTGGTCCAAAGGCATAGCGGCTTGGAAATATGGCTGCGATACGTGTTGGCATGTGCCAATGGCACGTACGGCCATGTTGACCTGGTTGCAAGTCTTGCAAGCCTAGGGCGCTATATTTGGCGTGGGCCAAAGGCATAGCGGCTTGGAAATATGGCTGCGATACGTGTTGGCATGTGCCAATGGCACGTACGGCCATGTTGACCTAGTTGCAAGTCTTGCAAGCCTAGGGCGCTATATTTGGCGTGGGCCAAAGGCATAGCGGCTTGGAAATATGGCCTGCGATACGTGTTGGCATGTGCCAATGGCACGTACGGCCATGTGGACCTAGTTGCAAGTCTTGCAATCCTAGGGCGCTATATTTGGCGTGGGCCAAAGGCATAGCGGCTTGGAAATATGGCCTGCAACACGTGTTGGCATGTGCCAATGGCACGTACGGCCATGTTGACCTAGTTGCAAGTCTTGCAAGCCTAGGGCGCTATATTTGGCGTGGGCCAAAGGCATAGCGGCTTGGAAATATGGCTGCGATACGTGTTGGCATGTGCCAATGGCATGTACGGCCATGTTGACCTGGTTGCAAAGTCTTGCAAGCCTAGGGCGCTATATTTGGCGTGGGCCAAAGGCATAGCGGCTTGGAAATATGGCCTGCGATACGTGTTGGCATGTGCCAATGGCACGTCTGGCCATGTTGACCTAGTTGCAAGTCTTGCAAGCCTAGGGGCGCTATATTTGGCGTGGGCCAAAGGCATAGCGGCTTGGAAACATGGCCTGTGATACGTGTTGGCATGTGCCAATGGCACGTACGGCAATGTTGACATAGTTGCAAGTCTTGCAAGCCTAGGGCGCTATATTTGGCGTGGTCCAAAGGCATAGCGGCTTGGAAATATGGCCTGAGATACGTGTTGGCATGTGCCAATGGCACGTCGGCCATGTTGACCTGGTTGCAAGTCTTGCAAGCCTAGGGCGCTATATTTGGCGTGGGCCAAAGGCATAGCGGCTTGGAAATATGGCTGCGATACGTGTTGGCATGTGCCAATGGCACGTCTGGCCATGTTGACCTAGTTGCAAGTCTTGCAAGCCTAGGGCGCTATATTTGGCGTGGGCCAAAGGCATAGCGGCTTGGAAATATGGCCTGCGATACGTGTTGGCATGTGCCAATAGCACGTACGGCCATGTGGACCTAGTTGCAAGTCTTGCAAGCCTAGGGCGCTATATTTGGCGTGGGCCAAAGGCATAGCGGCTTGGAAATATGGCCTTATGTGCCAATGGCACGTACGGCCATGTTGACCTAGTTGCAAGTCTTGCAAGCCTAGGGCGCTATATTTGGCGTGGGCCAAAGGCATAGCGGCTTGGAAATATGGCCTGCGATACGTGTTGGCATGTGACAATGGCACGTACGGCCATGTGGACCTAGTTGGAAGTCTTGCAAGCCTAGGGCGCTATATTTGGCATGGGCCAAAGGCATAGCGGCTTGGAAATATGGCTGCGATACGTGTTGGCATGTGCCAATGGCACGTACGGCCATGTGGACCTAGTTGCAAGTCTTGCAAGCCTAGGGCGCTATATTTGGCGTGGGCCAAAGGCATAGCGGCTTGGAAATATGGCCTGCGATACGTGTTGGCATGTGCCAATGGCACGTCACGGCCATGTTGACCTAGTTGCAAGTCTTGCAAGCCTAGGGTGCTATATTTGGCGTGGGCCGGAGGCATTGCGGCTTTGGAAATATGGCTGCGATACGTGTTGGCATGTGCCAATGGCATGTACGGCCATGTTGACCTAGTTGCAAGTCTTGCAAGCCTAGGGCGCTATATTTGGCGTGGGCCAAAGGCATAGCGGCTTGGAAATATGGCCTGCGATACGTGTTGGCATGTGCCAATGGCACGTACGGCCATGTTGACCTAGTTGCAAGTCTTGCAAGCCTAGGGCGCTATATTTGGCGTGGGCCAAAGGCATAGCGGCTTGGAAATATGGCTGCGATACGTGTTGGCATGTGCCAATGGCACGTACGACCATGTGGACCTAGTTGCAAGTCTTGCAAGCCTAGGGCTCTATATTTGGCGTGGGCCAAAGGCATAGCGGCTTGGAAATATGGCCTTGTTGCCATGGTTCGCACGGTGCGGCTTGGTTTGGCATTGTTGCCATGGTGCGCAGGGTGCGGCTTGGTTTGGCATTGTTGCCATGGTGCGCAGGGTGCGGCTTGGTTTGGCATTGTTGCCATGGTGCGCAGTATGCGGCTTGGTTTGGCCTTGTTGCCATGGTGCGCAGTATGCGGCTTGGTTTGGCGGTGTTGCCATGGTGCGCATGATATGCTGGCTTGGTTTAGCATTATTGCCATGGTGCGCGATATGCGGCTTGGTTTGGCATTGTTTCCATGGTGCGCGGTATGCGACTTGGTTTAGCATTGTTGCCATGGTGCGCGAGGGTGCGGCTTGGTTTTGGAATTAGGGTTACGTGTTGAAAACCCTAATCGGTATTTTGAAAAATACCCCTATTAATTGTTTACACACAGAGTTAAATGCTCTTAGTTAATGTGTTGCGGGTAACACTAGGTCATGGGGTTTTACGATTTTACCCCTTGTCTAAGAACCACCTTTAACAGGCACATGCCAACACGTACCACAAGCCATATTTCCAAGCCGCTATGCTATTGGCGCATGCCAAATATAGCGCCCTAGGCTTGCAAAACGTGCAACTAGGTCAACTTGGCCGTACGTGCCATTGGCACATGCCAACACGTACCACAAGCCATATTTCCAAGCCGCTATGCCATTGGCGCATGCCAAATATAGCGCCCTAGGCTTGCAAAACGTGCAACTAGGTCAACTTGGCCGTACGTGCCATTGGCACATGCCAACACGTACCACAAGCCATATTTCCAAGCCGCTATGCCATTGGCGTATGCCAAATGTAGCGCCCTAGGCTTACAAACCATGCAAATTAGGCCAAGTCGACCCACGCTTACCGCTTGGCACATGCCAACATGCTCATTGGTAGCTTTTCCTACCAAGGCCACGGCCCTAACGGCCACGCATGCCATTGGCCATGCCAACATGCTCACTGGTAGCTTTTCTTACCAAGTCCACGGCCTAATGGCCACGCATGCCATTGGCACATGCCAACATGCTCATTTGGTAGCTTTTCTTACCAAGGCCACGGCCCTAACGGCCACATGCCAACATGCTCATTTGGTAGCTTTTTCTTACCAAGGCCACGGCCCTAACGACGCATGCCATTGGCACATGCCAACATGCTCATTTGGTAGCTTTTCCTACTAAGGCCACGGCCCTAACGACCACGCATGCCATTGGCATATGCCAACATGCTCATTGGTAGCTTTTCCTACCAAGGCCACGGCCCTAACGGCCACGCATGCCATTGGCACATGCCAACATGCTCGCTTGGTAGCTTTTCCTACCAAGGCCACGGCCCTAACGACCACGCATGCCATTGGCACATGCCAACATGCTCATTGGTAGCTTTTCTTACCAAGGCCACGGCCTAACGGCCACGCATGCCATTGGCACATGCCAACATGCTCATTTGGTAGCTTTTCTTACCAAGGCCACGCGCCCTAACGACCCGCATGCCATTGGCACATGCCAACATGCTCATTGGTAGCTTTTCCTACCAAGGCCACGTCCCTAACGGCCACGCATGCCATTGGCACATACCAACATGCTCATTGGTAGCTTTTCTTACCAAGGCCACGGCCCTAACGGACCACGCATGCGATTGGCACATGCCAACATGCTCATTGGTAGCTTTTCTTACCAAGGCCACGGCCCTAACGGCCACGCATGTCATTGGCACATGCCAAACACACACATTGGTAGCCTAACTTGCAAACCGTGCAACCTACCACCAAGGCATTCCGCACATGCCATTGGCACATGCCAAACACACACGTTTGGTAGCCTAACTTGCAAACCGTGCAACCTACCACCAAGGCATTCCACATGCCATTGGCACATGCCACGCACGCCAATAGTAGCTCTGGCATTGCCACTTGCGCTCGAAGTACAACCCACAACAAGGGCATTCTGCACATGCCAATGCCACATGCCACACGCGCCACTAGCAGCGCCACTTGCACTCAAGGAGCAACCAACACTCGAGATATCAACACAAACGGGGATGCTTTCCAGGGTTTTGGTTTGGCGGTCGCGACTTGCGGCGTACACTACGCTCACATTAAGAAAGCGTGAAAAG
The DNA here is from genome assembly GCA_023531295.1 of Papaver armeniacum. Classification (NCBI taxonomy): domain Eukaryota; kingdom Viridiplantae; phylum Streptophyta; class Magnoliopsida; order Ranunculales; family Papaveraceae; genus Papaver; species Papaver armeniacum. Next base: position 115,106 of record JAJJWW010019534.1, on the reverse strand, counting down.
GAATAAAGCGGTCACATAAATGAGGAAATAATGGTGAAAACGTTTTCACCCATAAACACCTTGCGGTTAACACCTCCTCTCATTATTTCACCCTTTACTCTCTTCCTTCATGAGGCCAGGGTACGTTTCAATCTCGACTTGTATAAATAGGTCTTACCTATTTCCACCAGACAACAGGTCTCGGTCGGAGAAAAATACCACACTCTCGAAAGGCAACTTTGCAAGCTCTCCCAAAAGCTTTCATCTCTTGTAAGCTTCCCAAGCTTCTACTTTCTGATACAAGTCGAGATACTACTCTCCCAGAATTATTCTGGTCTCAACACCTTTCTTTGTTTCCCTCCCCAAATCAACCCTTCTCCTCCACTTTGTGACCGAAGCAAGTCTGGAACGGCCATTTCTTGGTTTAGGCTGGACTTGTACAGATTGATCTCTCGAATCTATAAAGTGCTCACGTGCAGCACATTTGTTTAGGGTTTGAACCAGTTTCTCACTCACCTACCGAATTTACCGAAATAGGCATAAACGATTTTCACCTATAAAAAATTGGCGACCACAGCGGGAGGATTGATCTATCGGCTACAATGTCGACTGTCGATCTCGTTCTTCGACCCGATGTCAAGATGGTAGGGGAAGGCGACTCAATCCGACGCAACTACAGACTGACCGGTTACGATTCAAAAACTACACGAGAAAACGGGGACTCGCCGAAGATGCTACCAGCAATTGGGGACTTGCTGGCGATGCTACCAGCAAAGCCGCCTTTTACATGGAGAGGGGCGTGTTCACAAAAACCTGTGAAGTGAGTAAATTTAGATTGCGCAAGATATACGATCTGTTTTTAGGCTCTTAGTAAAACCGTCATACTCTGAGTATTGTGCCTATTGCTAGCACACACTTTCATAAAAACAATATTCTTTTCCCAAAACATAATCGAGTCATATTATCAAAACCATTCATCCCGAAATAATCCAATATCCTCAAAAGCTACCACTTGTCTACCAAAAGCTGGTCAAACTTTGAACCGGACATCCGGTATGTCCTTCAAAAAAAAAAAAAGAGAAAAAGAACCTAAATGAAAGTTTAACAGAGAAACATTCAAGGAAAATCATCCAACAGAGGTCTGTTCTTCTTGGAGAAAGTCAACTTGGCATCTTCTAGAGCCGCTCTCTTCATAGTCAACATCTTGGAAAGCTTTTCGAGTTCTACCTCCTGTCGTGCAATCTCCTCGGCGGAAAGGCTTTCGATTGCTGCATCTTTCAACTTTTGTATCTCGGCCAAGGCCTTGAGAAACCACGAAGTGTTGAACTCCTTTTCTACGCACACGTCGCGATGGTGCTCCCGATCGGCAATAACGTCTTCGAAAACGGTGTGACCAAATCACCTCACGCATATCCTCGATGGAAGATAAAGCCTCTTCCACACGCTTAACCAGCGCAAATCGACTAGTGACTTTCTTGGTTGTGGCCATATGTCCGTACTTCTCCCAGATTTTGGTGTACAACGCCTCGTGCTTAGCCGGCACACTGAAGCCGCCAACCATCACATGACCTGGATAAGGAACCAAGTACGGAGGATCAAAAATGGCGCTGCACCTGGCCTCACAACTCGCGAGAGGTCTTCTTCCATGTCTACGGCAGCAACCATCGAGAATCATCCACCGTTTGAGCCACATCTGTGCCCGACAATTGGCTAACTCCCATCTCCAAGTCACCGGGAGTGGCCACCAAAGGAAAGTTTTCGTGTGGCTCTACCCCAAAATCGTCCTCCGAACCGGATTCCTCCTGCGAACTTGAGTCAGACATTTTTCAAAAGAAGAAATCAAGAAGAAAGAAAAGAAGCGCGGAACTCACCGAACCGTTCCCGAAAAAGAACCAAGATCTTGCCCGGAGGAATCACTCTCACTTGTCGAACTTTCTTCTTTCTCTCCGACTCATCACCGCTATGAGAAGGCTCGATCTTTGCTGGAATTCTTTGAAGAAATTGCCGTCTCTGGCAACGTGCAAAGGGCAGCGAAAGCATTAACACTACCAAAGCCCTGGAGGAAACAAGACACATGTTTTCAGCGAGAATTCACGTGTTTTGAGACAAACCAACGAAGAGGCGACACATACCTGGTTATTGGAAGAACTGAAGACACGAGAGATGAGTGAGGGTCTTTTGAAACCGTCCTAATCCGCCCAAGATCACGATTCTTCGTTCTCCGTTCCTTGACACAGGGACTTTCCAGGGTTGCTAGGCAACTTTCGCTTGAGATCTCTCAACATTGGATACTTCTTCAAAACTCTTTGGGGAAGGTTTACAACGAACGTTCTCCACCACGTTATTCACAAAATCTTGGATCATAATAAACTCGTCACACCAGAACTCATTATAGCCGAAGGTCGTTGAAGTTACTCTTCCCATTTGAAAGAAGGGAAGGCGGATACCCGGCTCAAGGGCGCTACATTAAGGGAGGCACGCAATGAATCCTTAGGGATCACCGGCTGGTAAGCAAGAGGCACCCCTTGATCTAAACCCATGTGACGAGCAAAGACGGTCAATATTGTAAGCAGCTATCAAGAAATACCCCATGAAGAAAGACGGCATATGACCGGACATGCAGCTTTGAATAAACAAGTTCTCACCAACGCTCAAATCGCCATCAGAAGACAAAGACATGATCGGAGCAGAAGCAAAGGTGTCAATTTGAGTCACCGACCTATGGACCGGCTCCCACGGGCGAAAAATGATTTCATATGAATTGTCAAGAAGACTAACCAAGCTCATGCCAACCTTTGGACGCCTGTTCACCCATCGAAGAATTCGGGAACCACCCCAACCCGCGGGGAATCGAAGGCATCGGTTTCGGAGCATACTTCTCAAAGTGCTCCCATAGCCAGACTTGCAGAAAAGCAACGTGCACATATGAATCCACTTTCATGAAACCATTGAAACTCGCATGTTCGCAACAGGTGATCCAGATGCACATACAGGGAACCGAGGAATAGCTTGCCAATGGGAAGAACTTCACCTTTTGCTAACTTCACAGCAATCGCTAGCAACTCTGGTCTTATTTCCTTCTTGCCAGAACCGTCATCAAAAAATGTCTCTAGACAACCAGAGAGCCAAAAATGCTTTAACATGAAGATCGTTTTTTACTATTCAGGAGTTCTAGCTCGTCCGGAAACCATTGAGACATCCACCAGTTATAAAAGCACCTTTCATCCTCTTTCCGGACAGAATCCTTCGAATTCACAGTGGAGGCTTTTCGAGCGTAATCTCCCAACTTAGCGGCAAGGTCATCCCGCATCTTCACCTCACTTTCAGATAATTGGATTTTAAGATTCCCAGTTACCGGAAGATTCAGCAAGAGAGCTACACTCTCCAAGGAGAAAGTTATCTCACCCCATCTACATATGATTGTATGGGTGTCCGAACACCATCTGGAGATGAAAGCAACCAAGCCGGGATATCCTTCCTAATGGAGAGTTTCTTGAAGCTCTGCGAAGCATCAATAATCTGCGCTCGAGTCAGGTTGGTGTTTATGTGCTCCTTACTCTCCATGAACTCAACCCATCTATCAAAAGAACGCAATGGGCTTTGACACATCCTGAAATCAATGTTGGAAGAGGAGTATACCCCTTTTTGAAGACAGAATCGTATGATGTTCTCTAGGCAAACCGAACGTGTCTTCCTTTCATCTTCACCACCGGTTAACAAAATTGGCACGAAACCTGGGTGATTTTTCCGGGCCGAGACAAGTTTTTTGGCGAAGAACTCATCATCCGTGTTTGGTTTGGAATTATGGACATCCTTTGATGAAGCGAAATTTTGTTCGAGTAACATCTTGTCGGATCTCTTAATAACAACTTAGTAACAAGATACCTGCACACAAAAAAAAAAAAAAATTATCTCACGACACATAACGCGCCCAACAAAAAGGAAAACCCGAAATAAAAAAAGAGGAGGGCGTATTTTCTACGGGTTCAAGACTATATACGCATATTTTCTTCGGAGTTCAAGACTATATACGCAGAATTTTCTTGGGGTTCAAAGACTATATACGCGGTATTTTATACGGGTTCAAGTGTGCCTCTGATATCCTTCTTCGGGTTCAAAATTATATATGGAGCATTTTTATACTAGTTCAAAATTGCACACGCAGTATTTCTTTCAGGAACCGGAAAATCATATATACAATATTTCCTACGGGTTCGAAGTCATATGGAGCACATATACAGTATTCTTCTTCGGGATTCATATACAGTATTATCTACGGGTTCGAAACTGCACACGCAGTATTTTTTTCTTCGGGTTCAAAATTATATATGGAGCATTTTTCTACTGGTTCAAAATTGCACACGCAGTATTTCTTTCAGGGACCGAAAAATCATATATACAATATTTCCTACGGGTTCGAAGTCATATGAAGCACATATACAGTATTCTTCTTCGGGATTCATATACAGTATTCTTTACGGGTTCGAAACTGCACACGCAGTATTTTTCTTCAGGGTTCAAAATTATATACGCAGTATTTTATACGGGCTCGTCTGCAGTATCCTTCTTCGGGTTCAAAATTGTATATGGAGCACTTTCCTACGGGTTCGAATAATATATGCAGTATTTCCCTTGGGTGCATACATACAATATTTTCTACAAGAGACATGCCAAGAAAATATATGCGCAATATATAAAGAGAAACGCCTACTCTTAGGGTTTACACCTACATAAAAAGGGAAACAAGAGAAGTATGAGAAGGCATACCTGGAAGTTGGTTTTTCTTTGTGACTCTGCCGCTAGTAGAAAAGGATGAAAAGATGAAAGTGCAAGATGGGATAAAGGGACTTTATATATATAGGCGTGAAGACTTTGAAATAGGGAAGGATTTCCCTTTACCAAAATCGTGCGTGTAAGAAACGGGCCCACAAGGGCGCAACTTCCCAACGTCGCCCAAGCTGCACCGGCCCCACCAATTGCGCCGACTTCCCTATGACCGCCCAAGTCACGCCTGCAAGCATGCACAACTTCCACATTGCGCCGGTCTCACCAGCTGGCACGCTCAGTTTCCCAACTCACGCAACTTCCCAACGTCACCCAAGCTGCGCCGGCCCCACCAATTGCACCGACTTCCCTATGACCGCCCAAGTCACGCCTGCAAGCATGCATAGCTTCCACATTGCGCCGGTCCCACCAGCTAGCACACTCAGTTTCCCAAGTCACGCCTGCAAGCACGCACAGCTTCCACATTGCGCCGGTCCCACCAGCTAGCACACTCAGTTTCCCAAGTCACGCCTGCAAGCACGCACAGCTTCCACATTGCGCCGGTCCCACCAGCTAGCACCCTCCGTTTCCCAACTCACGCCAACTTCCCAACGTCGCCCAAGCTGCGCCGGCCCCACCAATTGTGCCAGCCTCCCGATTTGTACATAACTACCAGAAGCAAGGATTCCAAATCCTATTTATAAAAGGTCAGACAAGCCCCCTCAATTCTCTTTACGGTTTGATGTTGATAGTTTGTCACCATCTTATGCTTACCTCGCAACAAAGCCCTTGTTCCGAGCTAAGCAGGGGACTTAATGTTGATGGTGGTTTTTAAACAAAGGGTAAAATCGTAAAACCCCATGACCTAGCGTTACCCGCAACACATTAACTAAGAGCATTTAACTCAGTGTAAATAATTAATAGGGGTATTTTTTCAAAATACCAGATTAGGGTTTTCGACACAGAACCCTAATTCCAAAACCAAGCCGCACACTGCGCACCATGGCAACAATGCCAAACCAAGCCGCACACCTGCGCACCATGGTAATAATGCCAAACCAAGCCGCACACTGCGCACCATGGCAACAATGCCAAACCAAGCCGCACACCACGCACCATGGCAACAATGCCGAACCAAGCCGCACACTGCGCACCATGGCAACAATGCCAAACCAAGCCGCACACTGCGCACCATGGCAACAACGCCAAAACCAAGCCGCACACTGCGCACCATGGCAGCGGCGCCAAAACCAAACTACATATCGCACTCATTGACAACCATGCCAAACTAAGCCGCTATGCCATTGGCACATGCCAAATATAGCGCCCTAGGCTTGCAAAACGTGCAACTAGGTCAACATGGCCGTACGTGCCGTTGGCACATGCCAACTCGTACCACAAGCTATATTTCCAAGCCGCTATGCCATTGGCGCATGCCAAATATAGCGCCTAGGCTTGCAAAACGTGCAACTAGGTCAACAGGCCGTACGTGCCATTGGCACATGCCAACACATACCACAAGCCATATTTCCAAGCCGCTATGCCATTGGCGCATGCCAAATATAGCGCCCTAGGCTTGCAAAACGTGCAACTAGGTCAACTTGGCCGTCGTGCCATTGGCACATGCCAACACGTACCACAAACCATATTTCCAAGACGCTGTGCCATTGGCGCATGCCAAATATAGCGCCCTAGTCTTGCAAAACGTGCAACTAGGTCAACTTGGCCGTACGTGCCATTGGCACATGCCAACACGTACCACAAGCCATATTTCCAAGCCGCTATGCCATTGGCGCATGCGAAATGTAGCGCCCTAGGCTTACAAACCATGCAACCTAGGCCAAGTCGGCCATGCATGCCATTGGCACATGCCAACATGCTCATTTGGTAGCTTTTCCTACCAAGGCCACGGCCCTAACGGCCATGCATGCCATTGGCACATGCCAACATGCTCATTTGGTAGCTTTTCTTACTAAGGCCACGGCCCTAACGGCCATGCATGCCATTGGCACATGCCAACATGCTCATTGGTAGCTTTTCCTACCAAGGCCACGGCCCTAACGACCACGCATGCCATTGGCACATGCCAACATGCTCGCGGGTAGCTTTTCTTACAAGGCCACGGCCCTAACGGCCACGCTTGCCATTGGCACATGCCAACATGCTCATTGGTAGCTTTTCTTACCAAGGCCACGGCCCTAACGACCACGCATGCCATTGGCACATGCCAACATGCTTCTTTGGTAGCTTTTCCTACCAAGGCCACGGCCCTAACGGCCACGCATGCCATTGGCACATGCCAACATGCTCGCTGGTAGGTTTTCTTACCAAGGCCACGGCCTAACGGCCACGCATGCCATTGGCACATGCCAACATGGTCATTTGGTAGCTTTTCTTACCAAGGCCACAGCCCTTAACGGCCACGCATGTCATTGGCACATGCCAAACACACACGCGGTAGCCTAACTTGCAAACCGTGCAACCTACCACCAAGGCATTCCGCACATGCCATTGGAACATGCCAAACACACACGCTTGGTAGCCTAACTTGCAAACCGTGCAACCTACCACCAAGGCATTCCGCACATGCCATTGGCACATGCCAAACACACGCTTGGTAGCCTAACTTGCAAACCGTGCAACCTACCACCAAGGCATTCCGCACATGCCATTGGCACATGCCACGGACGCCACTAGCAGCTTCGGCATGGCATTGCCACTTGCGCTCAAGTACAACCCACAACAAGGGCATTCCGCACATGCCAATGGCACATGCCACACGCGCCACTAGCGGCGCCACTTGCACTCAAGGCGCAACCAACACTCGAGATATCAACACAACCTGGGGATGCTTTCCATGGTTTTGGTTTGCCCAGTCCAGCTTGCGGCGTACACTACGCTCACATTAAGAAAGCGTGAAAAGGAATAAAGCGGTCAAATAAATGAGGAAATAAAGGTGAAAACGTTTTCACCCATAAACACCTTGCGGTTACCACCTCCTCTCATTATTTCACCCTTTACTCTCTTCCTTCATGAGGCCAGGGTATGTTTCAATCTCGACTTGTATAAATAGGTCTTACTTATTTCCACCAGACAACAGGTCTCGGTCAGGAGAAAAATACTACACTCTCAGAAAGGCAACTTTGCAAGCTCTCCCAAAAGCTTTCATCTCTTGTAAGCTTCCCAAGCTTCTACTTTCTGATACAAGTCGAGATACTACTCTCCCAGAATTATTCTGGTCTCAACACCTTTCTTTGCTTCCCTCCCCAAATCAACCCTTCTCCTCCACTTTGTGACCGAAGCAAGTCTGGAATGGCCATTTCTTGGTTTAGGCCGGACTTGTACATATTGATCTCTCGAATCTATAAAGTGCTCACGTGCAGCACATTTGTTTAGGGTTTGAACCAGTTTCTCACTCACCTACCGAATTTACCGAAATCGGCAGAAACGATTTTCACCTATAAACAGGAGTATCTGATACGTATCCCCAAGTATCTGATCTGATACGACGCTAATACAGATACGTCACAAGTTTTGAAGGTGAGTATCTGATACGTATCCATAACAGGGATACTGACTTGGGTGCAATCAAATTTCCATTGCGATAAGTTCAAGGGTATATTTGTAAATCACATAACATTTCTATAAAACAGCCAATCCCTAAAATTTTGGTAAATATTGAGTGCTGGTGGAGGCTAGCAGTGTGAGTGAGACGGCGCTGAGAGAAAAACCAGTCACCGGAGTTTCGCAACTAAGAATGTGCCATTTGCAGAATCTAATGGATCTGAGTTTTGGTATCATGTCGGAACTTTTACACATAGCTTGGAGATCAAAGGAAGAGAATAAAGACTCACGATTCTATCATAATGTCTTCTCCTCTCAAATCTATGTTGTATTATTTTTTTGAAGCCGCAGATGGGCAGCGGCTATCACTGTCACGTATTTTCCCGGTAAGATCTGGAAAATAATGATGTTTGATATTTTGATTGTCTTTCTTAGCCCATAATATTGACATTCAGGTTTTTATTTTTCTACGCAGGGAGATCTAGTGTCGTCTTCAGCTTCTGGTGTAATGTTTTGGTTTCGGAGATTGGAATACCGACCTTACGACCAATGTTGGGTATGTATCGCTTGTTGAAGTTTGCCACAACTGCTGAAATGGTAGTCATCTGCAGATCTTATACATTGGTAGTCATTGAATTAGAGATGTTTTAAAAAAATTGTAAGGTTAAACAATTTAGACATTGACCTCAAAATCGCAATGTTTTAAATAGCAATAGGATTGGGTATATGTAACTGATTTTTGTTGGATAAAATTTCAGTGTGTGTTCATATCTCTGTGATTCTGTAGTGGTTATTACTTGTAACTTTCTCTTATTTGGAGCTTATAATTACATTATAACTTCATCTGGAAATGTTGTTGGTGTTTGATAATAGTTGGTTACATTATTACATACATATTTTGGGGTTGGATATATCTCAATGCCGATTTGTCATGTTGTTTTTCCCAAGTCGCTCTTATCTATGTTACTTACAAATCAAAACATTTTTATATTTATGATTTGTCATAGAGCAACTAGTTCATATTGAAGAGCCTGTAATGCAGATTTGAAAGAAATTTTGTAGGGCTAGTTTTTAAACCGTTCATTTCTTACTTGTGTTTATGGGTAAAAATCGTTTCTGCCGATTTCGGTAAATTCGGTAGGTGAGTGAGAAACTGGTTCAAACCCTAAACAAATGTGCTGCACGTGAGCACTTTTTAGATTCTAGAGATCAATGCACAAAGTCCGGCCTAAACCAAGAAATGGCCGTTCCAGGACTTGCTTCGGTCACAAAGTGGAGGAGAAGGGTTGATTTGGGGAGGGAAGCAAAGAAAGGTGTTGAGGAGAGTAGTATCTCGACTTGTATCGGAAAGTGAAAGCTTAGGAAGCTTGCAAGAGATGAAACCTTTTTGGGAGAGCTTGCAAAGTTGCCTTTACGAGAGTGTAAGTGTAGTATATTTCTCCCGACCGAGACTTGTTGTCCTGGTGGAAATAGGTAAGACCTATTTATACAAGTCGAGATTGAAACGTACCACTGGCCTCATGAAGGAAGAGAGTAAAGGGTGAAATAATGGGAGGAGGTGGTAACCGCATGGTTTAATGGGCGAAAACGTTTTTCACCATTATTTCCTCTTTTATTTGACCGCTTTATTCCTTTTCACGCTTTCTTAATGTGAGCGTAGTTAACGCTGCATCTTTGTGACCGCCAAACCAAAACCCTAAAGAAGCATCCCCAGTTTGTGTCGATGTCTCGAGTGTTGGTTGCATCTTGAGTGCAAGTGGCGCTGCTATTGGCGCGTGTGGCATGTGCCAATGGCATGTGCGGAATGCCTTGGTAGTAGGTTGCACAGTTTGCAAGTTAGGTTACTAGCGTGTGTGTTTGGCATGTGCCAATGGCATGTGCGGAATGCCTTGGTGGTAGGTTGCACGGTTTGCAAGTTAGGCTACCAGCGTGTGTGTTTGGCATGTGCCAATGGCATGTGCGGAATGCCTTGGTGGTAGGTTGCACGGTTTGCAAGTTAGGCTACCAACGTGTGTGTTTGGCATGTGCCGATGGCATGTGCGGCCATGTTGACCTAGTTGCAAGTCTTGCAAGCCTAGGGCGCTATGTTTGGCGTGGGCCAAAGGCATAGCGGCTTGGAAGTATGGCTTGCGACACGTGTTGGCATGTGCCAATGGCACGTGCGGCCATGTTGACCTAGTTGCAGGTCTTGCAAGCCTAGGGCACTATGTTTGGCGTGGGCCAAAGGCATAGCGGCTTGGAAATATGGCTTGCGGCACGTGTTGGCATGTGCCAATGGCACATGTGACCATGTTGACCTAGTTGCAAGTCTTGCAAACCTAGGGCACTATGTTGTGCGTGGTCCAAAGGCATAGCGGCTTAGAAATATGGCTTGCGGCACGTGTTGGCATGTGCCAATGGCACGTGCGGCCATGTTGACCTAGTTGCAAGTCTTGCAAACCTAGGGCGCTATGTTTGGCGTGGGCCAAAGGCATAGCTTTAGAAATATGGCTTGCGGCACGTGTTGGCATGTGCCAATGGCACGTGCGGCCATGTTGACCTAGTTGCAAGTCTTGCAAACCTAGGGCGCTATGTTTGGCGTGGGCCAAAGGCATAGCGTCTCGGAAATATGGCTTGCGGCACGTGTTGGCATGTGCCAATGGCACGTGCAGCCATGTTGACCTAGTTGCAAGTCTTGCAAACCTAGGGCGCTATGTTGGGCGTGGGCCAAAGGCATAGCGGCTTAGAAATATGGCTTGCGACACGTGTTGGCATGTGCCAATGGCACATGCGGCCATGTTGACCTAGTTGCAAGTCTTGCAAACCTAGGGCGCTATGTTGGGCGTGGGCCAAAGGCATAGCGGCTAAGAAATATGGCTTGCGGCACGTGTTGGCATGTGCCAATGGCACGTGCGGCCATGTTGACCTAGTTGCAAGTCTTGCAAACCTAGGGCGCTATGTTTGGCGTGGGCCAAAGGCATAGCGGCTCGGAAATATGGCTTGCGGCACGTGTTGGCATGTGCCAATGGCACGTGCGGCCATGTTGACCTAGTTGCAAGTCTTGCAAACCTAGCGCGCTATGTTGGGCGTGGGCCAAAGGCATAGCGGCTCGGAAATATAGCTTGCGGCACGTGTTGGCATGTGCCAATGGCACGTGCGGCCATGTTGACCTAGTTGCAAGTCTTGCAAACCTAGGGCGCTATGTTGGGCGTGGGCCAAAGGCATAGCGGCTTAGAAATATGGCTTGCGGCACGTGTTGGCATGTGCCAATGGCACGTGCGGCCATGTTGACCTAGTTGCAAGTCTTGCAAACCTAGGGCGCTATGTTGGGCGTGGGCCAAAGGCATAGCAGCTTAGAAATATGGCTTGCGACACGTGTTGGCATGTGCCAATGGCACGTGCGGCCATGTTGACCTAGTTGCAAGTCTTGCAAGCCTAGGGTGCTATATTTGGCGTGGGCCAAAGGCGTAGCGGCTTTGGAAATATGGCTTGCGACACGTATTGGCATGTGCCAATGGCATGTGCGGCCATGTTGACCTAGTTGCAAGTCTTGCAAACCTAGGGCGCTAAGTTGGGCGTGGGCCAAAGGCATAGCGGCTTAGAAATATGGCTTGCGGCACGTGTTGGCATGTGCCAATGGCACGTGCGGCCATGTTGACCTAGTTGCAAGTCTTGCAAACCTAGGGCGCTATGTTTGGCGTGCGCCAAAGGCATAGCGGCTCGGAAATATGGCTTGCGGCACATGTTGGCATGTGCCAATGGCATGTGCGGCCATGTTGACCTAGTTGCAAGTCTTGCAAACCTAGGGCGCTATGTTGGGCGTGGGCCAAAGGCATAGCGGCTTAGAAATATGGCTTTCGGCACGTGTTGGCATGTGCCAATGGCACATGCGGCCATGTTGACCTAGTTGCAAGTCTTGCAAGCCTAGGGTGCTATATTTGGCGTGGGCCAAAGGCGTAGCGGCTTTGGAAATATGGCTTGCGACACGTGTTGGCATGTGCCAATGGCATGTGCGGCCATGTTGACCTAGTTGCAAGTCTTGGAAACCTAGGGCGCTATGTTGGGCGTGGGCCAAAGGCATAGCGGCTTAGAAATATGGCTTGCGGCATGTGTTGGCATGTGCCAATGGCACGTGCGGCCATGTTGACCTAGTTGCAAGTCTTGCAAACCTAGGGCGCTATGTTTGGCGTGCGCCAAAGGCATAGCGGCTCGGAAATATGGCTTGCGGCACATGTTGGCATGTGCCAATGGCATGTGCGGCCATGTTGACCTAGTTGCAAGTCTTGCAAGCCTAGTTCCCAACTCACGCCAACATCCCAACGTCGCCCAAAGCCGCACCGGGCCCACCAATGTGCCAGCCTCCCGATTTGTGCAAAACTACCGTAGGCAAGGATTCCAAATCCTATTTATAAGGTCGACAAGCCTCCTTCAATTTTCCTTACGTTTGTCTTGTTAACGTTTGTCACCATCTTATGCTTACCTCGCAACAAAGCCCCTGTTGAAAGCTAGCGGGGACTTAATGTTGATGGTGGTTTTTAGACAAGGGGTAAAATCGTAAAAACCCCATGACCTAGTGTTACCCGCAACACATTAACTAAGAGCATTTAACTCAGGTGTAAATAATTAATAGGGGTATTTTTCAAAACACCGGTTAGGGTTTTCAAATACGTAACCCTAATTCCAAAATCAAGCCGCACCACTGCACCATGGCAACAATGCCAAACCAAGCCGCATCTTGCGCACCATGGAAACAATGCCAAACCAAGCCACACCTGCGCACCATGGCTACAATGCCAAATCAAGCCTGCACATCTGCGCACCTTGGCAACAATGCCAAACCAAGCCGCATCTGCGCACCATGGAAGCAAGTCTTGCAAACCTAGGCGCTATGTTTGGCGTGGGCCAAAGGCATAGCGTCTTGGAAATATGGCTTGAGGCACGTGTTGGCATGTGCCAATGGCACGTGCAGCCATGTTGATCTAGTTGCAAGTCTTGCAAACCTAGGGCGCTATGTTGGGCGTGGGCCAAAGGCATAGCGGCTTAGAAATATGGCTTGCGGCACGTGTTGGCATGTGCCAATGGCACATGCGGCCATGTTGACCTAGTTGCAAGTCTTGCAAACCTAGGGCGCTATGTTGGGCGTGGGCCAAAGGCATAGCGGCTAAGAAATATGGCTTGCGGCACGTGTTGGCATGTGCCAATGGCACGTGCGGCCATGTTGACCTAGTTGCAAGTCTTGCAAACCTAGGGGCGCTATGTTTGGCGTGGGCCAAAGGCATAGCGGCTCGGAAATATGGCTTGCGGCACGTGTTGGCATGTGCCAATGGCACGTGCGGCCATGTTGACCTAGTTGCAAGTCTTGCAAACCTAGCGCTATGTTGGGCGTGGGCCAAAGGCATAGCGGCTCGGAAATATAGCTTGCGGCACGTGTTGGCATGTGCCAATGGCACGTGCGGCCATGTTGACCTAGTTGCAAGTCTTGCAAACCTAGGGCGCTATGTTGGGCGTGGGCCAAAGGCATAGCGGCTTAGAAATATGGCTTGCGGCACGTGTTGGCATGTGCCAATGGCACGTGCGGCCATGTTGACCTAGTTGCAAGTCTTGCAAACCTAGGGCGCTATGTTTGGCGTGCGCCAAAGGCATAGCGGCTCGGAAATATGGCTTGCGGCACATGTTGGCATGTGCCAATGGCACGTGCGGCCATGTTGACCTAGTTGCAAGTCTTGCAAACCTAGGGCGCTATGTTGGGCGTGGGCCAAAGGCATAGCGGCTTAGAAATATGGCTTTCGGCACGTGTTGGCATGTGCCAATGGCACATGCGGCCATGTTGACCTAGTTGCAAGTCTTGCAAGCCTAGGGTACTATATTTGGCGTGGGCCAAAGGCGTAGCGGCTTTGGAAATATGGCTTGCGACACGTGTTGGCATGTGCCAATGGCATGTGCGGCCATGTTGACCTAGTTGCAAGTCTTGCAAACCTAGGGCGCTATGTTGGGCGTGGGCCAAGAGCATAGCGGCTTAGAAATATGGCTTGCGGCACGTGTTGGCATGTGCCAATGGCACGTGCGGCCATGTTGACCTAGTTGCAAGTCTTGCAAACCTAGGGCGCTATGTTTAGCGTGCGCCAAAGGCATAGCGGCTCGGAAATATGGCTTGCGGCACATGTTGGCATGTGCCAATGGCATGTGCGGCCATGTTGACCTAGTTGCAAGTCTTGCAAACCTAGGGCGCTATGTTGGGCGTGGGCCAAAGGCATAGCGGCTTAGAAATATGGCTTTCGGCACGTGTTGGCATGTGCCAATGGCACGTGCAGCCATGTTGACCTAGTTGCAAGTCTTGCAAGCCTAGGGCGCTATAATTGGCGTGGGCCAAAGGCATAGCGGCTTGAGATTTGGCATTGTTGCCATGGTGCGCGGGTGCGGCTTGGTTTGGCATTGCTTTGCCATGGTGCGCGATATGCGGCTTGGTTTGGCATTGTTGCCATGGTGCGCGGTGCGGCTTGATTTGGCATTGTTGCCATGGTGCGCGGGGTGCGGCTAGGTTTGGCATTGTTGCCATGGTGCGCGAGGTGCGGCTTGATTTGGCATTGTTGCCATGGTGCGCGATATGCGTCTTGGTTTGGCATTGCTTCCATGGTGCGCGATGCGCTTGGTTTGGCATTGTTGCCATGGTGCGCAGGGTGCGGCTTGATTTGGCATTGTTGCCATGGTGCGCAGGTGCGGCTTGGTTTGGCATTGTTTCCATGGTGCGCGTGATGCGGCTTGGTTTGGCATTGTTGCCATGGTGCGCGAGGTGCGGCTTGATTTTGGAATTAGGGTTACGTGTTGAAAACCCTAATCGGTATTTTGAAAAAATACCCTATTAATTATTTACACACGAGTTAAATGCTCTTAGTTAATGTGTTGCGGGTAACACTAGGTCATGGGGTTTTACGATTTTACCCTTGTCTAAAAACCACCATCAACATTAAGTCCCCCGCTTAGCTCGGAACAGGGGCTTTGTTGCGAGGTAAGCATAAGATGGTGACAAACGTTAACAACAAAACGTAAGGAAAATTGAAGGAGGCTTGTCGACCTTTATAAATAGGATTTGGAATCCTTGCCTCTCGTAGTTTTGCACAAATCGGGAGGGCCGGCACAATTGGTGGGCCCGGTGCAGCTTGGGCGACGTTGGGAAGTTGGCGTGAGTTGGGAACCGAGTGTGCTAAGCTGGTGGGACCGGCACGAAGTGTAGAAGCCGTGCGTGCTTGCAGGCGTGTCTTGGGCGGCATTGGGAGGTCGGCGCAATTGGTGGGGCCGGTCCAACTTGGAAACCATGCTTGCAGGCGTGACTTGGGCGGCATTGAGAAGTCGCAATTGGTGGGGTCGCTCCAACTTGGAAACCATGCTTGCAGGCGTGACTTGGGCGGCATTGGGAAGTCGCACCCTTTGTGGGCCCGTTTCTTACACGCGTGATTTTGGTAAAAGGGAAATCCTTCCCTATTTCAAAGTCTTTCACGCCTATATATATAAAGCCCCTTTTTCCCCATTTTGCGCTTTATTCTTTCCTCTTTTCATACTAGCGGCAAAGAGAGACCGGCTTCCAGGTATGTCTTCGAGTACTTTTCTCTATCTTTTTTTTTTTCTTTTCACGTAGGTGTAAACCTTAAGAGTAGGCGCTTCCACAATCCTTGCATATGATTCCTTGGCGTGCCTCTTGTAGAGAATATAGTATGTATGCAACCAAGGGAATACAACATATATTGTTTGAACCCGTAGGAAATATTGCATATATGAATTTTCGGTCCTGAAAGAAATATTTCAACCACAAGAAAATATTGCGTGTGTATTTTGAACCCGTAGAGGATGCTCCGTATATAATTACGAATCCGAAGAACGATCTTGTAGGCGTATTTGAGCCGTCATTTAAAACTGCATGTGTATTTCGAACCCGTAGAGAACCCCGTATGAATCCCGAAGAAGAATACTGTATATGCTTCATATGACTTCGAACCCGCAGGAAATATTGTATATTTGATTTTGCTTCTTGAAAGAAGTACCACGCGTATTTTGAACCAATAGAAAAAATGCTCCATATATATTTTTGAACCCGAAGAAGGATACTTGTAGACACACTTGTACCAGTATAGAATGCCGTGTATATAGTCTCGAACTCCGAAGAAAATATCGTATATAGTCTTGAACTTGAATAAAATACGTCCTCCTACCCCTTTCTCTCTTTTTTTTTTTTTTTTTTTATTGTTGGGTACGATTATGTGTCGGGAGATAACTTCGCCTTTCTCCATTTGTTTTGTGCGAGATATCTTATTACCAAATTGTTATGAAGGAATTCGATAAGATGTTACCCGAACCAAATTTCACTTCGTCGAAGGATGCTCATAATTCCAAGCCGAACATAGATGATGAATTCTTCACTAGAGCCCTCGCCCTGCTCGGAAGAATCACCCGAGTTTTCGTGCCAATTTTGCTAACCGGTGGTGAAGATGATGGGGAAGACACGTTCGGTTCGCCCGAGCACCATTCGGTTCTGTCTTCATAAAGGGTATATTCCTCTTCCAACATTGACTTCGGGATGTGTCAAAGTCCATTGCGTTCTTTTGACAGATGGGTTGAGTTCATGGTGAGCAAGGAGCATATAAATACCAACTTGACTCGAGCGCGGGTCATTGATCTTTGTCAAGACCTCGGTAAATCTCCAGTTAGGAAGGACATCCCGAGGATTGGTTGCTTTCATCTCCGGATGGTGTTCGGACACCCATACAATCATATGTAGATGGGGTGAGATAACTTTCTCCTTGGAGAGTGTGGCTCTCTTCTTTGAATCTTCCAAGAATGGCGGGAATCTTAGAATCCAATTATCCGAAAGCGAGATGAAGATGCGGGATGACTTTGGCCGCTAAGTTGGGGATTTCGCTCGGAAAGACTCCATTGCGAAGTCGAAGGACTCTGCCCGAAAAGAGGATGAAAGGTGCCCTTACGGTTGGTGGATATCTCAATGGTTTCCGGACGAGTTGGAGCACGAGAACGGAAAAGCGGTGATCTTCATGTCGCAGCATTTTTGGCTCTCCGGTTGTCTAGAGACATTTTTGATGACGGTTACGGCAAGAAGGGAATAAGACCCGAGTTGTTGGCGATTCTTTGTGAAGTTGGCAAAGGGTGAAGTTCTTCCCATTGGCAAGTCATTTCCTTGGTTCCCCGTATGTGCATCCGGATCACCTAGTTGCGAACATGCGAGTTTCGAATGGTTTCATGAAAGTGGATTCATATGTGCACGTTGCTTTTAAAAGTCCTGCTATGGGAGCACTTTGAGAAGTATGCTCCGAAACCGTTGCCTTCGCTTCCCGTGAGTTGGGGTGGCTCCCGAATTCTTCGATGGGTGAACAAGCGTCCAAGGGTTGGCGTGAGCTTGGCTAGTTTTCTTGATAAGTTGCATGAAATCAATTTTCGTCCATGGGGTCCGGTCCATAAGTCGGTGACTCAAATTGACACTTTTGCTTCGCTCCGCTCATGTCTTTGTCTTGATGACGATTTGAGCGTTGGTGAAAACTTTGTTCATCCAAAGTCCGCTTGCCGGTTATATGCCGTCTTTCTTCGTGGGGTCTTTCCAGATAGCTTCTTACAATATTGACCGTCTTGCTCGTCACATGGGTTTCGATCAAGGGGTGCCTCTTGTTTACCGGCGCGGTGATCCCTAAGGATTCATTGCGTATCACCCTTGACGCTTGATGTCCTTAAGCCGGGTATCCGTCTTTCCTTCTTTCAAATGGGAAGAGTAACTTCGACGACCTTCGGCTATAATGAGTTTTGGTGCGACGAGTTTACTATGATCCGAGATTTTGTGAATAACGTGGTGGAAAACGTTCGTTGCAAACCTTCCCCAGCTTCAAGGAGTATCCAATGTTGAGAGATCCCAAGCGAAAGTTGCCTAGCAATTCGGAAAGCCCCCGAGGCCAAGGAACGGAGAACGAAGAACCGTCTTGGCGGGTTCCGGACGGTTTCACAAGATCCTCCCACGGCTCTTGTGTCTTTCGATTCTTCCAATAACCAGGTATGTGTCGCCTCTTCATTGGTTTGTCTCAAAACACGTGAATTTCTACCGAGAATATGTGTCTTGTTTCCTTCGAGGGCTTCGGTAGTGTTAATGCTTTGCTGCTCTTGCACGTTGCCGGGAGACGACAATTTCTTCAAAGAACTCCAAAGTGGTATTGAGCCTTCTCATAGTGATGATGAGTCGGAGAGAAGAGGGTTCAACAAGTGAGAGTGATTCCTCCGGCAAGCAGTGGTATTGGTTCTATTTCGGGAAGTGGTTCGGTGAGTTTCGCACTTCTTTTCTTTCTTCTTTTGTTTCCTCTTTTGGGAAATATCTGACTCAAATTCGCAGGTGGAATCCGGTTCGGAGGATGATTCTGGGGTAGAGCCGCACGAAAACTTGCCTTTGGGGACCGCGCGGTGACTTGGAGATGGGCGTTAGCCAATTGCACGGCACGGATGTGGTTCAAACAAAGGATGATTCTCTCGATGGTTGCTGTCGTAGACATGGAAGAAGACCCCTGCGAGTAGTGAGGCCGTACAGGCGCCATTTTTGATCCCCCATACTTGGTTCCTTATCCAGGTCATGTGCTGGTTGGCGGCTTCAGCGTGCCGGCTAAGCATGAGGCGTTGTACACCAGAATCTGAGAGAAGCACGGACATATGGCTACAAACAAGAAAGTTACTAGTCGATTTGCGCTGGTTAAGCGTGTGGAAGAGGCTTTATCTTCTATTGAGGATATGCGTGAGGTAACTGGTCACACCGTTTCTGAAGACGTTATTGCCGACTGGGAGCACCATCGCGACGTGTGCGTAGAAAAGGAGTTTAATACTTCGTGGTTTGTCGAAGGCCTTGCCGAGATCCAAAAGTTGAAAGATGCAGCAATCGAAAGCCTTTCCGCCGAGGAGATTGCACGACAGGAGATGGAACTCGAAAAGCTTTCCAAGATGTTGACTATGAAGAGAGCGGCTCTTGAAGACGCAAAGTTGACTTTTTCCAAGAAGAGCAGACTTACATTGGACGATTTTCCTTGAACATTTCTCTGTTAAATTTTCATTTAGGTTCTTTTTTTTTTTTTTTTTTTTTTTGAAAGACATATTGGATGTCCGGGTTCAAAACTTGACCTTTGACAGACAAATGGTAGCTTTTTAGGGTATTGGATTATTTCCGGATGAATGGTTTTGGTAATATGACTCTGATTATGTTTTGGGAAAAGAATATTGCTTTTATGAAAGTGTGTGATAGCAATAGGCACAAGACTCAATAGCATGACGGTTTTACTAAAAACCTAAAAATAGATTGTATATCTTGCCCAGTCTGAATTTACTCACTTCATAGGTTTTGCGAACACGCCCCTCTCCATGTAAAAGGCGGTTTTGATGGCGGTTTTGCTGGTAGCATCGCCAGCAAGTCCCCAATCGCTGGTAGCATCTTCGGCGATTGAGTAATATCATCTTTATCAAGTCCCCAGTTTTCTTGTGTAGTTTTTACAACTAGTAACCGGGTCGTCTGGTAGTTGAGTCAGATTGAGTCGCCTTTCTCCTACCATCTCGACATCTGGGTCGAAGAACGAGATCGACAATCTGATATTGTAGCCGATAGATCAATCCTCCCGCTGTGGTCGCCAATTGTTTATGGGTAAAAATCGTTTCTGCCGATTTCGGTAAATTCGGTAGGTGAGTGAGAAACTGGTTCAAACCCTAAACAAATGTGCTTGCACGTGAGCACTTTATAGATTCGAGAGATCAATCTGTACAAGTCCTACCTAAACCAAGAAATGGCCGTTTCCGGACTTGCTTCGGTCACAAAGTGGAGGAGAAGGGTTGATTTGGGGAGGGAAGCAAAGAAAGGTGTTGAGGAGAGTAGTATCTCGACTTGTATCGAAAGTGAAAGCTTAGGAAGCTTGCAAGAGATGAAAGCTTTTTGGGAGAGCTTGCAAAGTTGCCTTTACGAGAGTGTAAGTGTAGTATATTTCTCCCGACCGAGACTTGTTGTCTGGGTGGAAATAGGTAAGACCTATTTATACAAGTCGAGATTGAAACGTACCCGCCTCATGAAGGAAGAGAGTAAAGGGTAAAATAATGGGAGGAGGTGGTAACCGCATGGTTTAATGGGCGAAAACGTTTTTTCACCATTATTTCCTCTTTTATTTGACCGCTTTATTCATTTTCACGCTTTCTTAATGTGAGCGTAGTTTACTGCATGCATCTTTGTGACCGCCAAACCAAAACCCTAAAGAAGCATCCCCGGTTTGTGTCGATGTCTCGAGTGTTGGTTGCATCTTGAGTGCAAGTGGCGCTGCTAGTGGCGCGTGTGGCATGTGCCAATGGCATGTGCGGAATGCCTTGGTAGTAGGTTGCACGGTTTGCAAGTTAGGTTACCAGCGTGTGTGTTTGGCATGTGCCAATGGCATGTGCGAAATGCCTTGGTGGTAGGTTGCACGGTTTGCAAGTTAGGCTACCAAATAAGTGTGTTTGGCATGTGCCAATGGCATGTGCGGAATGCCTTGGTGGTAGGTTGCACGGTTTGCAAGTTAGGCTACCAAATGTGTGTTTGGCATGTGCCGATGGCATGTGCGGCCATGTTGACCTAGTTGCAAGTCTTTCAAGCCTAGGCGCTATGTTTGGCGTGGGCCAAAGTCATAGCGGCTTGGAAGTATGGCTTGCGACACGTGTTGGCATGTGCCAATGGCACGTGCGGCCATGTTGACCTAGTTGCAAGTCTTGCAAGCCTAGGGCGCTATGTTTGGCGTGGGCCAAAGGCATAGCGACTTGGAAATATGGCTTGCGGCACGTGTTGGCATGTGCCAATGGCGCATGCGACCATGTTGACCTAGTTGCAAGTCTTGCAAACCTAGGGCGCTATGTTGGGCGTGGGCCAAAGGCATAGCGGCTTAGAAATATGGCTTGCGGCACGTGTTGGCATGTGCCAATGGCACGTGCGGCCATGTTGACCTAGTTGCAAGTCTTGCAAACCTAGGGCGCTATGTTTGGCGTGGGGCCAAAGGCATAGCGGCTTAGAAATATGGCTTGCGGCACGTGTTGGCATGTGCCAATGGCACGTGCGGCCATGTTGACCTAGTTGCAAGTCTTGCAAACCTAGGGCGCTATGTTTGGCGTGGGCCAAAGGCATAGCGGCTCGGAAATATGGCTTGCGGCACGTGTTGGCAAGTGCCAATAGCACGTGCGGCCATGTTGACCTGGTTGCAAGTCTTGCAAACCTAGGGCGCTATGTTGGGCGTGGGCCAAAGGCATAGCGGCCTAGAAATATGGCTTGCGGCACGTGTTAGCACGTGCCAATGGCACATGCGGCCATGTTGACCTAGTTGCAAGTCTTGCAAACCTAGGGCGCTATGTTGGGCGTGGGCCAAAGGCATAGCGGCTTAGAAATATGGCTTGCGTCACGTGTTGGCATGTGACAATGGCACGTGCAGCCATGTTGACCTAGTTGCAAGTCTTGCAAACCTAGGGCGCTATGTTTGGCGTGGTCCAAAGGCATAGCGGCTCGGAAATATGGCTTGCGGCACGTGTTGGCATGTGCCAATGGCACGTGCGGCCATGTTGACCTAGTTGCAAGTCTTGCAAACCTAGGGAGCTATGTTGGGCGTGGGCCAAAGGCATAGCGGCTCGGAAATATGGCTTGCGGCACGTGTTGGCATGTGCCAATGGCACGTGCGGCCATGTTGACCTAGTTGCAAGTCTTGCAAACCTAGGGCGCTATGTTTGGCGTGGGCCAAAGGCATAGCGGCTCGGAAATATGGCTTGCGGCACGTGTTGGCATGTGCCAATGGCACGTTCGGCCATGTTGACCTAGTTGCAAGTCTTGCAAACCTAGGGCGCTATGTTGGGCGTGGGCCAAAGGCATAGCGGCTTAGAAATATGGCTTGCGGCACGTGTTGGCATGTGCCAATGGCACGTGCGGCCATGTTGACCTAGTTGCAAGTCTTGCAAACCTAGGGCGCTATGTTTGGCGTGGGCCAAAGGCATAGCGGCTTAGAATTATGGCTTGCGGCATGTGTTGGCATGTGCCAATGGCACGTGTGGCCATGTTGACCTAGTTGCAAGTCTTGCAAACCTAGGGCGCTATGTTTGGCGTGGGCCAAAGGCATAGCGGCTCGGAAATATGGCTTGCGGCACGTGTTGGCATGTGCCAATAGCACGTGCGGCCATGTTGACCTGGTTGCAAGTCTTGCAAACCTAGGGCGCTATGTTGGGCGTGGGCCAAAGGCATAGCGGCTTAGAAATATGGCTTTACAAGACGTGTTAGCATGTGCCATTGGCACATGCGGCCATGTTGACCTAGTTGCAAGTCTTGCAAACCTAGGGCGCTATGTTGGGCGTGGGCCAAAGGCATAGCGGCTTAGAAATATGGCTTGCGGCACGTGTTGGCATGTGCCAATGGCACGTGTTGGCATGTGCCAATGGCACGTGCGGCCATGTTGACCTAGTTGCAAGTCTTGCAAACCTAGGGCGCTATGTTGGGCGTGGGCCAAAGGCATAGCGGCTTGGAAATATGGCTTGCGGCACGTGTTGGCATGTGACAATGGCACGTGCGGCCATGTTGACCTAGTTGCAAGTCTTGCAAACCTAGGGCGCTATGTTTGGCGTGGGCCAAAGGCTTGGCGGCTCGGAAATATGGCTTGCGGCACGTGTTGGCATGTGCCAATGGCACTTGCGGCCATGTTGACCTAGTTGCAAGTCTTGCAAACCTAGGGCGCTATGTTGGGCGTGGGCCAAATGCATAGCGGCTTAGAAATATGGCTTGCGGCACGTGTTGGCATGTGACAATGGCACGTGCGGCCATGTTGACCTAGTTGCAAGTCTTGCAAACCTAGGGCGCTATGTTGGGCATGGGCCAAAGGCATAGCGGCTTAGAAATATGGCTTGCGGCACGTGTTGGCATGTGCCAATGGCACGTGTTGGCATGTGCCAATGGCACGTGCGGCCATGTTGACCTAGTTGCAAGTCTTGCAAACCTAGGGCGCTATGTTGGGCGTGGGCCAAAGGCATAGCGGCTTGGAAATATGGCTTGCGACACGTGTTGGCATGTGCCAATGGCACGTTCGGCCATGTTGACCTAGTTGCAAGTCTTGCAAACCTAGGGCGCTATGTTGGGCGTGGGCCAAAGGCATAGCGGCTTAGAAATATGGCTTGCGGCACGTGTTGGCATGTGACAATGGCACGTGCGGCCATGTTGACCTAGTTGCAAGTCTTGCAAACCTAGGGCGCTATGTTTGGCGTGGGCCAAAGGCATAGCGGCTCGGAATATGGCTTGCGGCACGTGTTGGCATGTGCCAATGGCACGTGCGGCCATGTTGACCTAGTTGCAAGTCTTGCAAACCTAGGGCGCTATGTTGGGCGTGGGCCAAATGCATAGCGGCTCGGAAATATGGCTTGCGGCATGTGTTGGCATGTGCCAATGGCACGTGCGGCCATGTTGACCTAGTAGCAAGTCTTGCAAACCTAGGGCGCTATGTTTGGCATGGGCCAAAGGCATAGCGGCTCGGAAATATGGCTTGCGGCACGTGTTGGCATGTGCCAATGGCACGTGTTGGCATGTGCCAATGGCACGTGCGGCCATGTTGACCTAGTTGCAAGTCTTGCAAACCTAGGGCGCTATGTTGAGCGTGGGCCAAAGGCATAGCGGCTTGGAAATATGGCTTGCGACACGTGTTGGCATGTGCCAATGGCACGTTCGGCCATGTTGACCTAGTTGCAAGTCTTGCAAACCTAGGGCGCTATGTTGGGCGTGGGCCAAAGGCATAGCGGCTTAGAAATATGGCTTGCGGCACGTGTTGGCATGTGACAATGGCACGTGCGGCCATGTTGACCTAGTTGCAAGTCTTGCAAACCTAGGGCGCTATGTTTGGCGTGGGCCAAAGGCATAGCGGCTCGGAAATATGGCTTGCGGCACGTGTTGGCATGTGCCAATGGCACGTGCGGCCATGTTGACCTAGTTGCAAGTCTTGCAAACCTAGGGCGCTATGTTGGGCGTGGGCCAAATGCATAGCGGCTCGGAAATATGGCTTGCGGCACGTGTTGGCATGTGCCAATGGCACGTGCGGCCATGTTGACCTAGTAGCAAGTCTTGCAAACCTAGGGCGCTATGTTGGGCATGGGCCAAAGGCATAGCGGCTTAGAAATATGGCTTGCGGCACGTGTTGGCATGTGCCAATGGCACGTGTTGGCATGTGCCAATGGCACGTGCGGCCATGTTGACCTAGTTGCAAGTCTTGCAAACCTAGGGCGCTATGTTGGGCGTGGGCCAAAGGCATAGCGGCTTGGAAATATGGCTTGCGACACGTGTTGGCATGTGCCAATGGCACGTGCGGCCATGTTGACCTAGTTGCAAGTCTTGCAAGCCTAGGGCGCTATATTTGGCGTGGGCCAAAGGCGTAGCGGCTTTGGAAATATGGCTTGCGACACGTGTTGGCATGTGCCAATGGCACGTGCAGCCATGTTGACCTAGTTGCAAGTCTTGCAAGCCTAGGGCGCTATAATTGGCGTGGGCCAAAGGCATAGCGTCTTGAGATTTGGCATTGTTGCCATGGTGCGCAGTGTTGCGGCTTGGTTTGGCATTGCTGCCATGGTCGCAGATATGCGGCTTGGTTTGGCATTGTTGCCATGGTGCGCGGGTGCGCTTGATTTGGCATTGTTGCCATGGTGCCGCAGTGCGGCTTGGTTTGGCATTGTTGCCATGGTGCGCGGGTGCGGCTTGATTTGGCATTGTTGCCATGGTGCGCAAGATATGCGGCTTGGTTTAGCATTCTTTGCGATGGTGCGCAGATGCGGCTTGGTTTGGCATTGTTGCCATGGTGCGCGAGGTGAGGCTTGATTTGGCATTGTTGCCATGGTGCGCAGGGTGCGGCTTGGTTTGGCATTGTTGCCATGGTGCGCAGATATCTTTGCTTAGTTTGGCATTGTTGCCATGGTGCGCGCGTGTGCGGCTTGATTTTGGAATTAGGGTTCTCGTATTTGAAACCCTAATCTAGTATTTTGAAAAAATACCCCTATTAATTATTTACACCTGAGTTAAATGCTCTTAGTTAATGTGTTGCGGGTAACACTAAGTCATGGGGTTTTACGATTTTACCCCTTGTCTAAAAACCACCATCAACAACTTGGAAGGTGGCATTAACTCTCGTAAGCATGCATATCTTAAATCGGAGGGTCGACTATATCTTAAATTGATAGATTTGAGAAATAAAATCAGCTCTTATGTCTTTTGTAGTTCTTGTTTATGCATGTAGGAATGCATGCCGATCAGTTATGTTGAAGAAATGTATTGACACTTGTTAGCACGCATTGCAGAGTACTCTACACCGGGACTATTGTCTTCTTCTTACTAGGAATTGTATATGCTTTGTGTCGGACACGTTAGATTAGCTAGGATTGGATATAAAGGTAAATCTTTGGTCAGGCAAGTTCACAGATTTAGAGGAAGTTCATCATCAGTGTTAGGACCAAATAGTAAAACAATAGTTTCTGTGGTATTTATCTTTGCAAGTACATCCTGTAGTTAAGATGAATTTTAACTCATGCGCAGAAGACGGTTACTTTCCTTAAGAGAAGTGTTTTCAAGTTCTTTACCTTAAGAGCAAGCACTTCTATGGTACTCCATATCCGATCTAATTAAGTTTCCTGCACCCGTAGTGAATGGTAACCACTTCGGTGAATATCGTCCCTTTTAAATTGTCATGAACAATGCCAACATTTGAAACGAAAGAAATTAAGTTGACATTTAATATAAGCGGATGTATGATGATGAACAGTGACAAACATGCCAAAACGTTTGTTCCACCTTTGGTGTATTTCCTTGTACCATATTTTTGAATATTAGTACGCAACTTTATGACCAAAATGGTGTTTAAGTCCAAGAAAGTTTGATATTAGGTTTGTTTTAAGGTCTGGCCTCTTCTAGTTAGATATATTAACTTTCTGGTATTCTTATAATGAAATTGTTTGTTTCTCTAAACATATCAAACTAGGCCAGCGAAGGAATTTCAACGGCTGGTATTCGTATAATGATCATGTCAGTAATGTTGTACTGCTTTCTCCTCCTTTGCTTGATCAAATTTGCTAAATCTTCAACCAAGAAGATGCATATTCGGTTTTGTGCATTAAAATACAAGCAGTATTTATACACTTTAAAATGACAAAGTAGTCATCAATTTAAGCTTTGTGGCTTGCATGCCTCACATTCCAACAAATGGAAATTGTGATAATCGGGCATGCCCATTGGGCAGATTAGTCCAAGGGTGTTTTAGTAAATCCCCCAATTCTTCATATAAAATCCACCAAGCCTTAGGGTTTGGTAGAAGTTGTTCACACGTAATCACGAGTAAGAGTGAGACGGGGCGGCGTTGAGGGAAAAACTATTAACCGGAGGAGTTCTCACCCGATTAGAAGTTTGCGGTTTTCAAGATCGGATGATGAAAGTAGTTTTGGTATGGTGTGGGAACCTTTTCACATAGTTTGGAGATCAAACAGAGAAACAAATCTTTCAAAATTAATGTCACAATGACTTTTCCTCACAAAATTAAGTTGCATCACCTCTAGATTTTACAGGTGAGTGGTGAGGCTTCTTTAAAAACTGCACAATCGTAAGTTGTGTCCCCTCCGGATCTCACAGTGAAATCTCCACCTTACGTACGGTTTTGTGGGCACATCTTTTTTCACTGGATATTCAACACGGCAAAGTGTACTAAGTTGATGGCCATTGAAATGCCACAACTAGAAATCTGTGAAATGGATAGATCTGCAGAAAAGAGTTAAGGTTTTTATATGTATCAATTTTTGGACAATATCTCGCTCTTAGTCTCTTACAAATAATATTTAGTTCAGATTTGAAAATGTTGTTGTGTTTCGGATCGTTTCTTTTTACGCTTTTGGTTTTTGATCA
The DNA here is from genome assembly GCA_023531295.1 of Papaver armeniacum. Taxonomy (NCBI): domain Eukaryota; kingdom Viridiplantae; phylum Streptophyta; class Magnoliopsida; order Ranunculales; family Papaveraceae; genus Papaver; species Papaver armeniacum. Next base: position 87,892 of record JAJJWW010019534.1, on the reverse strand, counting down.
TTTCTTTCTTGCACTTAGTTTGATATATATTGATTATAGTGATGATTTTTCAATTACATCTTCAATTATATCATCTCGAGGTCTATAAATTCAATTATATCATCCGAGGTCTATATAATGTGTAGAAGAAGTAGTTCAATTGTTTTCTTTAGGTACAATTTGTAAAGCAATCGTGTTTGATTTCATTGTCTTAGGCTGCAATATTTACATTCATGTTTTGGGTTTTTTGTGCAGAGCCAAAATTGGATATCCTTAGTGGAAAGTTGGAGAATGGTGTACTGACCTTACTACTGCCGCAATCGCCGATCCGCGGAAATATTCGGATGTTATGAGTTTTTCAATGTATCCAATTGGATTTGATTGGAGAATTTCGTGGTTTTTTCATATCTCGATTTAGGTAATGTAACGTGTAACTTTCTCTTATCTGATCATAGAAAGATCAATTTGGAGTTTATCTTCTACTTGTTAGAGAAAGTTTCCTTTGCAGACATTATTTACTGTTACAAATATGTAGTTTAGTTTTACTTAATCTTGAAATGTCATTAGTTTTTGATGATAATTACATTGTATACATATTTCGGTGCTTGATAGAAATTTTAAACAAAATACAGTAAGGAAGTTGATGACGATGCTTGTGAATTAGCTATAAAGAATATGTGTTTACTTTGTTGAGGATACCGTTTAATGATTTTATTTTTTATTTTATTTTTTTGATCGGTCAAAGTGAAAATTCAATAGAAGAAGAGGTACTTAAGAGGGGTACCTCAACCCAATGAATACAAGCAAGAACAAAATAGCGAAAAACATCCCGGCAAACCCAAAAAAACAAAAAAACAAGCTTACAAACGCCGGAATAAAGAGTCACATAATGCAATCACCATATTCGCCGTTAAACCCATCATCTTTGTGTTCGACTCGGCCCAAAAGAATGCTTGTAGTTTAACATTTCTAAGGAGGCTTATCAAATTTTTCTTTTTGTTTTCAAAGACTCTTGCATTTCGTTCTCTCCATATACACCACCATATTGCAACCGGAATGTTATTCCAAATTTGACTAAGTCTTTCGTCACCCCAATTAAACTTCCAAGACTTCACATTTGTAGTCACATTTGAATTGTAAGTCCAATCAAAGCGACATCCTTCAACAAAGTAGTCCCAGTTCTCCTGATTCTCCAACAATCATAGAATAAATGCGAGCTAGTTTCATCATCTTCATCACAAAAACAACATAAACTAGAAACATCCATACCTCTTCTTAATAGCTTATCCGCCGTCATTATCCTATCATGAGAAAGAAGCCAAAGAAAAAAGTTGATTTTGCACGGATACTCCCGGCTCCAAACAACATCGATTGGAAAATTTGGCTCACCTTGATCTTCATCCCTCCTAAAACCATCCTTAACCGTATATTGACCATGATTATTTCCGACCCAAACTCGGCTATCCAAAACACCTTCTTGAATAGAGATTGAAGAAAGAAGATTTAATATAGTTGTTACTTCACGAGAAATGGTTTGAGAGTATCTTTGCCTAGACATAAACACCCACCTTAAACAATCTCCCCCAACTTCATACATACTAGCCACCACAAACTCCTTGGTCCTAGAGGCTTCATATGCCAATGGATACCGTTTAATGTTGTAGGTCATCTATATCTAAAAGCTTGGATCCATATCTCCCGCATTTGGTATTTGAATCGGTTAAATGTCTCCCAAGTCGAGCAGTGTTATGTTCTTATCTTAATTTGTAAACTGGTTCATATCGATTGCTTGTAGGTATTAAAAAGTATTGTAAGGCTAGTCTTTAACACGTCATTTCTTACTTGGAAAGTGGCATTGACATCAATCAACCCTTGTAAGTAGGTTGTAATCTAGGTATTAAAAGAGACGCTGCAACTTGAAGTTTGTTGAAATAGTATCTGCAGAAATGTCAAGATCTTGTACTTTGTTAAATTTCTGGGCCTTGTCTACTATTATTGCATAAATACTTTATTGGTTTATAGAATCTCTGATTGAAGTAATTATAATGCTTCTTACATTACGAATTTGTTGCAATGCAGGAAACAGAAATTACTTAGTCTGTATGCATTCTAGGTTTTTATTCTCATACCCATGTTTCTGTCTGTTGGCTGTCTCAATCTGTCTAAACACTTTTTTTCCAGCTAATTTGAGAAACTTTAAGCAACTCTGAAGCGTGCATTGGGTGTCTCAATCTGTCTATAGTAGGAAGGATGAGTGCGAGAACATTTTTGTTCTCGAATGGCATTGAAGCGTGCATTGCAACACATTTTTGTTTTGCTTACCAGGAATTTTATACAATCCGTATGGGAAGGATGAGTGCGAGAACTGCTTTACCTTTGATTAGCTAGGATTAGAAGTTATTTGTTTTTGCACGATACACCGCAGGTATAGAGAAAGTAGAAGTCTAGGTTATAAATCAATGCGATAGAAGAAGTACATAATGATCAATGTCCAAATTTAAATAATAAAATAATATAAAAATTGCTAAAAGAGTAGAGCTGCTGCTAGCTCGTGATGCAATTTAGTTTAAGGCATTGAAGTTTTATAATTCAACATCGAGATCGAGTTGAGGAAAACCCGAAACTATAGGTCAGTTTGTAAGTAGATACTCGAAGATGCTTATTATATATAATAGAGTGCAACCTGATCTAGGAATTGTATTATATGCTTCGTGTGGGATTGGTGAATGCACGAACCAATTAACCTTAGATTGGCTAGGATTGGATACATCAATTAGATATTTGGTCATGAAATGTACATACTTCACGGCGCGGGTATAGAGGAAGGAGAATTTTAAGTGCTAGAACAATGGGGAAGGTGAAGTTCATAATCATCAATGTTTGGCCAAAATAGTACGACAGGTAGTTTATGTGGTATGTATCTTTGCAAGGAACAATGCTTGTCTAGTACTGCTGTCTCGTGGCACACAAAAGCATGAAAGTCACTAACTATGAGTTCGAGGGTTATCGGTGAGTCTACGACCCAAATACGTCGACTACGTACTTCACGACACAAGATCTTAATTACACTATTTATAGTTTTTTACACAACAACTAGTTCATATCGAAGAGCCTGCAATGTAAGTTTTGAAAGAAATATTGTACCACTTAAAACCATCACATTTGTTAGTGTGGATTTTTGGATAAAGAATTTTTAATCTCGCAATGGTCTTTTCCTATTTAATAGTTGCCAGTGTGATAGTAAAAAATGTAGTTATGCCGATAATATTAGCTTAGTTTACCAACCACTCCGGTTACGATATTAAAAAGTGATGTGTTTATGGGATGTGAAAACAAGTGTTTCTAATAACAGAATTGAGCCTCATAAAATGGAAAGACGTCGGGTGTTTTGTGGAATGTTATGTTGAACTGAGTTGCCTGTAATCGGGGGTGTGTCTAGTCCTCGCCAGGATTATGATACAGGTATATTCGCTTAGACGAGTATGGGGGTGTGTCCTGTAATCGTGGCCTCTTCCAGCTATTCGACTAATCTTCTGCGTTGGGTGCTCGGGGAAGAATGAAATTGGTTCTTTTGCTACTCCTATAATGATCATGCCAATAGTACTGCATCGCTTTCTTCTTCTTTGCTTGATCAAATGAGCCGAAACATATTCGGCTCTGTGCTCTAATGTACAGGTATTGTGTGTGTGTGGCCACTTCACTTTCCAACTGTGGAAATTGTATTAACGGGGCCTGCACATTTGGCAGCAACATTGGAACTAGTCCAAGGGTATTTTAGTAAGTCACCCAATTCTTCTTATAAAAGTTTTTTTAGGGCTCAATAGAAGAAGTTGTTTACAAAGAAAGAGTAGAGAGACCAGCAGGCGTGCGTGAGTGAATGCTGCGGCGTTGAGTGAAAGACTATAAACCGGAGTTCTATGCCGATTAGAAGCTAGTTGCTATATCAAGATCAGATGGGAAGTTATGATGAAAGTAGTTTTGGGTATGGTGTGGGAAGCTTTACACACAGCTTGGAGATCAAACTCAGGGATGATAGATCTTTCATGTGACTTGAGCATCAATGATAGATAAAGATCTTTCAAAATTAAAATTGTCATAATGACTTATCACATTTTCCAATCCATCACTTGAGCATCGATGGAACTCCACCACCAGAGCTAAGATGGATTTAGCGGAACGTGTCTTTTTTTTTTAGATATGGGATATAGATGTCAGATCTGTAAAACAAATTTATGATTTAATATTTATGAATCTCATGGACAGTATATTTAATTTAGATTTATTAATGTTTTTGATGATCGTAAGCCAAAGTGATTGCCGATAGTGCTTGTCACTTCTTATTCATAACCAAGACTTTGTACTGCTGCTGCAGATCATAATAACATCATTTCTTGTATATATTTTGTTTAGTTTCATTTTGATTTTTCAATTATCATCCGAGGTTAGGCCATATGAAACTGCAAAATATTCGAAGTCATACTTCAATGAAACTGCAAAATATTCTAGTATCATTTGAGCATGCACTGTAAACTTAAACTCGTACTTGGAAAAATTTAAAGTTACTCTTTGAACACTCGTAATTGCTGATCCAAATACCTATCGAAGGTAGATGATACCAAAGCCATCTAAAATTTTGGATCTTAGAACATGGCAGAATGCATTTTTGCGGACTGCTTGGCATTTATCCATCTTATGTAATGGGTTAAAGAGATGTTTCAACCATTGGTTAGGCCATATGAACCTGACCTTGTGGTTAGACGTTCGATTTGGATCTAAAAACATTGACATGCACCTAATTTTTTCTGGTCTCAATCCATGCCAGATTCGAATTGCACCTCGGCAACGTGAAAAAGAATTGTGGTTCATTTCCATCAAAACCTTTTAACACCTTCCACGTGTTTAAAAGAACCATCCAAACCGTCGATTACTTGATGAGGGTCGATGAACTAACTAGCCGCCGGATCAAACAAAATGGACGACTCGTATTAACCCTAGAGGAGACGGGCATGCAGGAGTTATAAAGCTTAAGAATGGCTTCATTCAAAGGTAGGAGTGAACTAAATTGGCGATGAAAGAAAAGAAAAAAAAACCCTAACATTATTTTCTTTTATAGATCTTAAAACCCAAAAGCAACAACAGATTAAATCAATGATATTCATCCCTATGAAATCACGGAAGGTACAAGATATATACTTGAACACCATCATCAATAACATCCCCAATCGCACAATGATCTCTCCTCTCAAAAACTCAATGTATCTTGGTCTTATGGTCCGATTTTTTGGATGATTTGCTTGCATAGGAAGAGATGAGGTAATAATGATGTTATTTGCTTTTTTTCTTCTTCACGATATTGTTTGTTTGTTTATTTATTAGTTGTTGTTTCGTCTTCTTTACTTATTTTTTTTTCCTAATTAACAAACTCTCTTTCTGCAGGTGGTGTAGCGCCAGTCGTTGGAGAAAACATATTGATCTTTTTTATCCCTGATCTTGAATTTTACAAGTCTTTTTACTGATTTCTATTACATTATCACATAATCTTGTATTTCTAAAAGAAAGAAAATGAGATACGAAAATCTGGCATATGATAGATGTCATTAGAATTTCGTTGGATCGTTCTTATTGTGATTGATTGGTGTCTGTAGTTTATATCTTCTTGTTAAACGGTTTGGATTCAGGCCATCTGTCTAGCTGTATGTAAATGTTTAGTGAGTTTTGTTCATTTCCTTACTATCCAAAAAATCAGTCATGTAAACTACAGACACCAATCAATCACAATTTCAATTTTTGTAACTCAACAGGTTCAGTTTCATCAAGTCATAATTTAGCAAATGGTTTTCCTGTTGTCGTCGGCGATCCAGATTCCTAAGAAGTGGCGGTACTCACTTGGTGTCTTAGGCATGTTACACTTAGCTCACTGCCTCCCATAATCCTTGAACAACAGTCTATTCTTTTAGCTTGATCAAAGAACAAAAATATGCGTATGTGATCTCAAATTAAAAGTTATCAAATTAGATCATGTGAGCATTCACGTTTGTATCTTTGTTGAAATTACTATGTCTTTGAGAAGCAGAAACAGTCCACTTGTCAAATACCCTATGAATAAAATGTAGAAAAACCCTATGATTCTAAAATGAAGATTTTGGGAAGAAGAAGTAGAGGTGGTAAATAGGAGAACTAGAGGAATAGTTGGGGAATCGTTTTGATTTCTTAAGGTCATGATCATGTGGACTGTCAGTTGAATGGTTTACGATTAACATTCACTTTATTTTTCTTCCATACTTCTCGATCAATTTCAGTATATGTTGTTTTAGGAGCATCAATGTGACGTAGTTCTTTGGCCTATGGTGGCGCAGAAATAACACTATAAGAAAGTATAGCTATTGCTACACCATATATTTCCACACCTCATTATAGGTGTCGCAAAAGCAAATTTCTAGCAACAATACTTTTTAGCTGCAGCTAAAAGTTATAATTTACTTTCTGCAGAATAAAACTTTTGCCACATAGCTGTAGCAACAATATGAAAAGAGTGCGGCAAAAAAGCATAATTTCTTGCCGCACCAATAAAGCTTGGGTGCAGCAATAGACTTCTTGCTACATCGGTTTTCGCGACACTAGCTAGTAGGGGTTTTTGCCATAATCATTTGGTGTTGTAATATATTAAGTTTCTTGTAGTGTAACATGCTGAACTATGTACTTGGACAACTGTAAATAGTTTTAATCAGGCCGCGTTGACTCTAGTCTTAAAATCGAAAAATTTGAAGTTGCTTCAACACTTAATCCCTTGGGATTTCTGCAAGGTTACATACTATTAAAAAAGAAGAAGAGCCTATTGTCTGTTAGAGGATGCCACTCAAGCTTGTCCAGTAAAACTTCGATAAATTAATAGCGTTGGGACCAAAGAAAATTATTATTTTAGCGAAGTTATTAATTTATCGAGTTAAAAGTTAGTTTATCCAAGCCTAATTGAGACCAGAAAATTTCATTATTTTAGCGAAATAACTAAGTTATCGAGCATCAATTTATCGAAGTTCTACTGTAACTCAATACTAAAATATCAGGTTATGTCCAAAAAGACTAAGACTAATTTTAGATTGAACATTGAAATCCCAAAGTTGTAAAGTCTTGAGATTATCAGGCAATATCATGTTTGAAATACTGCAATGAATCACCATGGTTTCCATGGAAACCTTGGTGTACAGTTGTTGATGGTGGGTTTTAGACAAGGGGTAAAATCGTAAAACCCCATGACCTAGTGTTACCCGCAACACATTAACTAAGAGCATTTAACTCAGGTGTAAATAATTAATAGGGGTATTTTTCAAAATACCGGTTAGGTTTTCAACACGTAACCCTAATTTTAAAACCAAGCCGCACTATGCGCACCATGGCAGCAATGCCAAACCAAGCCGCATCTCATGCGCACCATGGCAACAATGCCAAACCAAGCCGCATATCTGCGCACCATGGCAACAATGCCAAACCAAGCCGCATATCTGCGCACCATGGCAACAATGCCAAATCAAGCCGCACCGCGCACCATGGCAACAATGCCAAACCAAGCCGCACACCGCGCGCACCATGGCAACAATGCCAAACCAAGCCGCACATCTGCGCACCATGGCAACAATGCCAAACCAAGCCGCATATCGCGCACCATGGCAACAATGCCAAATCAAGCGCGCCTGCGCACCATGGCAACAATGCCAAACCAAGCCGCACACTCCGCACCATGGCAACAATGCCAAACCAAGCCGCACATCTGCGCACCATGGCAACAATGCTAAACCAAGCCGCATCTCTGCGCACCATGGCAACAATGCCAAACCAAGCCGCATATCTTTGCGCACCATGGCAACAATGCCAAACCAAGCGCACCCCCGCGCACCATGGCAACAACGCCAAATTCAAGCCGCTATGCCTTTGGCCCACGCCAAATATAGCGCCCTAGGTTTGCAAGACTTGCAACTAGGTCAACATGGCCGCACGTGCCATTGGCACATGCCAACACGTGTCGCAAGCCATATTTCCAAGCCGCTATGCCTTTGGCCCACGCCAAATATAGCGCCCTAGGCTTGCAAGACTTGCAACTAGGTCAACATGGCCGCACGTGCCATTGGCACATGCCAACACGTGTCGCAAGCCATATTTCAAAGCCGCTACGCCTTTGGCCCACGCCAAATATAGCGCCCTAGGCTTGCAAGACTTGCAACTAGGTCAACATGGCCGCACGTGTAATTGGCACATGCCAACACGTGCCGCAAGCCATATTTCCGAGCTGATATGCCTTTGGCCCACGCCAAACATAGCGCCCTAGGTTTGCAAGAATTGCAACTAGGTCAACATGGCCGCACGTGCCATTGGCACATGCCAACACGTGCCGCAATCCATATTTCTAAGCCGCTATGCCTTTGGCCCACGCCAAACATAGCCCTAGGTTGCAAGACTTGCAACTAGGTCAACATGGCCGCACGTGCCATTGGCACATGCCAACACGTGCCGCAAGCCATGTTTCTAAGCCGCTATGCCTTTGGCCCACGCCAAACATAGCGCCCCTAGGTTTGCAAGACTTGCAACTAGGTCAACATGGCCGCACGTGCCATTGACACATGCCAACACGTGCCGCAAGCCATATTTCTAAGCCGCTATGCCTTTGACCCACGCCAAACATAGCGCCCTAGGTTTGCAAGACTTGCAACTAGGTCAACATGGCCGCACGTGCCATTGGCACATGCCAACACGTGTCAGCAAGCCATATTTCTAAGCCGCTATGCCTTCGGCCCACGCCCAACATAGCGCCCTAGGTTTGCAAGACTTGCAACTAGGTCAACATGGCCGCATGTGCCATTGGCACATGCCAACACGTGCCGCAAGCCATATTTCCAAGCCGCTATGCCTTTGGCCCACGCCAAACATAGCGCCCTAGGCTTGCAAGACTTGCAACTAGGTCAACATGGCTGCACATGCCATCGGCACATGCCAAACACACACGCTGGTAGCCTAACTTGCAAACCGTGCAACCTACCACCAAGGCATTCCGCACATGCCAAACACACACGCTGGTAGCCTAACTTGCAAACCGTGCAACCTACCACCAAGGCATTCCGCATATGCCATTGGCACATGCCAAACACACACGCTGGTAACCTAACTTGCAAACCGTGCAACCTACCACCAAGGCATTCCGCACATGCCATTGGCACATGCCACACGCGCTACTAGCAGCGCCACTTGCACTCAAGATGCAACCAACACTCGAGACATCGACACAAACTGGGGATGCTTCTTTAGGGTTTTGGTTTGGCGGTCACAACATGCAGCGTACACTACGCTCACATTAAGAAAGCGTGAAAAGGAATAAAGCGGTCAAATAAAAGAGGAAATAATGGTGAAAAACGTTTTCGCCCATTAAACCATGCGGTTACCACCTCCTCCCATTATTTCACCCTTTACTCTCTTCCTTCATGAGGCCAGGGTACGTTTCAATCTCGACTTGTATAAATAGGTCTTACCTATTTCCACCAGACAACAAGTCTCGGTCGGAAAAATATACTACACTTACACTCTCAGAAAGGAAACTTTGCAAGCTCTCCCAAAAAGCTTTCATCTCTTGCAAGCTTCCTAAGCTTTCACTTTCTGATACAAGTCGAGATACTACTCTCCTCAACACCTTTCTTTGCTTCCCTCCCCAAATCAACCCTTCTCCTCCACTTTGTGACTGAAGCAAGTCTGGAACGGCCATTTCTTGGTTTAAGCCGAACTTGTACAGATTTATCTCTCGAATCTATAAAGTGCTCACGTGCGGACATTTGTTTAGGGTTTGAACCCGTTTCTCACTCACCTACCGAATTTACCGAAATCGACAGAAACGATTTTTACCCATAAACAATTGGCGACCACAAATGAGAGGATTGATCTATCTTCCAATATCGATTTTCGATCTCGTTCTTCGACCCGGATGTCGAGATGGTAGGAGAAGGCGACTCAATCCGACTCAACTACCAGACGACCAGGTTACTAGTTGTAAAAACTACAAAAGAAAACCGGGGACTTGATGAAGATGATATTACTCAATCGCCGAAGATGCTACCAACGATTGGGAACTTGTCAGCGATGCTACCAGCAAAACCGCCATCAAAACCGCCTTTTACATGGAGAGGGGCGTGTTCGCAAAACCTATGAAGTGAGTAAATTCAGATCAAGCAAGATATACAATCTATTTTTAGGTTTTTAGTAAACCGTCATGCTTTTGAGTCTTGTGCCTATTGCTAGCACACACTTTCATAAAAGCAATATTCTTTTCCTAAAACATAATCAGAGTCATATTACCAAAACCATTCATCCCGGAAATAATCCAATACCCTAAAAAGCTACCAGCTGTCTATCAAAGGTCAAGTTTTGAACCAGACATCCAATATGTCTTTCAAAAGAAAAAAAAGAACATAAATGAAAGTTTAACAGAGAAACGTTCAAGGAAAATCGTCCAACAAAAGTCTGCTCTTCTTGGAAAAAGTCAACTTTGCGTCTTCAAGAGCCGCTCTCTTCATAGTCAACATCTTGGAAAGATTTTCGAGTTCCATCTCCTGTCGTGCAATCTCCTCGGCAGAAAGGCTTTCGATTGCTGCATCTTTCAACTTTTGGATCTCGGCAAGGCCTTCGACAAACCACGAAGCATTGAACTCCTTTTCTACGCACACGTCGCGATGGTGCTCCCAGTCGGCAATAACATCTTCAGAAACGGTGTGACTAGTCACCTCACGCATATCCTCGATGGAAGATAAAGCCTCTTCCACACGCTTAACCAGCGCAAATCGACTAGTGACTTTCTTGGTTATAGCCATATGTCCGTGCTTCTCCCCGTTCGGTGTACAACGCCTCATGCTTAGCCGACGCTAAAGCCGCCAACCAGCACATGACCAGGATAAGGAACCAAGTACGGGGGATCAAAAATGGCGCCCGCAAGTGGCCTCACGACTCATAAAGGGTCTTCTTCCATGTCTACGGCAACAACCATCGGAGAATCATCCACCGTTTGAACCACGTCATGCCCTAAATTGGCTAACTCCCATCTCCAAGTCACCGCGGTGGTTACTTTAAGGCAAGTTTTCGTGTGACTCCACCCCGAATCGTCCTCCAAACCGGATTCCTCCCGCAAACTTGAGTTAGACATTTTTCAAAAGAAGAAACGAAGAAGAAAGAGAGAAAAGAAGCGCGCATCCCACCGAATAGCATTCCCAACTGGAGTAGCATGGTCACCGCGTTTTACAGAAGTATTTCTTCGTGTTCGAACAAGTTACCTTTTCGGACCTCGGGAGAATGTACCGATTGGGATAACGAACATCCGAATAATTTCGTCAAAAGGTTCGGGGTTCAAGCACTTTCGATTGTCACGACCCAAACGTGATCGAGAAACAATTGGTAAACGCATGAATCAATGGTATGGTCCCGATCTACCGCGCCCCCGCTAGAAAACTTGCGTTTCCAAACATTCTCCGAACTCCATGAGGCCGCCGGACGATGTCTACAACAACATCACCAAAGATTATCGGAAAGGACTAGGCCAACTCGAATCAAGACGCACGTGAAACTCGCGGGAGTAGGCGCCTCATCAGCAAACAATTTAATGCTTAGGCTCATCCTCCGTGAACATAGTGAACGAAATAGAAAAAAGGAAAGTCGCAACTACGAGCCACCAAATTAAACGTGAAGCACCGGCGCAACGGGAGCCCTCGCAACGGAAGATCTCCACTAAAACTCCTGTGCAGCATCGTGAGGCCGAACGAAATATCCTTGATTTCCCATTCCCCATCGAGGAGGTGATTGACCTCCTAGAAGCTCGGTTCAAGATGATGTCATCGATACACCGCTGCCGCAGACGTCCACCAACCGAGGCCGAGATGGCAAACCCCAAATCTTGCCATTACCACGGGTTCGTTCACCACCCGACTAGCGATTGCAAACAGTTAAAGCATATTTTCAAGGAAAGGATAGAAGCGGGAGAACTCCAACTAGGAGACGAAAGAGTGCATCGAGACCCACTCCCAATAAGAAACTGCGGTTCCTCCGGGACTCCGTGCACGAGATCGTGCAATCCATGATGCGACATATATGCAAAATTCTCTATCTCTCCAAGGTTCGGCGCCAAGATATTTTCGCAGCTCTCAATCGTGTTGTATCCGGCAAACGGCTTTTCTCCCCTCGGAATCCACGCCAAGGGCTCAAGCTTCCTAAACAAGCGAAGTGGAGAACTGGGACTGCGACCACGTCCCGTTTAAGAGGTACCGAATTTAACGACACGCTCATCGGCACGACCTCCGACTACAACATCATCACTTTCAAGACACTAAAGGCAAATGGATTTACAAAACAAGACGATACCTATTTCCGTCTCGTGATTAAGAGCTTGAGAGGAGAGGCTTTGAACGCGCATGGCTACATCAACCTAGAGATCGAGATGGGAGACGCTATAACGCACAGCAAGTTCCACATTGTCAAAGAACTAGATCATGACATGATTTTGGGACGCTTATGGGCGCTCGACAACAAAGCAAAACTGGCGTACACCCTCTGCCGACATCCCTGCTCGAAGGGATTCCCAACAAATCGTCCCACGGGTTATCACATCAACGAGCTATTATAGGAACCCAAGCGTCCGAAGAGGACCCATTGGCGCTAGCCCATGATTTTCAAATGCAAGTAAGTCTGACCGAGCAACCTTTTCTGCAACCGACCTTTTCTTCCCCCATTCTGTCATGGGGACTCGGCGCAACAACCGGCGCGAACGCTGTCAAAAAATGTGAATGGGGAGCTGGACCATTTGAACACTTTGCAAGAAGCTTGGAAGCTTCTAGCGAAACCAACGAAGCCAAGGCTCAAATGGTTACACGACGTCGAACCCGTTTTTAATCGGAGATGTAGTGGTTAAGGAAAGCTCGTTTCAAGTTGGGAGGATGACAATAAAGATGGATTTGCCCGAGGAAGGTGAAGGCGAGCTGACTGTACACAGTTGCGGATACCCTTTTGGGAGGATATTGCAAGCTCATCAATACCGACACACCCGAAGGCGTGATAGTTCACTCGCGATGGCTCAAGGTATCCAATCCCTAAAATGCCGTATTTCCCAATCACTCCCCTTTTCGTACTTCCTTTGAATCATTCCTCGTAATAGCTGTACTTCCCCAGGATGAATACACCGTTTGTATTTTTCCCTGGAGATCTACCCTTTTGTCAAAAATAAAAATAAAAATAAAAATAAAATAAATATATCTCTTCCCGAGCGAATCCTTCAGATATCAGAGAAATACATCAGAAGAACCCAGAAAACCATTGCAGAGCCATCATACCACAACCCCTTTCAAAAATATATATATATGAAGCAAAAGGTTTACTGATGAAGAAGAAGGGAAAGATGTGTTTACAAAAAGAAGGGAAAAAAACATCAGGGAACTAAGCAGCTAACAGAAAAACAAAAGGAGGAACTAGCCCTCGAAGGATGGAGCGCAAGTCCCTTCGGGCAAAGCTATCTTCAAGCATTTCCCCCAGCAATCCTTCGGGCAACAAAGTTTCCATTCAAATGTTTTAGCGGCGGCAACATCAACATCCCATCCCGAAGACCCACGCTGAAGGCGGTGTCCTCCCCGACAACTATTCCAAAGATACGCCACCATGACCCTCCCTAGATCATCAATAACACCTTTGGCATCAACTTCAAAGGCTGTCTCGCTTCTATCATATACTCCTTGAAAGTTTTTTCATCGACGTTTGAAGGAAGTTTTTGATTCATCCACATCAAAATCAAGAATCATGGCGTTCTCCTCCGCGTCCACTGAACTCAAGAGAGTCCGAACATGCACCTGTTCTTCGTGAGGATAGAAGGAAGGGAGGTCCTTAATAATTTCGTTAGCTTCATGGAACAAAGATTCAACCCCAACCAATACCTCCTCAAGAGAAGAAGATCGATCTCCACCGATTCTGAAGTCCTTTTCCAAAAGGTTAAAGGCACGGCCGTCTCTGGAAGATCCCATCATACACTGCAAGAAATGGAAAGATGATCAAATTCTATCCTGTCTACACGCATATAAAAAGAGGATGGCGAGAACAAGAAAAAAAAAAAAAGAAGAAAACGCACCGGCAAAGCAAAGGAAAAGGGGAATCAACAGGAAGAACCCCTTCTCAAACAAGGGAGACGATACATTCGCGTTGGATATGAATACGGAACCTTAAAAAAGGAAAGGGAGCAATGAAAGACATAATGCTTCAAGATTTTTTGGCATGGATGATGCCCTAATGGAAGCCGCACGTGAAGGAAAGCAAAATAAGGAAACTTTGCTGGCTGAAGAAACGTCTACTCCCTCTTTATTTACATAAATCACGCCTGCAAGCACGGCTTCCAAGTTGCACCGGCCCCACCAATTACGCCAACCTGCAGGCACGCACGGCTTCTACACGTTGCGCCTGGTCCCACCCGGCCTAGCACACTCGGCTTCCCAACTCATGCCAACACCAACGTCGCCCGAGGCTGCACCGCCCCACCAATTGCGCCAACCTACGAGCACGCACGGCTTCTACACTTTGCGCCCGGTCCACCGACTAGCCCACTCGGTTTCCCAACTCACGCCAACTTCCCAGCCGTCGCCTAAGCTGCATCGGGCCACCAATTGTGCCAGCCTCTCCCGACTTGTGCAAAACTACCGAGGCAAGGATTCCAAATCCTATTTATAAAAGGTCGAGACAAGCCTCCTTCAATTTTGTTTTACGGTTTGTTGTTAATAGTTTGTCACCATCTTATGCTTACCTCGCAACAAAGCCCACATTAGGAGCTAGCGGGGACTTAATGTTGATGGTGGGTTTTAGACAAGGGGTAAAATCGTAAAACCCCATGACCTAGTGTTACCCGCAACACATGAACTAAGAGCATTTAACTCAGGTGTAAATAATTAATAGGGGTATTTTTTCAAAATACCCAGTTAGGTTTTCAACACAGAACCTAATTCCAAAACCAAGCCGCACTCACGCACCATGGCAAGAATGCCAAACCAAGCCGCATATATCTGCGCACCATGGCAACAATGCCAAACCAAGCCGCATCTGCGCACCATGGCAACAATGCCAAACCAAGCCGCTATCTTGCGCACCATGGCAACAATGCCAAATCAAGCCGCACCCTGCGCGCACCATGGCAACAATGCCAAACCAAGCGCAAGACACCTCGCACCATGGCAACAATGCCAAAACCAAGCGCATACTGCACCATGGCAACAATTCCAAACCAAGCCGCATCTGCGCACCATGGCAACAATGCCAAACCAAGCCGCATCTTGCGCACCATGGCAGCAATGCCAAACCAAGCCGCATACTGCGCACCATGGCAACAATGCCAAACCAAGCCACATACTGCGCACCATGGCAACAACGCCAAATTCCAAGCCGCTATGCCTTTGGCCCACGCCAAATATAGCGCCCTAGGTTTGCAAGACTTGCAACTAGGTCAACATGGCCGCACGTGCCATTGGCACATGCCAACACGTGTCGCAAGCCATATTTCCAAGCCGCTATGCCTTTGGCCCACGCCAAATATAGCGCCCTAGGCTTGCAAGACTTGCAACTAGGTCAACATGGCCGCACGTGCCATTGGCACATGCCAACACGTGTCGCAAGCCATATTTCCGGTAGCTACGCCTTTGGCCCACGCCAAATATAGCGCCCTAGGCTTGCAAGACTTGCAACTAGGTCAACATGGCCGCACGTGCCATTGGCACATACCAACACGTGTCGCAAGCCATATTTCCAAGCCGCTATGCCTTTGGCCCACGCCCAACATAGCGCCCTAGGTTTGCAAGACTTGCAACTAGGTCAACATGGCAACACGTGCCATAGGCACATGCCAACACGTGCCGCAAGCCATATTTCCGAGCCGCTATGCGTTTGGCCCACGCCAAATATAGCGCCCTAGGTTTGCAAGACTTGCAACTAGGTCAACATGGCCGCATGTGTCATTGGCACATGCCAACACGTCTTGCAAGCCATATTTCTAAGCGGTATGCCTTTGGCCCACGCCAAACATAGCGCCCTAGGTTTGCAAGACTTGCAACTAGGTCAACATGGCCGCACGTGCCATTGGCACATGCCAACACGTGCCGCAGCCATATTTCCGAGCCGCTATGCCTTTGGCCCACGCCAAACATAGCGCCCTAGGTTTGCAAGACTTGCAACTAGGTCAACATGGCCGCACGTGCCATTGGCACATGCCAACACGTGCCGCAAGCCATATTTCTAAGCCGTTATGCCTTTGGCCCACGCCAAACATAGCGCCCTAGGTTTGCAAGACTTGCAACTAGGTCAACATGGCCGCACGTGCCATTGGCACATACCAACACGTGTCGCAAGCCATATTTCCAAGCCGCTATGCCTTTGGCCCACGCCCAACATAGCGCCCTAGGTTTGCAAGACTTGCAACTAGGTCAACATGGCCGCCGTGCCATTGGCACATGCCAACACGTGCCGCAAGCCATATTTAAAGCCGCTATGCGTTTGGCCCACGCCAAACAAAGCGCCCTAGGTTTGCAAGACTTGCAACTAGGTCAACATGGCCGCACGTGCCATTGGCACATGCCAACACGTGCCGCAAGCCACATTTCTAAGCCGCTATGCCTTCGGCCCACGCCCAACATAGCGCCCTAGGTTTGCAAGACTTGCAACTAGGTCAACATGGCCGCATGTGCCATTGGCACATGCCAACACATGCCGCAAGCCATATTTCCAAGCCTCTATGCCTTTGGCCTACGCCAAACATAGCGCCCTAGGCTTGCAAGACTTGCAACTAGGTCAACATGGCCGCACATGCCATCGGCACATGCCAAACACACACGCTGGTAGCCTAACTTGCAAACCGTGCAACCTACCACCAAGGCATTCCGCATATACCAAACACACACGCTGGTAGCCTAACTTGCAAACCGTGCAACCTACCACCAAGGCATTCCGCACATGCCATTGGCACATGCCAAACACACACGCTGGTAACCTAACTTGCAAACCATGCAACCTACCAGCAAGGCATTCCGCACATGCCATTGGCACATGCCACACGCGCCACTAGCAGCGCCACTTGCACTCAAGATGCAACCAACACTCGAGACATCGACACAAACCGGGGATGCTTCTTTAGGGTTTTGGTTTGGCGGTCACAAGATGCATGTTGTTTATGGGTAAAAATCGTTTCCTGATTTCGTGAAATTCGGTAGGTGAGTGAGAAACCTTGGTTCAAACCCTAAACAAATATGCTTGCATGTGAGCACTTTATATATTCGAGAGATCAATCAGTCAAGTCTGGCCTAACCTATGAAATGGCCGTTCCAGACTTGCTTCGGTCACAAAGTGGAGGAGAAGGGTTGATTTGGGGAGGGAAGCAAAGAAAGGTGTTGAGGAGAGTAGTATATCGACTTGTATCAGAAAGTGAAAGCTTAGGAAGCTTGCAAGAGATGAAAGCTTTTTGGGAGAGCTTGCAAAGTTTCCTTTACGAGTGTAAGTGTAGTATATTTCTCGTGATGAGACTTGTCGTCTGGTGGAAGCAGGGTAAGACCTATTTATACAAGTCGAGATTGAAACGTACCACTGGCCTCATGAAGAAAGAGAGTAAAGGGTGAACTAATGGGAGGAGGTGGTAACCGCATGGTTTAATGGGTGAAAACGTTTTTCACCATTATTTCCTCTTTTATTTGACCGCTTTATTCCTTTTCACGCTTTCTTAATGTGAGCGTAGTGCACGCCGCATGTTGTGACCGCCAAACCAAAACCCTAAAGAAGCATCCCCGTTTGTGTTGATGTCTCGAGTGTTGGTTGCATCTTGAGTGCAAGTGGCGCCGCTAGTGGCGCGTGTGGCATGTGCCAATGGCATGTGCGAAATGCCTTGGTGGTAGGTTGCACGGTTTGCAAGTTTTGGCTACCAGCGTGTGTGTTTGGCATGTGCAGAATGCCTTGGTGGTAGGTTGCACGGTTTGCAAGTTAGGCTACCAGCGTGTGCGTTTGGCATGTGCCAATGGCATGTGCGGAATGCCTTGGTGGTAGGTTGCACGGTTTGCAAGTTAGGCTACCAGCGTGTGCGTTCGGCATATGCCAATGGCATGTGCGGAATGCCTTGGTGGTAGGTTGCACGGTTTGCAAGTTAGGCTACCAGCGTGTGCATTTGGCATGTGCCAAGGGCATGTGCGGAATGCCTTGGTGGTAGGTTGCACGGTTTACAAGTTAGGCTACCAGCGTGTGCGTTTGGCATGTGCCAATGGCATGTGCGGAATGCCTTGGTGGTAGGTTGCACGGTTTGCAAGTTAGGCTATCAGCGTGTGCGTTTGGCATGTGCCAAGGGCATGTGCGGAATGCCTTGGTGGTAGGTTGCACGGTTTGCAAGTTAGGCTACCGAGCGTGTGCGTTTGGCATGTGCCAATGGCATGTGCGGAATGCCTTGGTGGTAGGTTGCACGGTTTGCAAGTTAGGATACCAGCGTGTGCGTTTGGCATGTGCCAATGGCATGCGTGGCCATTAGGGCCGTGACCTTGATAGGAAACCACGATGAGCATGTTGGCATGTGCCAATGGCATGCGTGGCCGTTAGGGCGTGATAGGAAACTACCTAGCAAGCATGTTGGCATGTGCCAATGGCATGCGTGACCGTTAGGGGACGTGATAGGGAAACTAGCTAGCGAGCATGTTGGCATGTGCCAATGGCATCGCGTGGCCATTAGGGCCGTGACCTTGATAGAGAAGCTAGCTAGCGAGCATGTTGGCATGTGCCAATGGCATGCGTGGCCGTTAGGGCCGTGATAGGGAAACTAGCTAGCGAGCATGTTGGCATGTGCCAATGGCATGCGGGGCCGTTAGGTCCGTGACCTTGATAGGGAAGCTAGCTAGCGAGCATGTTGGCATGTGCCAATGGCATGCGTGGCCATTAGGGCCGTGACCTTGATAGGGAAGCTAGCTAGCGAGCATGTTGGCATGTGCCAATGGCATGCGGGGCCGTTAGGGCCGTGACCTTGATAGGGAAGCTAGCTAGCGAGCATGTTGGCATGTGCCAATGGCATGCGTGGCCGTTAGGGCCGTGGCTTTGGTAGAAAAAGCCGCTAGCGAGCATGTTTGGCATGTGCCAATGGCATGCGGGGCCGTTAGGGCCGTGGCTTTGGTAGAAAAAGCCGCTTAAGCGAGCATGTTTGGCATGGTTGCCATGGTGCGCAGTGCGGCTTGGTTTGGCATGGTTGCCATGGTGCTTGTGAGAGTGCGGCTTGGTTTGGCATTGTTGCCATGGTGCCGAGTGCGGCTTGGTTTAGCATGGTTGCCATGGTGCGCGAGTGCGGCTTGGTTTGGCATGGTTGCCATGGTGCGTAGTGCGGCTTGGTTTGGCATAGTTACCATGGCGCGCATTATGCGGCTTGGTTTGGCATAGTTGCCATGGCGCGCAGTATGCGGCTTGGTTTGGCATGGTTGCCATGGTGCGCAGAGTGCAGCTTGGTTTGGCATGGTTGCCATGGTGCGCGAGTGCGGCTTCGTTTGGCATGGTTGCCATGGTCTGCGATATGCGGCTTGGTTTTAGCATGGTTGCCATGGTGCTGCGAGTGCGGCTTGGTTTGGCATGGTTGCCATGGTCTTGCGCATATGCGGCTTGTTTGGCATGGTTGCCATGGTGCGCGATATGCGGCTTGGTTTTGGAATTAGGGTTACGTGTCAAAACCCTAATCTGTATTTTGAAAAAATACCCCTATTAATTATTTACACCCGAGTTAAATGCTCTTAGTTAATGTGTTGCGGGTAACACTAGGTCATGGGGTTTTACGATTTTACCCCTTGTCTAAAAACCACCATCAACATTAAGTCCCCGCTTAGCTCGGAGCAGGGCTTTGTTGCGAGGTAAGCATAAGATGGTGACAAACTATTAACAGCAAAACGTAAAAAGAATTGAGGAGGCTTGTCTGACCTTTTATAAATAGGATTTGGAACCCTTGCCTCTGGTAGTTTAGCACAAATCGGGAGGTCAATTAATTGGTGGGGCTTGCAGCTTGGCGACATTTGGAAGTCGGCGTGAGTTGGGGAACCGAGTGTGCTAGGCGGTGGGACCCAGGCAAGAAGGTGTAGAAGCCGTGAGTGCTTGCGGCGTGACTTGGGAAATCGGGCGTGCTAGCTGGTGGGGACCGGCGTAAGGTGTGGAAGGCTGTGAGTGCTTGCAGGCGTGACTTGGGAAATCGGCGTGCTAGCTGGTGGGACCGGCGCAAGGTGTGGAAGCTGTGCGTGCTTGCAGGAGTGACTTGGGCGGTCATTGGGAAGTCGGTGCAATTGGTGGGGCCGGTGCAACTTGGGAGATATTGGGAAGTTGGGCGCCCTTGTGGGCCCGTTTCTTACACGCACGATTTTGGTAAAGGGAAATCCTTCCTATTTCGGAAATCTTCACGCCTATATATATAAAGTCCCTTTCTCCCATCTTGCACTTTCATCTTTTCATACCAGTAGCAGTCACAAAGAGGAACCGGCTTCCAAGTATGACTGCCCGATTTTTGTTGTTTCCCTTTCGCGTCGGTGTAAACCCTAAGAGTAGGCGCTTGCAATGATATTGCGCATGTGATTTCTTGGCGTGCTTCTTGTAGAAAATGTTGTATATATGCACCCAAGGGAAATACTGCATATATGATTTGAACCCGCAGGAAAGTGCTCCATAAATAATTTTGAACCCGAAGAAGGATACTGCAGACGCACTTGAGCCCTCATAAAATACTGCATTTATAATTTTGAACCACAAAGAAAATAATCGCATGTGAAGTTTCGAACCCGTAGAGAATACGTATATGAATTCGAAGAAGAATACTTTTGTATATGTGCTTCATATGACTTCGAACCCGTAGGAAATATTGCATATATCAATTTCGGTCTGAAAAGAAATCATCACAATGTGAGTTTTGAACCCGTAGAAAATGCTCCATATATAATTTGAACCCGAAGGATGATATCGTGTATATTTTTGAACCCGTAGAAAAATGCTCCATATATAATTTTGAACCCGAAGAATGATATCTGAGACGCGCTTGAGCCCGTATAAAATCTGCGTATATGATTTTGAACCACGAAGAAAACATCTGCGTGTGCGGTTTGAGCCGATAAAGAATATGCCCTCTTTTTTGTTGTTGTTGGGTGCGATTATGTGTCGGGGAGATAATTTCGTCTTTCTTCATATCACGGATATCTCGTTACTAAACGTTATAAAGAAATCCGACAAGATGTTACACGAACAAAATTTCGCTCATCGAAGGATGTTCATAGTTCCAAACCAAACACGGATGATGAATTCTTCGCCCAAAACTTGTCTCTCTTTCGGAAAAAATCACCCAGGTTTCGTGCCAATTTTGTTAACCGGTGGTGAAGATGAAAAGAAGACACGTTCGGTTCGCCGCAGAACACCATACTGTTCTGTCTTCATAAAGGGGTATATTCCTCTTCCAACATTGATTTCGTGATGTGTCAAAGCCCATTGCGTTCTTTTGATAGATGGGTTGTGTTCATGGTGAGTAAGAAGCACATAAACACCAACCCGACTCGGCGCAGTTATTGATGTTGTGGTGAGGCTCGCCGGTATCAACGGGCGAGGAGCAACAGCTTCTTGGTTGGAGATGTAATCGGAGAGACTACATTATCGTGGTAACAAGGTAGGTTGTATGATATAGCGAGCAAACTTTGCGGGAAGGAGTGGCGTTGAAGCGATCGTTGAAGCGAAGCCGTGGCTGAGAACACCGATGCGTAGCTACTTCGAAGAGAACGTTGATGCGGAGCTACTGCGAGAGAATGTTGGAACGACGTCTTGCAACTTTTAGAGCCTTGACTTTGTTACCATTTTGAAGTCGGAGGCCACGTCACGTTCTGTCAAACTCGACATCCCTCGAGAGAACGAGAGGTTAGAGTCCCCGTTTCATCTATCGATCGTGCTTTCTAGGAGAGGTTGGGGTTTGGAAACGGCTTCCACTGGAAGCGCCGCTTTCCCGATGCGGTGCGGTTGAGGGTGAAAATATGTCTTGGCGCTACGCCTTGGAAAAACGTAGAATCTCACATAACTGTCTCATCATAGGATCGTACGACTTTGTAGGCGAAGTTCCCATTGTGCGGGTCCTGACGGGAGAAGGGTCTCCGTGAACTCAGGAGAGTTGTTGACTTCCCTTGCTTTCGATTTTTGAGAAGTCTATCCTGATCTTCATGTGTGACGAAATTGGATTGCTTATCCCCTTCTCTCAAGGCGTCCAAGAGCAATGCGAGCCTCTTCATCTATAAACGCATGTCCCGTTGAAGTATCTTTTGTCTTTTCATCAAATCAACGAGTTCTAAAAGAAGGTCGGCTTCTTCCTGGATCTTCCAGTATCTTGCCCCGATGGTGGAGTAGCGTCTCAGTGACGGTTGAAGCTGCCATGCTTGAAGAACCGTTGGGGTGGCGGAAACGGCTCTGGTTCTGGTGATCGTAAGTGTATCGTGGAGAGATGACACGGTTTTGATCACGGTGCGCTGGAGTCATGGCGCTGTTTCGAAGGGCGAGGATGGTCTTGGAAGGGCGCAAGATGTTAGCGGCTGGAAGGATGCAAATCTGTTAGCACATAGTGTGGTCATACGGCGCGCATACGCGTGCGGCATGTGTGCGGTAAGCGCGCACGGCAAGTGTGTCACGGCAAGCGCTTCCGAAAGCGCTTCGGCAAGCGCCGCATGCGCGTCCTCGCAAGCGCATCGGTAAGCGCATCTTTGAAACGCGTCTCGGCAGGCGCTTGGATCGACTTGGAACAGGCGCGGCTTGGATTTCGGTATGGTGTGGACCATTGGATTGGCACGGTCTTTCGGCTTGGCGTGGCTTGGACTTGTTCCTGCGGGCCCGGTTGCCTCTTCCCATACGAGCTCAAACAAGAAATCCTTTCCTTATTCAAATTCAAAAGTGTTATGCTTATGAAATGGGTTGGCTCCCCTTTTTTACCTCGTATCTTTGTTATCACGTCATGGTGTTAGCGGTAGCCTTGTTAGTGATAAAGTGGCAAGCATATCCCAGCTATGTACTCCAGCGTTTCTCTTTCAATTTGTTTTATTGTTTTCTTGTGCTGGTGTAAACCGTAGCCATAGATATGCCTTTCATAAACTTGTGGAAATACTTCATCATAAATAATTCTTCAAATGCCACTGTAGTAATGTTTGCAAACACGCCTCTCTCCAAGTAAAGGCGGCTTTCTTTGGTAGCATCTTGATTAGTCCCCAATTCTTTGGTAGCGTCTTCAGCGAGTCCCCAGTTTTCTGGTGTAGTTTTAACAACGTGATAACCGGTTGTCCGTGAGTTGAGTCGGACTGAGTCGCAAGTCCCCAATCGTCGGTAGCATCTTCGACGAGTCCCGAGTTTTACGGGTGTAGTTTTAACAACCGATAACCGGGTTGTATGGTAGTTGAGTCGGACCGAGTCGCAAGTCCCCAATCGGTAGCATCTTCGACGAGTCCCAGTTTTCTGGTGTAGTTTTAACAACTGATAACTGGGTTGTCCGGCAGGTTGAGTCAGGACCGAGTCGCAAGTCCCCAATCGCCGGTAGCATCTTCGACGAGTCCCCGTTTTGGTGTAGTTTTACAACCGGTAACCGGAAGTCGTCGGCAATTGAGTCGGATTGAGTCGCCTTCCCTTACCATCTTGACATCTGGTCGAAGAACGAGATCGACAACTCGACATTGTAGCCGATAGATCAATCCTCCCGCTTTGTGTCGTGCGATTATTTATGGGTAAAAATCGTTTACTGCCGATTTAGGTAAATTGGTGAGTGAGTGAGCGGTTCAAACCTAAACAAATGTGCTGCACGTGAGCACTTTATAGGTTCGAGAGATCAATGCATGCAAGTCCGGCCTAAACCAAGAAATGGCCGTTCCAGGACTTTAGTTCGGTCACAAAGTGGAGGAGAAGGGGTTGATTTTGGGAGGAAGCAAAGAAAGGTGTTGAGAGAGTATTATCTCGACTTGTATCGAGAAAGTGAAAGCTTAGGAAGCTTGCACACGAGATGAAAGCTTAGGAAGCTTCCTGGCTTTCACTTCTCGATACAAGTCGAGATACTCTCTCCTCAACACCTTTCTTGCTTCCCTCCCCAAATCAACCCTTCTCCTCCACTTTTATGATTGGCTGAGTCCGGAACGCCATTTCTCGGTTTAGCAGTCTCTGCAGGTGATCTTTGAATCTATAAAGTGCTCACGTGCTGAAGCACATTTGTTTAGGTTTGAACATTTTCACTCACCTACCCGAATTTTACCTAAATCGGGCAAACGATTTTTACCCATAAACAACAAGATTAATTGCTTTTGAGTTGGATGCCCATTTTCGAACATGGTATCGTAGCTGATCTATTTGTGTCGAGTCATTTGACCGCTGCACAACATGATTTATTGCCCACGTATTAGACCCATGAAGCTACACGTGAGGGTGTGTGTTGAGATTACATTTACTTAAAAAAATGTGACACTTTAAATGGAGTATCTGATACGTATCCCCATGTATCTGATATTGACACGTCGCCGATACGGATACGTCACAAATTTTGAAGTATTCGTGCTTC
Organism: Papaver armeniacum; assembly: GCA_023531295.1. Classification (NCBI taxonomy): domain Eukaryota; kingdom Viridiplantae; phylum Streptophyta; class Magnoliopsida; order Ranunculales; family Papaveraceae; genus Papaver; species Papaver armeniacum. The sequence goes on along the minus strand of JAJJWW010019534.1, from coordinate 63,330 downwards.
ATAGATCATTTGTTGGAAGTTTGCGATCATTGACATTAACATAATTTAGACATTAGCATCTCATCGCAGTACCTCAAAAGCCGTATGTTTCTAATTAGGAATTGAATTGGGACAAAGTAGGTGATTGATTTCGGCAACGAAGTAGGTAATTGTATTTGATAAAATTTCAGCATGTGTTTATATATATGATTCCGGTAGTGTTTGTACTTGTAAATTTTGCTTATCTGAACAATTTTTAGACAACTTGCGCTTATCTTACCCTTTCAATTGTTAGATAAATTTTCTTTGTGGATTTTATTTACTAGTACAAATTGCTAGTTTAGATGCACTACATCTATAAATGTTGTTAATTTTTTTTTGATAGTTTAGTGCTTGATGGAATCTACATGTCAATGCTGTTTACGGTTTGATTTGATATCTCATTTTTCCTATTCATGGCTAGTGTTAAACCGTTCATTTCTTACTTGAATAGTGGCATTGACAGCAATTAACCCTTGTGAGGATGCATAACTTAATACAAGGCTCCCACGCTTCATAAGATGAAGATATGTAATGGGTCTTCAATCGACATAGCACACACTCGGCAAAGTACTCTACGTAGGACTTTTCGCTTCTGCTTACTAGGAATTGTATATGCGTCATGTGGATGCCTCCCAAGGTACAATTATTTATGTAGATGGTGTTACAAAATGCCATTGCTACAACAGATAACCTTATCAAAAGGGGATGTGAAATCCAAAACTCAAGATGCAACTTCACAGAGAGGAAACAATTGCTCACATCTTTTTGCACCGCCCATATGCCTCGGAAAATCTGGAACTACTTCATTAAAGGATTCAATCGTAAATGGGTTCGGACAAAGACATGGAACATCAAATACTGGCATGGCAACTAAGGAAAGGGATAAACATGGGAAGAAAGATATGGCCCTTGTTAATATTTGCTATCATCTCTGGTAATATGGAATAAAAGAAACCAAAGGATAATGGCGGGAAAAAGGGGAAGAGAAGCTAATAGTGGCCATTGATGAAGTTAAAAGCACCATATATTTATGGACATCAACTTCAAACTGGTTCGAATTTATTCAGTTCACCAACTCATGACACACCGAAAATTGATAATGGAATGAAAAGTATAAATGAATTGTAAGTGAATTGTATTCTGTGATTTATTTTATTTTCTTAATAAAATCATAATCTTTTCTCGCAAAAAAAAAAATATGCGTCGTGTGGAGACTGATGAATGCACAAGTCGTTTCAACTTAGATTATCTAGGTTTGGATATATCAAAAACAAAATAAAAATCATTAATATAATGTACACATTTCACATGGTAGTAAACCGTTCTTACTCAGAGAGTAGTTGAGGGGACATTAAGATCATCTTCATCATCAACACTAGTATGTAGGCAACGTAGATCTATTATTACAGTATTCAATTGCATTCACCTTTGAAATCTTTGCTTTTATTCAAATCTGTTTCAAAATCATGTCATTCTCTCATAGAAAAGCCCTATTTTAATTACAAGCATTGTCTTTAAAACCCTTGCTTTTTTGTCCCTGGAATTCTCTGGATCAACCATTTTTTTTAGGTCGAGGTCGGTGGGTGCGGTGTATAAATAAAAATCTTGATGGAAATGAGAATGTGAATTTTTCCATAAAGACTTTTTAATCTTGCAATGGTCTTTTCCTTGGTAGTAGTTGCCGAGTGTGATAGTAAGAAAATGTAGTATTTATAACTTTACAATTTCTTATCGTTGCCTGTAATAGGGGGTGTGTCGAGGCCTCACCAGGATTATAATTAAGAAAGATACAATTTGTATTACGGGTATATTAACTTGTTAAAGGGCATTTTCGTAACTCAGTCAATCTTTCCTATAAAATCACCTAAGCTCTAGGGTTTCGGTAGAAGTTTTTATAGAGTAAGAATAGAGGCCAGCACTGTGACTTTGTGAGTGAGTGAGGCGGCGTCGAGGGAAAGACTCTTAACCGGAGTTGTCTACCTATTATAAGTCGCCGTTTCCTATATCAAATGAGAAGTTATGATGAAAGTTTTTGGTTACATGAGTGAAGCTTCGAGATCAAATAGAAGTGAGACAAGAATCTTTCAAATTTTTCAGTCATAATGACTTATCCTCTCAAATCTAAGTCATCTCGATGAATTAAGAGTCGATCTAGCAGGTGATTTGAGCGTCAGATCGTAAAGATGGACATAGCAGAACGTTTTTCTTTAGATATGGGATGGATCTCAAATCTGTAAAAAAAATATGATTTTCTATTTATGAATTTCTGGGTAATATCTACTGTTAGTTTAGATTTATAAATGTTGTTTGGCAATGAAATTCTTTGATAGAAAATAATAAACCAAAGTGATTCATGATAATGCTTAATCATAACGAAGACTAGTATTGTCACTGCAGATCATTTTTCATTTTCCAATCATGATAATATCAGTTCTTGTAATTTTAGTTTCATTTTATATATACGGTTATATTGATAATTATTTTAATTACATATTTCAATTATCAAGTGTGAAATAGGGATGGCGTAATACAAGAAAAAGATGATTGTAAATAATGTTAACAAGATCAAGTGAATATGTAGATTTTTATAAATTTTTAGTCAGAAGAAAAATAAATAAAGAATGTAGTGTTGATAAGACGTTTGGCCAGAAAACATGCCAAAGTGCAAGGCTATATTGTTCTCAGTCCCAACTCCGGTAATTTAGTCTCAAACTCTATACACTTCGCTTTCAAAACATCAAGCGGAACAAACAGCCACTATACGGAAGACATGACTACAATTTCTTTTGATTTGGCTTTCTTTTCTGTTTTTTATTTTAGGTTGTATCCACGGTGATGTATACTAGTGTATGAATCGAAGTGAGAATGGTGGTTCTGTACTACTTAAAACGATCACATTTGTTGGCGTGGATTTTTCGATAAATATTTTTTAATCTCGTAATGGTCTCTTCCTTTGTAGTAGTTGCCAGTATCTTGCCACGTTGAGAAGAGGTGGTTTTACTTATGCCGGTAATATTAGCTTAGTTTACGGTCCACTCAAGGTTCTGATATTACAAGGGGATGTGTTTATGAGATGTTAAACCAAGTGTTTATAATAAGAGAAATGAGATTGACTATGATTGGAAAGACGCCTGGTGTATTGGGGAATGGTATGTTAAATTGAGTTGCCTGTAATCAGAGGTATGTCGAGGCCTTACCAGGAGTATGATTCTCAAAGATACATTTTGGAATACTGGTATAGTAGCATTGACGAGTATGTACTGGTAAATCTTCCACAACTCATGAGTATGTTAAATTGGGTTGCATGTAAGCAGATGTAGCTGCAAAACGTTCTTTAATAGTCTTCCACAACTCAAACGATGTAGTTGGACCAGCTACATAATGAAGAACGCTATCTGAAATTGTAGATTGGATCCAGAGAAGAAGAGTTTGATCTTCATCGTTCCAATGGATGTAGTCAGGATTGATTGTATCTTCATGAACTCCTCTAGCTCTCACATAGATGTATTTATTAGGACAAGGAATAGATCCATCTATAAGACCTAAAACCTTGAATTTCTTGAATAATGGAAGTAACAACGATTTCCAGGTAACGTAATTATGATCCTGAAGTTTGTAATGAATAATATTTGCAATTGTGTTTAAAGGAACTTTGGAAATGTTTGATTCCATGTGTTGATGGTGGTTTTTAGACAAGGGTAAAATCGTAAACCCCATGACCTAGTGTTACTCGCAACACATTAACTAAGAGCATTTAATTCAGTGTAAATAATTAATAGGGGTATTTTTTCAAAATACCCAGTTAGGGTTTTCAAATACGTAGCCCTAATTCCAAAAATCAAGCCGCACCACGCACCATGGCAACAATGCCAAACCAAGCCGCATCATCACGCACCATGGCAACAATGCCAAACCAAGCCGCACCCCCTCAAGCACCATGGCAACAATGCCAAATCAAGCCGCACCACCGCGCACCATGGCAACAATGCCAAACCAAGCCGCATATTGCGCACCATGGCAAAGAAATGCCAAACCAAGCCGCATCTTCGCGCACCATGGCAACAATGTCAAATCAAAGCGCACCACCGCGCACCATGGCAACAATGCCAAACCAAGCCGCATATCGCGCACCATGGCGAGAATGCCAAACCAAGCCGCACCCGCGCACCATGGCAACAATGCCAAATCTCCAAGCCGCTATGCCTTTGGCCCACGCCAATTATAGCGCACTAGGCTTGCAAGATTTGCAACTAGGTCAACATGGTCGCACGTGCCATTGGCACATGCCAACACGTGTCGCAAGCCATATTTCCAAAGCCGCTACGCCTTTGGCCCACGCCAAATATAGCGCCCTAGGCTTGCAAGACTTGCAACTAGGTCAACATGGCTGCACGTGCCATTGGCACATGCCAACACTTGTCGCAAGCCATATTTCCAAGCCGCTATGCCTTTGGCCCACGCCAAATATAGCGCCCTAGGCTTGCAAGACTTGCAACTAGGTCAACATGGCCGCACGTGCCATTGGCACATGCCAACACGTGTCGCAAGCCATATTTCCAAGCCGCTATGCCTTTGGCCCACGCCCAACATAGCACCCTAGGTTTGCAAGACTTGCAACTAGGTCAACATGGCCGCACGTGCCATTGGCACATGCCAACACATGCCGCAAGCCATATTTCTAAGCCGCTATGCCTTTGGCCCACGCCCAACATAGCGCCCTAGGTTTGCAAGAATTGCAACTAGGTCAACATGGCCGCACGTGCCATTGGCACATGCCAACACGTGCCGCAAGCCGTATTTCTAAGCCGCTATGCCTTTGGCCCACGCCAAACATAGCGCCCTAGGTTTTCAAGACTTGCAACTAGGGTCAACATGGCCGCACGTGCCATTGGCACACAGCCAACACGTGTCGTAAGCCATATTTCTAAGCCGCTATGCCTTTGGCCCACGCCCAACATAGCGCCCTAGGTTTGCAAGACTTGCAACTAGGTCAACATGGCCGCACGTGCCATTGGCACATGCCAACACGTGCCGCAAGCCATATTTCTAAGTCGTTATGCCTTTGGCCCGCCAAACATAGCGCCCTAGGTTTTGCAAGACTTGCAACTAGGTCAACATGGCCAAGACGTGCCATTGGCACATGCCAACACGTGCCGCAAGCCATATTTCTAAGCCGCTATGCCTTTGGCCCATGCCCAACATAGCGCCCTAGGTTTGCAAGACTTGCAACTAGGTCAACATGGCCGCACGTGCCATTGGCACATGCCAACACGTCCGCAAGCCATATTTCTAAGCCGCTATGCCTTTGGCCCACGCCAAACATAGCCTAGGTTTTCAAGACTTGCAACTAGGTCAACATGGCCGCACGTGCCATTGGCACAGGCCAACACGTGTCGTAAGCCATATTTCTAAGCCGCTATGCCTTTGGCCCACGCCAAACATAGTGCCCTAGGTTTGCAAGACTTGCAACTAGGTCAACATGGCCGCATGTGCCATTGGCACATGCCAACACGTGCCGCAAGCCATATTTCTAAGCCGTTATGCCTTTGGCCCACGCCAAACATAGCGCCCTAGGTTTGCAAGACTTGCAACTAGGTCAACATGGCCGCAGTGCCATTGGCACATGCCAACACGTGCCGCAAGCTATATTTCTAAGCCGCTATGCCTTTGGCCCACGCCCAACACAGCGCCCTAGGTTTGCAAGACTTGCAACTAGGTCAACATGGCCGCACGTGCCATTGGCACATGCCAACACGTGCCGCAAGCCATATTTCTAAGCCGCTATGCCTTTGGCCCACGCCAACATAGCGCCCTAGGTTTGCAAGACTTGCAACTAGGTCAACATGGCCGCACGTGCCATTGTCACATGCCAACACGTGCCGCAAGCCATATTTCCAAGCCGCTATGCCTTTGTCCCACGCATGAAACATAGCGCCCTAGGCTTGCAAGACTTGCAACTAGGTCAACATGGAAGTAACAACGATTTCCATCTATAAGACCTAAAACCTTGAATTTCTTGAATAATGGAAGTAACAACGATTTCCAGGTAACGTAACTATGATCCTGAAGTTTGTAATGAACAATATTTGCAATTGTGTTTAAAGGAACTTTGGAAATGTTTGATTCCATGTGTTGATGGTGGTTTTTAGACAAGGGGTAAAATCGTAAAACCCCATGACCTAGTGTTACCCGCAACACATTAACTAAGAGCATTTAACTCAGGTGTAAATAATTAATAGGGGTACTTTTTCAAAATACCAGATTAGGGTTTTCAACACAGAAGCCTAATTCCAAAATCAAGCCGCACCCTGCGCACCATGGCAACAATGCCAAACCAAGCCGCATACTGCGCACCATGGCAACAATGCCAAAGCAAGCCGCACCCTACGCACCATGGCAACAATGCCAAATCAAGCCGCACCCTGCGCACCATGGCAACAATTCCAAACCAAGCCGCATACATACGCCACCATGGCAACAATGCCAAACCAAGCCGCATCATCGCACCATGGCAACAATGCCAAATCAAGCCGCACCCTGCGCACCATGGCAACAATGCCAAACCAAGCCGCATACTGCGCACCATGGCAGCAATGCCAAACCAAGCCGCACCCTGCGCACCATGGCAACAATGCCAAATCTCCAAAAGCCGCTATGCCTTTGGCTCACGCCAATTATAGCGCCCTAGGCTTGCAAGACTTGCAACTAGGTCAACATGGCTGCACGTGCCATTGGCACATGCCAACATGTGTCGCAAGCCATATTTACAAAGCAGCTACGCCTTTGGCCCACGCCAAATATAGCGCCCTAGGCTTGCAAGGCTTGCAACTAGGTCAACATGGCTGCACGTGCCATTGGCACATGCCAACACGTGTCGCAAGCCATATTTCCAAGCCGCTATGCCTTTGGCCCACGCCAAATATAGCGCCCTAGGCTCGCAAGACTTGCAACTAGGTCAACATGGCTGCACGTGCCATTGGCACATGCCAACACGTGCCGCAAGCCATATTTCTAAGCCGCTATGCCTTTGGCCCACGCCCAACATAGCGCCCTAGGTTTGCAAGACTTGCAACTAGGTCAACATGGCCGCACGTGCCATTGGCACATGCCAACACGTGCCGCAAGCCATATTTCTAAGCCGCTATGCCTTTGGCCCACGCCAACATAGCGCCCTAGGTTTGCAAGACTTGCAACTAGGTCAACATGGCCGCACGTGCCATTGGCACATGCCAACACGTGCCGCAAGCTATATTTCTAAGCCGCTATGCCTTTGGCCCACGCCCAACACAGCGCCCTAGGTTTGCAAGACTTGCAACTAGGTCAACATGGCCGCACGTGCCATTGGCACATGCCAACACGTGCCGCAAGCCATATTTATAAGCCGCTATGCCTTTGGCCCACGCCCAACATAGCGCCCTAGGTTTGCAAGACTTGCAACTAGGTCAACATGGCCGCACGTGCCATTGGCACATGCCAACACGTGCCGCAAGCCATATTTCCAAGCCGCTATGCCTTTGTCCCACGCCAAACATAGCGCCCTAGGCTTGCAAGACTTGCAACTAGGTCAACATGGAAGTAACAACGATTTCCATCTATAAGACCTAAAACCTTGAATTTCTTGAATAATGGAAGTAACAACGATTTCCAGGTAACGTAACTATGATCCTGAAGTTTGTAATGAACAATATTTGCAATTGTGTTTAAAGGAACTTTGGAAATGTTTGATTCCATGTGTTGATGGTGGTTTTTTTAGACAAGGGGTAAAATCGTAAAACCCCATGACCTAGTGTTACACGCAACACATTAACTAAGAGCATTTAACTCGGTGTAAATAATTAATAGGGGTACTTTTTCAAAATACCGCATTAGGGTTTTCAACACAGCCCTAATTCCAAAATCAAGCGCACCCTGCGCACCATGGCAACAATGCCAAACCAAGCCGCATCATCACAGACCATGGCAACAATGCCAAAGCAAGCCGCACCCTACGCACCATGGCAACAATGCCAAATCAAGCCGCACCTGCGCACCATGGCAACAATTCCAAACCAAGCCGCATCTGCTCACCATGGCAACAATGCCAAACCAAGCCGCATCTCTCTGCGCACCATGGCAACAATGCCAAATCAAGCGCACCTGCGCACCATGGCAACAATGCCAAACCAAGCCGCATCTTTTCGCACCATGGCAGCAATGCCAAACCAAGCCGCACCCCGTGCACCATGGCAACAATGCCAAATCTCCAAAAAGCCGCTATGCCTTTGGCTCACGCCAATTATAGCGCCTAGGCTTGCAAGACTTGCAACTAGGTCAACATGGCTGCACGTGCCATTGGCACATGCCAACATGTGTCGCAAGCCATATTTACAAAGCAGCTACGCCTTTGGCCCACGCCAAATATAGCGCCCTAGGCTTGCAAGGCTTGCAACTAGGTCAACATGGCTGCACGTGCCATTGGCACATGCCAACACGTGTCGCAAGCCATATTTCCAAGCCGCTATGCCTTTGGCCCACGCCAAATATAGCGCCCTAGGCTCGCAAGACTTGCAACTAGGTCAACATGGCTGCACGTGCCATTGGCACATGCCAACACGTGCCGCAAAGCCATATTTCTAAGCCGCTATGCCTTTGGCCCACGCCAACATAGCGCCCTAGGTTTGCAAGACTTGCAACTAGGTCAACATGGCCGCACGTGCCATTGGCACATGCCAACACGTGCCGCAAGCCATATTTCTAAGCCGCTATGCCTTTGGCCCACGCCCAACATAGCGCCCTAGGTTTGCAAGACTTGCAACTAGGTCAACATGGCCGCACGTGCCATTGGCACATGCCAACACGTGCCGCAAGCCATATTTCTAAGCCGCTATGCCTTTGGCCCACGCCCAACATAGCGCCCTAGGTTCGCAAGACTTGCAACTAGGTCAACATGGCCGCACGTGCCATTGGCACAGGCCAACACGTGCCGCAAGCCATATTTCTAAGCCGCTATGCCTTTGGCCCACGCCAAACATAGTGCCCTAGGTTTGCAAGACTTGCAACTAGGTCAACATTGCCGCACGTGCCATTGGCACATGCCAACACGTGCCGCAAGCCATATGTCTAAGCCGTTATGCCTGTGGCCCACGCCAAACATAGCGCCCTAGGTTTGCAAGACTTGCAACTGAGGTCAACATGGCCGCACGTGCCATTGGCACATGCCAACACGTGCCGCAAGCCATATTTCTAAGCCGCTATGCCTTTGGCCCACGCCCAACATAGCGCCCTAGGTTTGCAAGACTTGCAACTAGGTCAACATGGCCGCACGTGCCATTGGCACATGCCAACACGTGCCGCAAGCCATATTTCTAAGCCGCTATGCCTTTGGCCCACGCCCAACATAGCGTCCTAGGTTTGCAAGACTTGCAACTAGGTCAACATGGCCGCATGTGCCATTGGCACATGCCAACACGTGCAGCAAGCCATATTTCCAAGCCGCTATGCCTTTGGCTCACGCCAAACATAGCGCCCTAGGCTTGCAAGACTTGCAACTAGGTCAACATGGCCGCACGGCCATTGGCACATGCCAACACGTGTCGCAAGCCATACTTCCAAGCCGCTATGCCTTTGGCCCACGCCAAACATAGCGCCCTAGGCTTGCAAGACTTGCAACTAGGTCAACATGGAAGTAACAACGATTTCCATCTATAAGACCTAAAACCTTGAATTTCTTGAATAATGGAAGTAACAACGATTTCCAGGTAACGTAATTATGATCCTGAAGTTTGTAATGAATAATATTTGCAATTGTGTTTAAAGGAACTTTGGAAATGTTTGATTCCATGTGTTGATGGTGGTTTTTAGACAAGGGGTAAAATCGTAAAACCCCATGACCTAGTGTTACCTTTGGCACATTAACTAAGAGCATTTAACTTCGGTGTAAATAATTAATAGGGGTACTTTTTCAAAATACCCGATTAGGTTTTCAACACGAGCCTAATTCCAAAATCAACGCACACTACCATGGCAACAATGCCAAACCAAGCCGCATCTTTGCACCATGGCAACAATGCCAAACCAAGCCGCATCTTTGCGCACCAGCGATACAATGCCAAACCAAGCCGCACCATTGCGCACCATGGCAACAATGCCAAATATCCAAAAGCCGCTATGCCTTTGGCCCACGCCAATTATAGCGCCCTAGGCTTGCAAGACTTGCAACTAGGTCAACATGGCTACACGTGCCATTGGCACATGCCAACACGTGTCGCAAGCCATATTTCCAAAGCCGCTACGCCTTTGGCCCACGCCAAATATAGCGCCCTAGGCTTGCAAGGCTTGCAACTAGGTCAACATGGCTGCATCGTGCCATTGGCACATGCCAACATGTGTCATAAGCCATATTTCCAAGCCGTTATGCCTTTGGCCACGCCAAATATAGCGCCCTAGGCTTGCAAGACTTGCAACTAGGTCAACATGGCCGCACGTGCCATTGGCACATGCCAACACGTGTCGCAAGCCATATTTCCAAGCCGCTATGCCTTTGGCCCACGCCAACATAGCACCCTAGGTTTGCAAGACTTGCAACTAGGTCAACATGGCCGCACGTGCCATTGGCACATGCCAACACGTGCCGCAAGCCATATTTCTAAGCCCCGCTATGCCTTTGGCCCACGCCCAACATAGCGCCCTAGATTTGCAAGACTTGCAACTAGGTCAACATGACCGCACGTGCCATTGGCACATGCCAACACGATCTTGCAAGCCATATTTCTAAGCCGTTATGCCTTTGTCCCACGCCAAACATGGCGCCCTAGGTTTGCAAGACTTGCAACTAGGTCAACATGGCCAACGTGCCATTGGCACATGCCAACACGTCTCGCAAGCCATATTTCTAAGCCGCTATGCCTTTGGCCCACGCCCAACATAGCGCCCTAGGTTTGCAAGACTTGCAACTAGGTCAACATGGCCGGACGTGCCATTGGCACATGCCAACACGTCTGCAAGCCATATTTCCGAGCCGCTATGCCTTTGCCAACGCCAAACATAGCGCCCTAGGTTTGCAAGACTTGCAACTAGGTCAACATGGCCGCACGTGCCATTGGCACATGCCAACACGTGCCGCAAGCCATATTTCTAAGCCGCTATGCCTTTGGCCCACGCCAAACATAGCGCCCTAGGTTTGCAAGACTTGCAACTAGGTCAACATGGCCGCACGTGCCATTGGCACATGCCAACACGTGCCGCAAGTCATATTTCTAAGCCGCTATGCCTTTGGCCCACGCCAAACATAGCGCCCTAGGTTTGCAAGACTTGCAACTAGGTCAACATGGCGCACGTGCCATTGGCACATGCCAACACGTGCCGCAAGCCATATTTCTAAGCCGCTATGCCTTTGGCCCACGCCCAACATAGCGCCCTAGGTTTGCAAGACTTGCAACTAGGTCAACATGGCCCGCGTGCCATTGGCACATGCCAACACGTGCCGCAAAACCATATTTCTAAGCCGCTATGCCTTTGGCCCACGCCCAACATAGCGCCCTAGGTTTGCAAGACTTGCAACTAGGTCAACATGGCCGCATGTGCCATTGGCACATGCCAACACGGCTTGCCGCAAGCCATATTTCTAAGCCGCTATGCCTTGGCCCACGCCAAACATAGCGCCCTAGGCCTGCAAGACTTGCAACTAGGTCAACATGGCCGCACGTGCCATTGGCACATGCCAACACGTGTCGCAAGCCATACTTCAAGCCGCTATGCCTATGGCCCACGCCAAACATAGCGCCCTAGGCTTGCAAGACTTGCAACTAGGTGAACATGGCCGCACCTGCCATTGGCACATGCCAAACACACACGTGGTAGCCTAACTTGCAAACCGTGCAACCTACCACCAAGGCATTACGCACATGCCAAACACACACGCCCTAACTTGCAAACCGTGCAACCTACCACCAAGGCATTCCGCACATGCCATTGGCACATGCCAAACACACACGCCATTGGTAACCTAACTTGCAAAACCGTGCAACCTACCACCAAGGCATTCCACATGCCATTGGCACATGCCACACGCGCCACTAGCAGCGCCACTTGCACTCAAGATGCAACCAACACTCGAGACATCGACACAAGCTGGGATGCTTCTTTAGGGTTTTGGTTTTGGCGATCCACGACATGCGGCGTACACTACGCTCACATTAAGAAAGCGTGAAAAGGAATAAAGCGGTCAAATAAAAGAGGAAATAATGGTGAAAAATGTTTTCGCCCATTAAACCATGCGGTCACCACCTCCTCCCATTATTTCACCCTTTACTCTCTTCCTTCATGAGGCCCGAGTGCGTTTCAATCTCGACTTGTATAAATAGGTCTTACCTATTTCCACCAGACAAAAAGTCTCGGTCTGGAGAAATATACTACACTTACACTCTCAGAAAGGCAACTTTGCAAGCTCTCCAAAAAAGCTTTCATCTCTTGCAAGCTTCCTAAGCTTTCACTTTCTGATACAAGTCGAGATAATACTCATTCAACACCTTTCTTTGCTTCCCTCCCCAAATCAACCCTTCTCCTCCACTTTGTGACCCGAAGCAAGTCTGAACGGCCATTTCTTGGTTTAGGCCGGACTTGTGCAGATTGATCTCTCGAATCTATAAAGTGCTCACGTGCAGCACATTTGTTTAGGGTTTGAACCAAGTTTCTCACTCACCTACTGAATTTACCGAAATCGGCGAAAGCGATTTTTACCCATAAACAATTGGCGACCACAGCGGGAGGATTGATCTATCGGCTACAATATCGGATTGTCGATCTCGTTCTTCGACCCCGGATGTCGAGATGGTAGGAGAAGGCGACTCAATCCGACTCAACTACCACGACCCGGTTACTAGTTGTAAAAACTACACAAGAAAAGCTACTTGATGAAGATGATATTACTCAATCGCAGAAGATGCTACCGGCGATTGGGGATTCTTTGGCGATGCTACCAGCAAAGCCGCCATCAAAACCGCCTTTTACATGGAGAGGGCGTGTTCGCAAAACCTATGAAGTGAGTAAATTCATCTTTGGGCAAGATATACAATCTATTTTTAGGTTTTTAGTAAAACCGTCATACTCTACGGAGTCTTGTGCCTATTGCTAGCACACACTTTCATAAAAGCAATATTCTTTTCCTAAAACATAATCGAGTCATATTACCAAAACCATTCATCGAAATAATCCAATACCCTAAAAGCTACCACTGTCTATCAAAGGTCAAGTTTTTTGAACCATACATCAATATGTCTTTCAAAAAAAAAAAAAAAGAACCTAAATGAAAGTTTAACGAGAAACGTTCAAGGAAAATCGTCCAGCGATCTGCTCTTCTTGGAAAAAGTCAACTTTGCGTCTTGAGCGCTCTCTTCATAGTCAACATCTTGGAAAGCTTTTCGAGTTCCATCTCTGTCGTGCAATCTCCTCGGCGGAAAGGCTTTCGATTGCTGCATCTTTCAACTTTTGGATCTCGGCAAGGCCTTCGACAAACCATGAAGTATTGAACTCCTTTTCTACGCACACGTCGCGATGGTGCTCCCAGTCGGCAATAACATCTTGAAACGGTGTGACCCGGTCACCTCACGCATATCCTCGATGGAAGATAAAGCCTCTTCCACACGCTTAACCAGCGCAAATCGACTAGTGACTTTCTTGGTTGTAGCCATATGTTCGTGCTTCTCCCAGATTCTGGTGTACAACGCCTCATGCTTAGCCGGCACGCTAAAGCCGCCAACCAGCACATGACCTGGATAAGGAACCAAGTACGGGGGATCAAAAATGGCGCCTGCAAGTGGCCTCACGACTCGCAAAGGGTCTTCTTCCATGTCTACGGCAACAACCATAAGAGAATCATCTACCGTTTGAACCACGTTTGTACCCGGCAATTGGCTAACTTCCATCTCCAAGTCACCGGCGGTGGTTACCGAAGGCAAGTTTTCGTGTGACTCCACCCCAGAATCGTCCTCCGAACCGGATTCCTCCTGCAAACTTGAGTTAGACATTTTTCAAAAGAAGAAACAGAAGAAGAAGAGAGAAAAGAAGCGCGAAACTCACCGAACCACATCCCGAAGAAGAACCGGTCTTTGCCCGGAGGAATCACTCTCGCTTGTTGAACTTTATTCTTTCTCTCGACTCATCACCGCTATGAGTAGGCTCGGTGCCGCCGGAATTCCTTGAAGAAACTGCCGTCTCACGGCAACGTGCAAGGGCGTGAAAAGCATTAACACTACCGAAACCACTGAAGAAAACAAGACACATGTTCTCAGCCGAAATTCACGTGTTTTGAGACAAACCAATGAAGAGGCGACACATACCAGGTTATTGGAAGAATCCAGAAGACACAAGAGCCGTGGGCGGATCTTGTGAAACCGTCCCGGAACCCGCCAACCACGATTCTTCGTTCTCCGTTCTTTGGCACAGGGACTTTCCAGAATTGCTAGGCAACTTTTAGCAGGATCTCTCAACATTGGATACTCCTTGAACTGGCTGGGAAGGTTTGCAAGCGAACGTTTTCCACCACGTTATTCACAAAATCCCGGATCATAGTAAACTCGTCGCACCAAAACTCATTATAGCCGAAGGTCGTCGAAGTTACTCTTCCCATTTGAAAGAAGGAAAGACAGATACCCGGCTTAAGGGCACTGGCGTCAAGGGCGGCACACAATGAATCCTTAGGGATCATCGGCCGGTAAACAAGAGGCACCCCTTGATCGAAACCCATGTGACGAGCAAAGACGGTCAATATTGTAAGCGGCTATCTGGAAAGACCCCACGAAGAAAGACGGCATATAACCGGCAAGCGGCTTTGAATGAACAGTTTTCTGGCGCTCAAATAGTCATCGGAAGACAAAGACATGAGCGAAGCGAAGCAAAAGTGTCAATTTGAGTCACGACTTATGGACCGGTCCCCATGGACGAAAATTGATTTCGTGCAACTTATCAAGAAAACTAACCAAGCTCACGCCAACTCTTGGGCCTTTGTTCACCCATCGAAGAATCGAAAGCCCCCAACTCACGGGAAGCTAAGGCAGCGGTTTGAGCATACTTCTCGAAGGTCTCCCATAGCCGACTTGCGGAAAAGCAACGTGCACATATGAATCTACTTTCATGAAACCATTCGAAACTCGCATGTTCGCAACTAGGTGATCCGGATGCACATACGGGGAACCAAGGAACAGCTTGTCAATGGGAAGAACTTCACCCTTTGCCAACTTCACAAACAATCGCTAACAACTCTGGTCTTATTCCCTTCTTGCCGGAACCGTCATCAAAAATGTCTTTAGACAACCCGAGAGCCAAAATGCTTGCAACATGAAGATCATTGATTTTCTATTCGGGCTCCAACTCGTCCAGGAAACCATTGAGATATCCACCAACCGTAAGGGCACCTTTCATCCTCCTTCCTGCAGAATCCTTCGACTTCGCAATGGAGTCTCTCAGAGCAAAATCCCCCAACTTAAGCGGCCGAGGTCATCCGCATCTTCACCTCACTTTCGGATAATTGGATTCTAAGATTCCCGATTCTGGGAAGATTCGGCAAGAGAGCCACACTCTCCAAGGAGAAAGTTATCTCACCCTATCTACATATGATTGTATGGGTGTCCGAACACCATCTGGAGATGAAAGCAACCAAGCCTGGATGTCCTTCCTAATGCGGAGATTTACTTGAAGTCTTGGACGGAATCAATGACCAGCTTGAGTCAAGTTGGTATTTATACGCTCCTCGCTCACCATGAACTCAACCCATCTCATGTCAAAAGAACGCAATGGACTTTAACACATCCACGAAGTCAATGTTGGAAGAGGAATATACCCCTTTATGAAGACAGAACCGAATGTTGCTCTCTCAGGCGGAACCGAACGTGTCTTCTGTCATCCTCACCACCGGTTAGCAAAATTGGCACGAAACACAGGTGATTCTTCCGAGGTAGGGCGAGGGCTCTAGTGAAGAATTCATCATCTATGTTCGGCTTGGAATTATGAGCATCCTTCGACGAAGTGAAATTTGGTTCGGGTAACATCTTATCGAATTCCTTCATAACAATTTGGTAATAAGATATCCGCACAAAACAAAGGAGAAAGGCAAGTTATCTCCACGACACATAATCGTACCCAACAATAAAAAAAAGAGAGAAAGGGTAGGAGGACGTATTTTATTCAAGTTCGAGACTATATACGCGGCATTCTATACGGTACAAGTGTGTCTCTGTATCCTTCTTGGGTTCAAAAATATATATGGAGCATTTTTTCTATTGGTTCAAAACTGCGCGCGTGGTACTTCTTTCAAGAAGCAAAATCATATATACAATATTTCCTGCGGGTTCGAAGTCATATGAAGCATATACACGTATTCTTATTCGGGATTCATACGGGGTTCTCTACGGGTTTAAAATACACATGCATTTTTTCGTACGGGCTCAAATACGCCTACTGATGTCGTTCTTCGGGTTCGAATTATATACGGAGCATCCTCTACGGGTTCAAAATACACACGCATGATATTTTCTTGAGGTTGAAATATTTCTTTCGGGGACGAAAATTCATATATGCAATATTTCCTACGGGTTCAAACAATATATGCTGTATTCCCTTGGTTGCATACATACTATATTCTCTACAAGAGGCACGCCAAGGAATCATATGCAAGGATTGTGGAAGCGCCTACTATTAAGGTTTACACCTACGTGAAAAGAAACAAAAAAAGATAGAGAAAAGTACTCGAAGACATACCTGGAAGCCGGTCTCTCTTTGCCGCTAGTATGAAAAGAGGAAAGAATAAAGCGCGAGAATGGGAAAAGGGGCTCTATATATATATATATATATATATATAGGCGTGAAAGACTTTGAAATAGGGAAGGATTTCACTTTTACCAAAATCACGCGTGTAAGAAACGGGCCCACAAAGGGTGCGACTTCCCAATGCCGCCCAAGTCACGCCTGCAAGCATGGTTCCAAGTTGGACCGGCCCCACCAATTGCGACCTCCCAATGCCGCCCAAGTCACGCCGCAAGCACGCACGTCTTCTACATTTACGCACCGGTCCCACCAGCTAGCACACTCGGTTTCCCAACTCACGCCAACTTCCCAACGTCGCCCAAGCCGCACCGGGCCCACCAATTGTGCCGACCTCCCTCCGATTGTGCAAAACTACCAGAGGCAAGGATTCCAAATCCTATTTATAAAGGTCAGACAAGCCTCCTTCAATTTTCCTTACGTTTTGTTTGTTAATGATTTGTCACCATCTTATGCTTACCTCGCAACAAAGCCCCTGTTCCGAGCTAAGCGGGGGGACTTAATGTTGATGGTGGTTTTTAGACAAGGGGTAGTGTGTTACCCATGACCTAGTGTTAACACATTAACTAAGAGCATTTAACTCGAGTGTAAATAATTAATAGGGGTATTTTTTCAAAATACCCAGATTAGGGTTTTCAACACAGAGCCTAATTCCAAAATCAAGCCGACTGCGCGCACCATGGCAACAATGCCAAACCAAGCCGCATATCTTGCGACCATGGCAACAATGCCAAATCAAAGCCGCACCACGCGCACCATGGAAACAATGCCAAACCAAGCCGCATCTTTTGTGCACCATGGCAGCAATGCCAAACCAAGCCGCACCACTGCGCACCATGGCAACAATGCCAAATCTCAAGCCGCTATGCCTTTGGCCCACGCCAAATTATAGCGCCCTAGGCTTGCAAGACTTGCAACTAGGTCAACATGGCTGCACGTGCCATTTGCCCATGCCAACACGTGTCGCAAGCCATATTTCCAAAGCCGCTACGCCTTTGGCCCACGCCAAATATAGCGCCCTAGGCTTGCAAGACTTGCAACTAGGTCAACATGGATGCACGTGCCATTGGCACATGCCAAAACGTGACGCAAGCCATATTTCCAAGTCTATGCCTTTGGCCCACGCCAAATATAGCGCCCTAGGCTTGCAAGACTTGCAACTAGGTCAACATGGCCGCACGTGCCATTGGCACATGCCAACACGTGTCGCAAGCCATATTTCTAAGCCGCTATGCCTTTGGCCCACGCCCAACATAACGCCCTAGGTTTGGAAGACTTGCAACTAGGTCAACATGGCCGCACGTGCCATTGGCACATGCAAACACGTCTGCAAGCCATATTTCCAAGCCGCTGTGCCTTTGGCCCACGCCAAACATAGCGCCCTAGGTTTGCAAGACTTGCAACTAGGTCAACATGGCCGCACGTGCCATTGGCACATGCCAACACGTGCCGCAAGCCATATTTCTAAGCCGCTATGCCTTTGGCCCACGCCAACATAGCGCCCTAGGTTTGCAAGACTTGCAACTAGGTCAACATGGCCGCCGCGTGCCATTAGCACATGCCAACACGTGCCGCAAGCCATATTTCCGTGCCGCTATGCCTTTGGCCCACGCCAAACATAGCGCCCTAGGTTTGCAAGACTTGCAACTAGGTCAACATGGCCGCACGTGCCATTGGAACAGACCAACACGTGCATAACCATATTTCTAAGTCGCTATGCCTTTGGCCCACGCCAAACATAGCGCCCTAGGTTTGCAAGACTTGCAACTAGGTCAACATGGCCGCACGTGCCATTGGCACATGCCAACAGTGCCGCAAGCCATATTTCTAAGCCGCTATGCCTTTGGCCCACGCCCAACATAGCGCCCTAGGTTTGCAAGACTTGCAACTAGGTCAACATGGCCGCACGTGCCATTGGCACATGCCAACACGTGCCGTAAGCCATATTTCTAAGCCGCTATGCCTTTGGCCCACGCCCAACATAGCGCCCTAGGTTTGCAAGACTTGCAACTAGGTCAACATGGCCGCATGTGCCATTGGCACATGCCAACACGTGTCGCAAGCCATATTTCCAAGCCGCTATGCCTTTGGCCCACGCCAAACATAGCGCCCTAGGCTTGCAAGACTTGCAACTAGGTCAACATGGCCGCACGTGCCATTGGCACATGCCAACACGTGTCGCAAGCCATACTTCCAAGCGTATGCTGCCTTTGGCCCACGCCAAACATAGCACTAGTAGAATATGGGGTTATGGTCACGGCTGTCGTTGTCACGGTTTAATCTATAAACGTGACTAAATGTCTGCTTGACACGGTGTTTTGAAATCCCGTGACCATTTATCATATCTTTAGTCCGGGTTCTGTACTAACCGTGTCTCTAAATTCGTAGGTGTTTAATGGTCTCGGAATATTATATGACGCGTGTCTAAATCATTAATGTATAAAATAATTAATTCTACACGTCTCTCATGTCTAACCTGTCTCAAACTACGATCATGTACGAGAGAAAATCGGGGTGAATCTGGTGGTTGATTAATCTCAATCCCATATCCCCACTGCTGCACACCGTAATGGTGGGACTGGAGATTCGAGAAGGCACACCCCAGTTTCCCCACTAATTCCGTTTTTTTTTTCCTTCTTTCAAAATCACCATTTTTTGTTTTCTCTTCCCACAAATTTTCTTAGATCCAGAGAAATTAGTTCCCTCTGATCGGAAGACTCGGAACACCAAAAGAGAAAGACAAAGCGGTGCGATTCATGGTGGTAAGTTCGATTTTTATCCTTGATGTATGAATATGGCGAACCCAGATTGTTTGTTTTCTCGGGGTTTAATTACTCGCTGCGAATCATGACTTTGGAGTTTCGGTTGTATAGGGTGGAAGGGAAGATTTGATCCTCCTTGCAACGCCGTGTTATTTGTTGATAGAGAATTATTGGGAATAAATCATGTTTATAAACGCCGAAAAATTTGTTGATAGAGAATGGTTGGGAGTAATATATGTTCATCGACGATGAAGGTATGATAAGTGGGTATTTCGTTCTCCTATTTCGGTTGTGATGGTATATAGTCCGCCGTTTCTTGTATTTTGGGTTGTTAATGTAGATTTTGCATGTTTCATTTCATGTGAATTTCGGATTGTTACTGTTTCCAAGTAATTTATGTTATTCGAAACTCTAGAACTGTTTTTGGGTTCGCTCGATTATTAATGGTTGAATTTTAGGATTCAAAGACTTGGGTTTCAATCGTTTTATTTATTTTGTTCAAAGCGGTCGTTCGATTGCTCGTGGAGTCTTCTTGATCGTAACACGGTAGGTTATCTTTAAACTAACTCATCTTTTTCTTCTAGGTCCGACTTATGTCTAACCTTTTAAGATTTATTTTCCTTACTTTCGATATTCCGAGTTTCGTATATCTAATTTTGTGTATATTGATTTGCCATGGATCCACTTGATGTGCTTGAGAAGACGAGGCATAAGCACTTAATACTTGGGATGAGCTATTCTTTTCTTTATCAAGACTCGATATGGATTATGGACCTTCTTTCGATATAGTATCGAACTAGCACTCTTCGAGTTGTTATTGTTATTTTTCGATGGCGGTTAGTGGTTGACACTTCTTTATTTATTCTACTCTTAGTACTTTTGGAATAGCCTATATAAGCCTCCTGTTCTTTGCATAGGTGAATACTGTTCTCCCAGTTTTATTAAAGCGTTTCGGCTATTTGAACATTTTTTATCCTTTCCTCTTGCATCATTCTGATAGAGTTGAAGAATAAGCATATGAAGCTCACTAGGTACATTTTTGCTTATAAATTTTAGAAAACTATTTGGTCGATCTAAACTATAATTGCTTAACTAAAAAAAATTCCTTTTAATTTTGATAGGACACATAAGAGACAGGTCTAGTTGTTGAACATCATTTCTCGAGAAAATGTTACTAAGGGTAATGCATCTCTGCCTAATCTTTTTTGAAGTCTTGTCAAGTTCCATCTACTTATTATATATTACCATTTTATGTACTTAGTTACGGCTATTATGTAGTCTTATTAGTCTTGTAATTGTAACTACCAGGACTTGAAGCATGGTGTTCTGGTAAAACTGAAGAAAATGAAGATAACTATCCCAGCCTGGCAGTGCAACTTGTCTCTACAAGATGCTTGTGAAGTACCTAGTAGGAGTGCGGCAGGCTCAAAGGTATATCCTGATTGATTGTTTGCTCATTTCATTTGCAAAACAAGTTCGGTGTTCATTTTAGAAATTTTGGATCACTCTTAATCATCATTACCCACTCCTTTTTCAATATTGCATCTGGTACTTTTAGCAATAAACTTATAGTACATTTTTCACATTACAATATGATGATAATATCCTCGGGAAGATTCTTAGTTGGTTCTTAGTTGGTCAATTAATGACGATTCTTTAAAAAATATCAAGTTTGATGATTTCGTAGATTCTTAGTTGGTTCTTAGTTGGTCAATTAATAACGATTGATGATTTCGTTTTCGATTGGGCAAGATTGTTTAGAGTGTAATGTAAGCTCACCAAACTTTTACCTTGCTCAACTCTTCTTGTATATTTTGAGGGTGCTATCTTGGCACCCTTTCTTACTTATTTATATTATCTTTGGCTTTTTCAAAAAAAAAAAAATCCTTGGGAATATCGGGTTTATTAGTCAGGTTTGTCACATTGCATTACCAATTGATCCATTAATTGCTATGATAGGACAAATATCACTCAATGACACTAAGTGGTAAGTAGGTCATTCATCCAATTACCTTCTAGTTTCCCTAATGATACTTGTTATAATTTTGAATTGAGTAGGTGAATTAACAAAGTTTTTGTTTTCAAAAAGCGAGGCATATTTATACATCCATGATGTATTTATTGATGATCAAGTTTAGAATTTTCCGTTTTTACCTAATTTGGTTCTTTGTGGATGCCACGAATGGTAGTTCCCTCCCCTACGAAGTTATACTTGCATTCTCGATCATTTCGTTCATCTTTAATTGTTTTCCTCTAGATTGATGGCATATGCACCTGTAAATTTCGGGTAGCGGGCGTAAAGAGTTTACATCTTTTGATTTACGCACAAGACAAGACAACAAACTTGAATTCAAAAGTTTCGACGACAAGCGGGAATTTCGGATATCTTATCATTCCAAGTACTTTCAAAGATATAGAGATATCTTCATCCATTTTTGTTCGTTCAAGTTAATAGTGTTGTACGTATTTAATGATTTATGGAATATTCGGGAACTAACAACTCCTAAATTGCACCCAAAATCTATGTACTACGTGACTTGAGATCAGGAAAATTTCACGTTGTGGATGTATTGATGTATTGCACCCAAAATCTATGTTCTATTTATGTTAGCTACTTCTTTGTCTATTTTCGTTTTTAATGTATATCAAATGGTTGACCATCATACAAACTCGTCACGGGGTAAAATGTAAAACGAGGCCGTAGAGAAAATTTGGACACGGTGTGAGGTGTATTCCGTGACCAATGATCAAATTTGGACACGGTTTTCATATAAAATTCCGTGACTAACGAAATTTTGTCACGGTGGAATTAACGAGACTATAAACATACTTTTAGCCTCAGAACTTTGGTCACGGTTTTCCAAAAATGAAATACCGTGACCATAGACCTTTGGTCACGGTAATATACCGGGGCTAAAGGGACTTTTTGTACTAGTGTAGCGCCCTAGGCTTGCAAGACTTGCAACTAGGTCAACATGGCCGCACATGCCATCGGCACATGCCAAACACACACGCTGGTAGCCTAACTTGCAAACCGTGCAACCTACCACCAAGGCATTCGCACATGCCATTGGCACATGCCCAACACACACGCTTGGTAACCTAACTTGCAAACCGTGCAACCTACCACCAAGGCATTCCGCACATGCCATTGGCACATGCCATACGCGCCACTAGTAGCGCCACTTGCACTCAAGATGCAACCAACACTCGAGACATCGACACAAACTGGGGGATGCTTCTTTAGGGTTTTGGTGTGGCTGTCAAAGATGTAAAGATACACTACGCTCACATTAAGAAAGCGTGAAAAGGAATAAAGCGGTCAAATAAAAGAGGAAATAATGGTGAAAACGTTTTCGCCCATTAAACCATGCGGTTACCACCTCCTCCCATTATTTCACCCTTTACTCTCTTCCTTCATGAGGCCAGTAATTTCAATCTCGACATGTATAAATAGGTCTTACCTATTTCCACCCAGACAACAAGTCTCGGTCGGGGAGAAATATACTACACTTACACTCTCGTAAAAGGCAACTTTGCAAGCTCTCCCAAAAAGCTTTCATCTCTTGCAAGCTTCCTAAGCTTTCACTTTCGATACAAGTCGAGATACTACTCTCCTCAACACCTTTCTTTGCTTCCCTCCCCAAATCAACCCTTCTCCTCCACTTTGTGACCGGCAAATCCTGGAACGGCCATTTCTTGGTTTAGGCCGGACTTGTACAGATTGATCTCTCGAATCTATAAAGTGCTCACGTGCAGCACATTTGTTTAGGGTTTGAACCAATTTCTCACTCACCTACCGAATTTACCGAAATCGGCAGAAACGATTTTTACCCATAAACACCATGATGAATCAAATGAACAAAAAATTAAGAAATTGAAGAAAAGTAAGAAAAGTAAGAGCTTTAATGGCGGGAGCATTGAAAGAAAAGAAAAAGGTGATCAAGACCTCATCGGCTCTGATACCATACTGAAATGGTAATGAACTATTATTGAAGAAAGAAGATAACAGATAAGATCACAGGTTTAACGTGATGATCAGTCACTATTTAAAGACAGTAGTGTGGCAGAGTTCGTACAGACAACCTGTCATACACGTCATTACACTCTATCAATATTACAGCAGACTTACAAAGACTACATGCATCTATAACTCATATAACTTTGTTTATACACTAACAATTCCTACTTTATTATATTTACAGTATCTAACCCGATTGGACATAGAGAAGAGGTGCGTTTACTTATGCCGGTAATATTATTGTTATCTACGAAAGTCGCACCATTAGAAATCGTAATAACCGGCCTGCACGTTGGGCCGCATCATTGGAACTAGTTAGAGGACATTCTAGTAAATTACTCAATTCTTCTTATAAATCAACCAAGATTAGGGTTCGGTACAAATTGTTTACAATGTAAAAAGAGAGACCAATAGAGTGAGTGAGTACGGGCGGGAAGTGAGTGAGTACGGCGGCTTTGAGTGAAAGACTATAACCAGATTTTTTTTCCGATTGAAGTTTTATGATGAAAGTAGTTTTGGTACGATGTGGGAAGCATTTCAGCTTGGAGATCAAAGACAGGAGAGAGACACAGATCTTCTAAAACGTCATAATGACTTTTCCTCTCAAATCTAAGTTATCACTGATCCAATCTGGATTAAGTAGAATTTCACCATCAAATTTATTGATGGATGAGATTGAACATTGTGTTTTTTATAGATAATGTCAAATCCGGAAATTTGTTGAAATGGGTGGATCTGTAAAAATAATTATGAATTTTTGGGCAATATCTATTGTTAATCTGTTACAAAAATATTTAGTTCAGATTTATAAATGTTAATTAGGTTTATAATAAGCCAAAGTGATTGAGATGATAATGCTTGTCATAATGCGAAGACTTGTATTGCTGCTGCAGATTAGTTTTGAATCATACTGACATCATTTCTTGAATTGTATTGATGATTTTTCAGTTACATGTTTTTCAGTTGATTTCAAGTATACCTTTAATCTCATACCTACACATGTCTATCAGCTTTCATAATGATTTATCCTCTCAAATCTAAGTCGTAAAGTTCTCCAATCTAGCAGGTGAGTTGAGGATCATTGGAAATCTAGCACCGGAGTTACAAACGGATAGATCTGTAATAAAATTACATTAACCATTGAAATGCTAGATACAGAGATTTGTTGAAATGGGTAGATCTGAAATAAAATTATGATTTTATATTTATGAGTTTCTGCTCAATATTTACAAATGTTTAGATTTATAAATGTTGTTAATGGCAATGGAATTCTTTGAAAGAAACTCCGATTAGAATAACCCAAAGTGACTGATGATAATGCTTGTCACTTATCCATGAGGAAGACTTGTATTGCTCCTTATGTAGATCAGTCTTGTATCTTATTGATGATTTTTCAATTACATATATTTCAATTAATCTCAAGTATATCCTTAATCTCATACCTACCCTTGTCTATCATTTTGAGATATCGAAATAATAGTTACAATCTGTTGTTTCTTGAATCAAGTTTTGTAAATGAGTATATACTACTAGCTCATATGACAGGAACAACTCCTTGTGTTTTGTGGAATGCTATGTTAAATCGGGTTGCCTATAACAAAACTTTGGTGTATTTTTAAATTGATGGATAAGTAATCGGGGGCAGCCTCACCAGGATTATGAATTTATGATTCTCAAAGATTCATTTTGGACTACCGGTATAGTAGAAGCTTTGACGAGTATGGGGGACATTTGATTTGTTTTGAGGTTAGTGTTAAGGTCGGGCACCTTCTAGCTATCGAGCTAACCTTCTGGTTTTTGATACCACATCGGTCCAATATGCTCAGAAAAGAATTACATTGAGATTGTTTGTTGCTCTAAACATGTACTACAGTATGTCAAAGTAGTGATCAGCTGTATTACATTGAGATTGTTTGTTTCTACTGTTCACATACCAACAGTAGAAACTGTGTAACCTGGACTGCATATCGTGCTCAAGCACTCCAACTATTTCAAGGGCATTTTAGTAAATCATCCAATTTCTCTTATAAATCCACCAAGCCTTTAGGGCTCGGTAGAAGAAGTTGTTTACAGAAGTAGTTACCAGCAGTGTGAGTAAGACTATAGACAGCAGTTATCTGCTGATTAGAATTTAGAAGTCGCCATATCTTAGATCAAATTTCAAGTTATTATGAAAGTAGAGTTGGTTATATATGTGAAGCTTTACACATAGCTTGGAGATCAAATAGAAGAGAGACAAAAATCTTTCAAAATTGTCATAATGACTTATCCTCTCAAATCTAAATTGTCAAATCGGTCCAGTAATCGGTGAATTGAACCAAATCTTTGGTAAAGGAGTCAATACAACTAAGTTATCCAACTCCACCACAGAAGTTTACACATGGATGTGCTAGTTTTTTTTATTTTTATTTTTAGAGATGGATAGATCTGTAAAAAAAATTATAGCAGCCATTGAAAAACAAATTTGTTGAAATGGGGAGATCTGTATGAAAAATATGATTTTGTATTTACTTTAGATTTTTAAATGTTGTTTGGTTTTTGATGATAGTAATCTAATGGCAATGGAATTCTCTGATAGAATTAGAATAAGCTAAAGTAACGATAATGCTTGTCACTATTATTTCATAATAACACGATCATTTCCTGTATTTTTAGTTTCATTTTGATTTTTCAATTATCATCCGAGGTTTGGAAAATAGATGGTGCTTAACACGATAATACTTAATTGAGGAAAAAGGATGAACTAAAACGATATGAAAAATGAAACTTCCCAATCTGCCTAGCCTCCCTCTATTCCATCTTATTAAAATAAGTAATCCTCACTAAGTTTAGCGCTTATCATAAAGATTTGTGTTATTAAATAACGGTAATTTAATGATAAAGATTTGTGTTATTAAAATAAGTAATCTACGCTAGACAAACAATTATCTAGCGTAGATTTACTATATCTATGAATATCGCTAGTGTTTGGTGATAAATGGTTACTTTGGTGCTTGTTAGAATCTACATGTCAATGTTATTTACATTTGAAGCGATATCTCCCTCTTTCTTTTTTTTTTTTTTAGTCAGTTTTTGTTTCCTAGTCCCCCTATGTACTGTACCATTCAAACTGTAGGTGTGAATAATCCACAGATCCAGGTGGAGCAATCCTAGGCAATGCTGTATCGATAGTAGCTGAAGTATGAAGCACCGAATCACTCTATCCAAGTTTGGCGCGAGACAAGAGATAATACCAAATCGCTGATCCAATTTGTCTAATGTGCGGTGGATTAGGTAGAATTCCGCCATCAAAGTTAGTGATGGATGAGCTTGAATATTGTGTTTTTTATAGATAATACCAAATCTGGAAATTTGTTGAAAGGTGTGGATCTGTAAAAATAATTATGATTTTATATTTATGTATTTTTGGGCAATATCTACTGTTAATCTGTTAGAAAAATATTTAGTTTAGATTTATAAATGTTATTTAGGTTTATAATAAGCCGAAGTGATTGATGATAATGTTGTCGCTTATTCATAACGCGAAGACTTGTATTGCTGCTGCAGATCAGTTTTGAATCATACTGACATCATTTCTTGTATTGTATTGATGATTTTTCAATTACATGTTTTTCAATTGATTTCAAGTAAACCTATAATCTCATACCTACCAATGTCTATCATTTTGAGATATGGAAATAATAGTTATAATCTGTTGTTTCTTGAATCAAGTTTTGTAAATGCTTAGGTTTTAGTATCCTCCAGAGTGTTTTTTAGATTCTGAACTACAAATGGTCGTTGGGTTCATGTTTCATGGAAAAGAGCTATGGGGGTTTGCCAGATTTGATTGTAATATGTTTGAAGTTAGTTTTGGGTTATTCCTTATCCATATTCGTCATTAATGTTTTGTGACACTAGATACAGTTGTTTTGCACTTAGATTAGTGACTTGAAATTGTTAAAACAATTAGAATTTAGTTCAACTAACTAAGAGAAGATCCTGACCAGCTTCATCAAGGTTAAGAACAAAGCAGATGGCAACTCTTATGGGAGAAAGTTGTGGATATGCAAGGTAACTCATTAGCTCCCTTGCCCATGGCCATGTTTAATTCCCAAAATCCTAGCAACATATATATGGTTGGAGTAAAGCAAACGATATTAACTAACTCAATTTTTATGACCCACACAATATAGAGTCTTTGGTCCTTAAGTGAAAGTCATTATTGAAATGTGCATAATATGGTTGAAGCGAGTGTGTGGAGTAAAAAAGGTTTTTACGGAAGATGTCTACACTTAAATGGCCATGGCTAAACCGAAGAGTATTGAATTAATTAAATCAAATTTTATCGGACACTCATACAAATGACCATATTATTATGCTTTTAAATTTAGTTGCTGCCTATGAAAAACGCTTGTGTTCTTTGAATTAAGTTATCAGGTGTGTCCTCACCCCGAATTATGATTACAAAGATACAATTCGAATACAATTTCGTATAGTATCGTAGTAGCTTTGTGAGTATGGGGGTCATTTTATTTGTTTTGACTTTTGAGGTTTGTGTTAAGGTTTGGACACATATCATACTAGGCCACGGAGGAATTTCAGCTGTTTGCTATTTAAATGCTTGATCAAATGAGCTAAAACTTCGTGTTGGGTTGTATGCTCTAATACGGGTATGCGTGAGGCTGAGATATGAACCCTAATTTGGGGCATACAATAAAATTTGGGGGCATACGAGATATTATGGCACCCAATGCAAAATTATAAGGGCTGCCATAATGATGCTTAAGTTACTATAATACCCCTGCCTAGTTTAAATTACATTACTACTCTTTCACTTAATTAACCATTACCCTCCCACTAATTAACCATTACCCACTAATATAACAAATTTTTTAAAAGTTTTAAAAACCAAAAACCCTTCTCTCTCCCTCTTCTTCTTATCTTCTTCTCCAAAAATTTAAGAAAATTTCTAAAACTTTGTTGGTTTGATTTGTCGATTAAACACATACATGGCACCTCGTGTTAAGCGATGCCCTAGAAATACGGTGCGAATCTGGTGTTGAATCTAGGGTTTTACTGAAAAGATGGAGATGAAGTGGTTAGTGGATCGATTGGTGTTGGAGAGGGAGAAATAGAGGTACGATTCTTTAAAATTGCACATAGAAAGGTATTTCCCACAAACCCATTGTTTATTTTTCGTATTTCGTTGATTTATGACATGTAATCGGAGATTCGTCTAGGTTGTTGTTATTTTCAGGGTAGTGTTCGGCTGAAATTACGCAGCCGAACTTATTTTTTTTATACGAGACGAAGAACAGTTCGGCTTAAAATTTGTGATATTTTGAATATCGTATGGCCAAACCAATGAGTTCGGCACAAAAAAATTTGTATGATAACCGGCCGGAACTTAAATACCATTGTTTAATAACACGATCTATTCTTATTGGGTACATTGTTGGCTCATTGTGATTAATATCGAATGTGCCGAACCTTTCTCCTGACCATGGCTAAAATCCCAGGGCACCTTGTTCAAAATCATATTGATAAATATCGAATGTGCGAAATTTACACTGTATGGCCAATAGCTTCCTCTAAACTTGTCCGGTTGTCGGTGAGTTATCAAATTGTGTACTAGAATCATATTTATTTAATTTGGAAAACTAATTAAGGTTTGTCATTTGTTTTAGCACCCATCTGCTGGAAAATTCAAAGAGAAACTTAAAGGAGAACAATGGGAAGTGACTCCTTCTAACTCAAAAACTCCCAAACCTCGAGGTGGTGGCACAAAGAACTTACATGCGAGGCAAAGGGGAATTGACGACTTGCTCTTTGCCTCGTAGAACAAGAGGATCACAATGATGAAGATCTTTAGTGAGGAAGGTCAAGAAGAAGAAGAACTAGAACAAGAACAAGAGAAAGTTGTTACATCAAGGGAGATGGTAAAGCACATTTCCACATCCGGATAATGTGATACGTCCTCGCCGAGATGGTTTGCCCCATGGTCTCCCCGAAGATGGTGGAAGAGTGTTGATTGGCTAAGAGTCATGGGCGAAGAGAATTTCTGAGACTCGGATCACGGGATGCAGTCCCGCGTGGACTTAGACACCAAACCGCACATTGGGATATTTTCAAAGAGGCTCTGAGTGGTGGCTTTAGTACAAGGCTTTCTGTTTATGGCCTGCTATTTTCTATGCACAAGAGGAATTTGATCAAGTTACAAACTCGGCCTTTTGTGAGGGATTTTTGTCAGGAGACTTACACATTTCATCTCCCCTTTGGCGAGATGTCAATTACTCCGATGATGCCTGAGAGATTAGTGGTCTTAGAACACATGGGAAAAATATGTACTTTCGGTTTATGAAATGACTTGGGATGAGTTGTATGTACTTGCTGAGAAACTCTTGGTTGGCAAAAAGACAAAACAGAAATTGGGTTTGCTGTATTGCTAAAAGGTGAATTTTGTGGATTCTAGCACTAAGAAGTTGAAGAAAATCAAGTTCCTTTGCTTTGAAAAAAAGTGCTTTGGAGACACAAAGGAGAAAATTTCAAAGGGGAGTTGGTTATGGACGAGGTCAGACTAATCGCAGCTTTGCTGGCGTATTTGTTGTATACTTTAGAAGTGTTATATTTCCGATAACAGTGGGAACAAGGTTAACGCTCAATACCTCCAATTGTTAAGGGATTTGAAAAGCTGCCACAAGTACTCTTGGGGAACCGCGGCCCTTTCTTTCCTATTTGAGCAACTTGGAACTGCGTCTAGGTTAACAAGTAGAAACATTGGAGGTTATTTCACAAAGAGCAGATCCTGACCAGCTTCATCAAGGTTAAGAACAGCAGATGGCAACTCTTATGGGAGAAAGTTGTGGATATGCAAGGTAACTCATTAGCTCCCTTGCCCATGGCCATGTTTAATTCCCAAAATCCTAGCAACATATATATGGTTCGGAGTAAAGCAAGCGATATTAACTAACTCGATTTTTACGACCCACACAATATAGAGTCTTTGGTCCTTAAGTGAAAGTCATTATTGGAAATGTGCATAATATGGTTGAAACGGAGTGTGTGGAGTAAAAAGGTTTTTACGGAAGATGTCTGCACTTGGCGGCCATGGCTAAACGAAAGAGTATTGAATTAATTAAATCCAAATTTTATCGGACACTCATACAAATGACCATATTATTATGCTTTTAAATTTAGTTGTCACCTATGAAAACGTCAGTGTTTCTTTGAATTAAGTTGTCAGGTGTGTCCTCACGTTATGATTAAAGATACAATTTGAATACAATTTCGTATAAGATCGGTAGCTTTGACCAGTATGAGGTCATTTTATTTGTTTTGACTTTTGAGGTTTGTGTTAAGGTTTGGACACATATCATACTAGGCCACGGAGGGAATTTCAACTGCTGCTATTTCATACTGATCAAATGAGCTAAAACTTCGTGTTGGGTTGTATGCTCTAATACACAGGTATGCGTGAGGCTGAGATATGAACCCTAATTTGGGGCATACAATAAAATTTGGGGGCATACGAGATATTATAACCCAATGCAAAATTATAAGGGCTGCCATAATGATGCTTAGTTACTATAATACCCCTGCCTAGTTTAAATTACATTACTACCCTTTCACTTAATTAACCATTACCCTCCCACTAATTAAATACCCTCCCACTAATTAACCATTACCCACTAATATAACAAATTTTTTAAAAGTTTTAAAAACCAAAACCCTTCTCTCCCTCTTCTTCTTATCTTCTTCTCCAAAATTTAAGAAATTTCTAAAACTTTGTTGGTTTGATTTGTCGATTAAACACATACATGGCACCTCGTGTTAAAAAGATGCCCTAGAAATACTTCTGCCAATCCTAGTGTTGAATCTAGGGTTTTGGAAAGATGGAGATGAAGTGGTTAGTGGATCGATTGGTGTTGGAGAGGGAGAAATAGAGGTGATTCTTTAAAATTGCACATAGAAAGGTATTTCCCACAAACCCATTGTTTAATTTTTAGGTATTTCGTTGATTTAGGACATGTAATCGGAGATTCGTCTAGGTTGTTGTTAGTTTCGAGGGTGTGTTCGGCTGAAATTACGCATTTAAACTTATTTTTTATACGGTGACGAAGAAACAGTTCGGCTTAAAATTTGTGATATTTTGAATATCGTATGAGCGAACCAATGAGTTCTACCAAAAAATTTGTATGATAACCAGCGAACTTAAATACCATTGTTTAATAACCGATCTATTACTTGTTGGATACATTGTTCGGCTCATTGTGATTAATATCGAATGCCGAACCTTTCTCGACCATGGCTAAAACGCCGGGCACCTTGTTCGGCTCATATTGATAAATATCGAATGTGCTGAACTTTACACCTGTATAGCCAATAGCTTCCTCTCTAAACTTGTCCAGTTGTCGGTGAGTTATCAAATTGTGTAGTAGAATCATATTTATTTAATTTGGAAAACTAATTAAGGTTTGTCATTTGTTTTAGCACCCATCCCTGGAAAATTCAAAGAGAAACTTAAAAGGAGAACAATGGAAGTGACTCCTTCTAACTCAAAAACTCCCAAACCTCGAGGTGGTGGCACAAAGAACTTACATGCAGGCAAAAGGAATTGACACGACTTGCTCTTTGGCCTGTAGAACAAGAGGATCACAATGATGAAGATCTTTGGTGAGGAAGGTCAAGAAGAAGAAGAACTAGAACAAGAACAAGAGAAAGTTGTTACATCAAGGGGAGACGGGTAAGCACATTCCACATCCGGATAATGTGATACGTCCCCTCTCATGAGATGGTTGCCCCATGGTCTCCTCAAGATGGTGGAAGAGTGTTGATTGGATACAAGGAGTCATGGGCGAAGAGAATTTACGGACTCCGGATCACGGGGATGCAGTCCGTGCTTAGACACCACAACCGCCGCACATTAGGATATTTTCAAAGAGGCTCCACGAGGTGGTGGCTTTAGTACAAAGATACGGTTTATGGCCTCCTATTTTCTATGCACAAGAGGAATTTGATCAAGTTACAAACTCAGCCTTTTGTGAGAGATTTTGTCCAGGAGACTTACATATTTCATCTCCCCTTTGGCGAGATGTCAATTACTCCGGATGATTACGTAAGATTAGTGGTCTTAGAACACATGGGAAAAATGTGTACTCAGCGTTTTATGAAATGACTTGGGATGAGTTGTATGTACTTGCCGAGGAAACTCTTGGTTTGCAAAAAGACAAAAACGAATTGGAGTTTGCTGCGTTGCTAAAAGGTGAATTTTGTGGATTCTAGCACTAAGAAGTTGAAGAAAATCAAGTTCACCGCTTTGAAAAAGTGCTTTGGAGACACAAAGGAGAAAATTTCAAAGGGGAGTTGGTTATGGACGAGGTCACGACTAATCGCATCGCTCACCGCGTATTTGTTGTATACTTTAGGAAGTGTTATATTTCCTAGATAACAAGTGGGAACAAGGTTAACGCTCAATACCTTCAATTGTTAAGGGATTTGAAAAGCTGCCACAAGTACTCTTGGGGAACCGCGGCCCTTTCTTTCCTATTTGAGCAACTTGGAACTGCGTCTAGGTTAACAAGTAGAAACATTGGAGGTTATTTCACAAAGAGCAGATCCTGACCAGCTTCATCAAGGTTAAGAACAGCAGATGGCAACTCTTATGGGAGAAAGTTGTGGATATGCAAGGTAACTCATTAGCTCCCTTGCCCATGGCCATGTTTAATTCCCAAAATCCTAACTTAACATATATATGGTTGGAGTAAAGCAAGACGATATTAACTAACTCAATTTTTTTACGACCCACACAATATAGAGTCTTTGGTCCTTAAGTGAAAGTCATTATTGGAAATGTGCATAATATGGTTGAAACGGAGTGTGTGGAGTAAAAGGTTTTTACGGAAGATGTCTACACTTAAAGCGGCCATGGCTAAAGCGAAGAGTATTGAATTAATTAAATCAAATTTTATCGGACACTCATACAAATGACCATATTATTATGCTTTTAAATTTAGTTCAAAGCCTATGAAAAACGCTTGGTGTTTGCTGAATTAAGTTGTCCGGGGTGTGTCCTCACCAGAATTATGATTCTGAAAGATACAATTTCGAATACAATTTCGTATAGTATCAGTAGCTTTGACGAGTATGGGGGTCATTTTATTTGTTTTGACTTTTGAGGTTTGTGTTAAGGTTTGGACACATATCATACTAGGCCACGGAGGGAATTTCAACTGCTGCTATTTCATACTGATCAAATGAGCTAAAACTTCGTGTTGGGTTGTATGCTCTAAATACGGGTATGCGTGGTTTGAGATATGAACCCTAATTTGGGGCATACAATAAAATTTGGGGGCATACGAGATATTATGGCACAATGCAAAATTATAAGGGCTGCCATAATGATGCTTAAGTTACTATAATACCCCTGCCTAGTTTAAATTACATTACTACCCTTTCACTTAATTAACCATTACCCTCCCACTAATTAACCATTACCCACTAATATAACAAATTTTTTAAAAGTTTTAAAACCAAAACCCTTCTCTCCCTCTTCTTCTTATCTTCTTCTCCAAAATTTTAGAAAATTTCTAAAACTTTGTTGGTTTGATTTGTCGATTAAACACATACATGGCACCTCGTGTTGCGTGCCTAGAAATACGTCTTAGAATCACGGTGTTGAATCTAGGTTTAAGAAAAGATGGAGATGAAGTGGTTAGTGGATCGATTGGTGTTGGAGAGGGAGAAATAGAGGCCGATTCTTTAAAATTGCACATAGAAGGTATTTCCCATAAACCCATTGTTTATTTTTTCGTATTTCGTTGATTTATGACATGTAATTGGAGATTCGTCTAGGTTGTTGTTAGTTTGAGGTAGTGTTCGGCTGAAATTGCGCAAATAGAACTTATTTTTTATACGAGGGCGAAGAAACAGTTCGGCTTAAAATTTGTGATATTTTGAATATCGTATGGTAACCAATGAGTTCGACACAAAAAAATTTGTATGATAACCAAACCCGAACTTAAATACCATTGTTTAATAACCGATCTATTCTTATTGGGTACATTGTTCGGCTCATTGTGATTAATATCGAATGTGCCGAACCTTTCTCTCGACCATGGCTAAAGCGCCGGGCACCTTGTTCGGCTCATATTGATAAATATCAATGTCTTGGAAATTTACTTATGTATGGCCAATAGCTTCCTCTAAACTTGTCCGGTTGTCGGTGAGTTATCAAATTGTGTACTAGAATCATATTTATTTAATTTGGAAAACTAATTAAGGTTTGTCATTTGTTTTAGCACCCATCTGGAAAATTCAAAGAGAAACTTAAAGGAGAACAATGGAAGTGACTCCTTCTAACTCAAAAACTCCCAAACCTCGAGGTGGTGGCACAAAAGAACTTACATGCGGGCAAAAGGGGAATTGACGACTTGCTCTTTGCACTGTAGAACAAGAGGATCACAATGATGAAAGATCTTTGGTGAGGAAGGTCAGAAGAAGAACTAGAACAAGAACAAGAGAAGTTGTTACATCAAGGGAGACAGTAAGCACATTCCACATCCGGATAATGTGATACGTCCTCATGAGGGATAGTTTGCCCCATGGTCTCCATGAAGATGGTGGAAGAGTGTTGATTGGCTACAAGGAGTCATGGGCGAAGAGAATTTACGAGACTCGGATCACGGGATGCGATCCACGTACTTAGACACCAAACCTTGCCGCACATTGGGATATTTTCAAAGAGGCTCTGAGGTGGTGGCTTTAGTACAAGGCTCACGGTTTTATGGCCTCTATTTTCTATGCACAAGAGGAATTTGATCAAGTTACAAACTCAGCCTTTTGTGAGGGATTTTGTCCTAGGAGACTTACACATTTCATCTCCCCTTTGGCGAGATGTCAATTACTCAGAGATGATGCACGAGAAGATTAGTGGTCTTAGAACACATGGGAAAATATGTACTCGGTTTATGAAATGACTTGGGATGAGTTGTATGTACTTCTTGAGAAACTCTTGGTTGGCAAAAAGACAAAACGAATTGGAGTTTGCTGCTTGTTGCTAAAAAGGTGAATTTTGTGGATTCTAGCACTAAGAAGTTGAAGAAAATCAAGTTCACTTTGCTTTGAAAAAGTGCTTTGGAGACACAAAGGAGAAAATTTCAAAGGGGAGTTGGTTATGGACGAGGTCACAGCTAATCGCATTTCTTTTCTCCGCGTATTTGTTGTATACTTTAGGAAGTGTTATATTTCCGATAACGGTGGGAACAAGGTTAACGCTCAATACCTCCAATTGTTAAAGGGATTTGAAAAGCTGCCACAAGTACTCTTGGGGAACATGGCCCTTTCTTTCTATTTGAGCAACTTGGAACTGCGTCTAGGTTAACAAGTAGAAACATTGGAGGTTATTTCACAAAGAGCGGATCACGACCGGCTTCATCAAGGTTAAGAACAACGAGATGGCAACTCTTATGGGAGAAAGTTGTGGATATGCAAGGTAACTCATTAGCTCCCTTTCCCATGGCCATGTTTAATTCCCAAAATCCTAGCAACATATATATGGTTCGGAGTAAAGCAAGTGATATTAACTAACTCAATTTTTACGACTCACACAATATAGAGTCTTTGGTCCTTAAGTGAAAGTCATTATTGGAAATGTGCATAATATGGTTGAAACGGAGTGTGTGGAGTAAAAAAGGTTTTTAGGAAGATGTCTACACTTAAGCGGCCATGGCTAAAGCGAAGAGTATTGAATTAATTAAATCAAATTTTATCGGACACTCATACAAATGACCATATTATTATGCTTTTAAATTTAGTTCTTGCCTATGAAAAACGCTTGGTGTTTCTTGTGAATTAAGTTGTCAGGGTGTGTCCTCACGAAATTATGATTAAGAAGATGCAATTTGAATACAATTTAGTATAGTATCGAGTAAGCTTTGTGAGTATATGGGTCATTTTATTTGTTTTGACTTTTGAGGTTTGTGTTAAGGTTTGGACACATATCATACTAGGCCCACGGAGGAATTTCAGCTGCTTTATTTCATCTTGATCAAATGAGCTAAAAATTCGTGTTGGGTTGTATGCTCTAATACACAAGTATGCGTGAGGCTGAGATATGAACCTAATTTGGGGCATACAATAAAATTTGGGGGCATACGAGATATTATGGCACCCAATGCAAAATTATAAGGGCTGCCATAATGATGTAAGTTACTATAATACCCCTGCCTAGTTTAAATTACATTACTACCCTTTCACTTAATTAACCATTACCCTCCCACTAATTAACCATTACCCACTAATATAACAAATTTTTTAAAAGTTTTAAAAACCAAAAACCCTTCTCTCTCCCTCTTCTTCTTATCTTCTTCTCCAAAATTTAAAAATTTCTAAAACTTTGTTGGTTTGATTTGTCGATTAAACACATACATGGCACCTCGTGTTAAGCGATGCCACAGAAATACGGTGCCGAATCCACGGTGTTGAATCTAGGGTTTTGGAAAAGATGGAGATGAAGTGGTTAGTGGATCGATTGGTGTTGGAGAGGAGATATAGAGGCTGATTCTTTAAAATTGCACATAGAAAGGTATTTCCCACAAACCCATTGTTTAATTTTTCGTATTTCGTTGATTTAGGACATGTAATCGGAGATTCGTCTAGGTTGTTGTTAGTTTCAGGGTAGTGTTCGGCTGAAGTTACGCAGCCGAACTTATTTTTTTATACGAGACGAAGAGCAGTTCGGCTTAAAATTTGTGATATTTTGAATATCGTATGAGCC
Source organism: Papaver armeniacum (assembly GCA_023531295.1). Classification (NCBI taxonomy): domain Eukaryota; kingdom Viridiplantae; phylum Streptophyta; class Magnoliopsida; order Ranunculales; family Papaveraceae; genus Papaver; species Papaver armeniacum. The sequence goes on along the minus strand of JAJJWW010019534.1, from coordinate 25,979 downwards.
GAACAATGAGTTCGGCACAAAAAAATTTGTATGATAACCAGACCGAACTTAAATACCATTGTTTAATAACCGATCTATTAATTTGGATACATTGTTCGGCTCATTGTGATTAATATCGAATGTGCCGAACCTTTCTCTACCACCATGGCTAAAGCGTCGGGCACCTTGTTCGGCTCATATTGATAAATATCGAATGTCACCGAACTTTACACCGTGTATGGCCAATAGCTTCCTCTAAACTTGTCGATTTGTGGTGAGTTATCAAATTGTGTAGTAGAATCATATTTATTTAATTTGGAAAACTAATTAAGGTTTGTCATTTGTTTTAGCACCCATCCTGGAAAATTCAAGAGAAACTTAAAAGGAGAACAATGGAAGTGACTCCTTCTAACTCAAAAACTCCCAAACCTCGAGGTGGTGGCACAAAGAACTTACATGCGAGGCAAAGGGGAATTGACCACGACTTGCTCTTTGCACTGTAGAACAAGAGGATCACAATGATGAAGATCTTTGGTGAGGAAGGTCAAGAAGAAGAAGAACTAGAACAAGAACAAAGAAAGTTGTTACATCAAGGGAGACAGTAAGCACATTCCACATCCGGATAATGTGATACGTCCTCGCGAGGGATGGTTTGCCCCATGGTCTCCACTGAAGATGGTGGAAGAGTGTTGATTGGCTACAAGGAGTCATGGGCGAAGAGAATTTACGAGACTCGGATCACGGGATGCGATCCGCGTACTTAGACACCAAACCGCCGCACATTGGGATATTTTCAAAGAGGCTCTGGGTGGTGGCTTTAGTACAAGGCTACTGGTTTATGGCCTCCTATTTTCTATGCACAGAGGAATTTGATCAAGTTACAAACTCAGCCTTTTGTGAGAGATTTTGTCCGGAGACTTACATATTTCATCTCCCCTTTGGCGAGATGTCAATTACTCCAGATGATGCACAGAAGATTAGTGGTCTTAGAACACATGGGAAAAATGTACTCGGTTTATGAAATGACTTAGGATGAGTTGTATGTACTTGCCGAGGAAACTCTTGGTTGGCAAAAAGACAAAGCGGGGTGGAGTTTACTGCTTGGCTGCTAAAAAGGTGAATTTTGTGGATTCTAGCACTAAGAAGTTGAAGAAAATCAAGTTCCAGCGCTTTGAAAAAGTGCTTTGGAGACACAAAGGAGAAAATTTCAAAGGGGAGTTGGTTATGGACGAGGTCACACTAATGCTGCTTTAACTGCAGCGTATTTGTTGTATACTTTAGGAAGTGTTATATTTCCCGATAACAGTGGGAACAATGTTAACGCTCAATACCTTCAATTGTTAAGGGATTTGAAAAGCTGCCACAAGTACTCTTGGGGAACCGCGGCCCTTTCTTTCCTATTTGAGCAACTTGGAACTGCGTCTAGGTTAACAAGTAGAAACATTGGAGGTTATTTCACAAAAGAGCGGAGATCCGACCGGCTTCATCAAGGTTAAGAACAGCAGATGGCAACTCTTATGGGAGAAAGTTGTGGATATGCAAGGTAACTCATTAGCTCCCTTGCCCATGGCCATGTTTAATTCCCAAAATCCTAGCAACATATATATGGTTCGGAGTAAAGCAAACTGATATTAACTAACTCAATTTTTACGACCCACACAATATAGAGTCTTTGGTCCTTAAGTGAAAGTCATTATTGGAAATGTGCATAATATGGTTGAAACGGAGTGTGTGGAGTAAAAAAGGTTTTTCTGGAAGATGTCTACACTTAAACTGGCCATGGCTAAAACGAAGAGTATTGAATTAATTAAATCAAATTTTATCGGACACTCATACAATGAACATATTATTATGCTTTTAAATTTAGTTGCTGCCTATGAAAAACGCTTGGTGTTTGCTGAATTAAGTTGTCCGGTGTGTCCTCACCAGAATTATGATTCTGAAAGATACAATTTCGAATACAATTTCGTATAGTATCAGTAGCTTTGACGAGTATGGGGGTCATTTTATTTGTTTTGACTTTTGAGGTTTGTGTTAAGGTTTGGACACATATCATACTAGGCCACGGAGGGAATTTCAACTGCTGCTATTTCATACTGATCAAATGAGCTAAAACTTCGTGTTGGGTTGTATGCTCTAATACACAAGTATGCGTGAGGTGAGATATGAACCACTAATTTGGGGCATACAATAAAATTTGGGGGCATACGAGATATTATAGCACCCAATGCAAAATTATAAGGGCTGCCATAATGATGCTTAAGTTACTATAATACCCCACTGCCTAGTTTAAATTACATTACTACCCTTTCACTTAATTAACCATTACCCTCCCACTAATTAAATACCCTCCCACTAATTAACCATTACCCACTAATATAACAAATTTTTTAAAAGTTTTAAAAACCAAAACCCTTCTCTCTCCCTCTTCTTCCTTCTCCAAAAATTTCTGAAAATTTCTAAAACTTTGTTGGTTTGATTTGTCGATTAACCACATACATGGCACCTCGTGTTAAGCGTGCCCTAGAAATACAGTGCTTGAATCACGGTGTTGAATCTAGGGTTTTGGAAAAGATGGAGATGAAGTGGTTAGTGGATCGATTGGTGTTGGAGAGGAGAAATAGAGAAGCTGATTCTTTAAAATTGCACATAGAAAGGTATTTCCCACAAACCCATTGTTTATTTTTCGTATTTCGTTGATTTATGACATGTAATGGAGGTCGTCTAGGTTGTTGTTAGTTTCAGGGTAGTGTTCGGCTGAAATTACGCAGCCGAACTTATTTTTTTTATACAGACGAAGAACAGTTCGGCTTAAAATTTGTGATATTTTGAATATCGTATGAGCCGAACCAATGAGTTCGGCACAAAAAAATTTGTATGATAACCAGCCGAACTTAAATACCATTGTTTAATAACCGATCTATTCTTATTGGGTACATTGTTCGGCTCATTGTGATTAATCGAATGTGCGAACCTTTCTCTCACCATGGCTAAAACTATTTGGGCACCTTGTTCGGCTCATATTGATAAATATCGAATGTCTTGAAATTTACTGTATGTATGGCCAATAGCTTCCTCTAAACTTGTCCGGTTGTCGGTGAGTTATCAAATTGTGTAGTAGAATCATATTTATTTAATTTGGAAAACTAATTAAGGTTTGTCATTTGTTTTAGCACCCATCTGGAAAATTCAAAGAGAAACTTAAAAGGAGAACAATGGAAGTGACTCCTTCTAACTCAAAAACTCCCAAACCTCGAGGTGGTGGCACAAAGAACTTACATGCGGGCAAAGGGGAATTGACACGACTTGCTCTTTGCCTGTAGAACAAGAAGGATCACAATGATGAAGATGTTGGTGAGGAAGGTCAAGAACAAGAAGAACTAGAACAAGAACAAGAGAAAGTTGTTACATCAAGGGAGGCAGTGTAAGCACATTCCACATCCGGATAATGTGATACGTCCTCGCAGGGATGGTTTGCCCCATGGTCTCCCTGAAGATGGTGGAAGAGTGTTGATTGGCTACAAGGAGTCATGGGCGAAGAGAATTTACGAGACTCCGGACCACAGGGATGCAGTACGCGTACTTAGACACCAAACCGCCGCACATTGGGATATTTTCAAAGAGGCTCTGAGGTGGTGGATTTAGTACAAGGCTGCGGTTTATGGCCTCACTATTTTCTATGCACAAGAGGAATTTGATCAAGTTACAAACTCAGCCTTTTGTGAGGGATTTTGTCCAGGAGACTTACACATTTCATCTCCCCTTTGGCGAGATGTCAATTACTCAGGATGATGCGCGGAGAAGATTAGTGGTCTTAGAACACATGGGAAAAATGTGTACTCAGCGGTTTATGAAATGACTTGGGATGAGTTGTATGTACTTCTTTGGAAACTCTTGGTTGGCAAAAGACAAAAACTGAATTGGAGTTTACTGTGACTGCTAAAAGGTGAATTTTGTGGATTCTAGCACTAAGAAGTTGAAGAAAATCAAGTTCACTGCTTTGAAAAAGTGCTTTGGAGACACAAAGGAGAAAATTTCAAAGGGGAGTTGGTTATGGACGAGGTCACGACTAATCGCCTTGCTTCTGGCGTATTTGTTGTATACTTTAGGAAGTGTTATATTTCCCGATAACAAGGGAACAAGGTTAACGCTCAATACCTCCAATTGTTAAGGGATTTGAAAAGCTGCCACAAGTACTCTTGGGGAACCGCGGCCCTTTCTTTCCTATTTGAGCAACTTGGGCTAGCGTCTAGGTTAACAAGTAGAAACATTGGAGGTTATTTCACAAAGAGCGAGATCGACCCGGCTTCATCAAGGTTAAGAACAAGCAGATGGCAACTCTTATGGGAGAAAGTTGTGGATATGCAAGGTAACTCATTAGGTCCTTGCCCATGGCCATGTTTAATTCCCAAAATCCTAGCAACATATATATGGTTCGGAGTAAAGCAAGCGATATTAACTAACTCAATTTTTACGACTCACACAATATAGAGTCTTTGGTCCTTAAGTGAAAGTCATTATTGGAAATGTGCATAATATGGTTGAAACGGAGTGTGTGGAGTAAAAAAGGTTTTTCTGGAAGATGTCTACACTTAAACTGGCCATGGCTAAAACGAAGAGTATTGAATTAATTAAATCAAATTTTATCGGACACTCATACAAATGACCATATTATTATGCTTTTAAATTTAGTTGCTGCCTATGAAAAACGCTTGGTGTTTGCTGAATTAAGTTGTCCGGGGTGTGTCCTCACCAGAATTATGATTCTGAAAGATACAATTTCGAATACAATTTCGTATAGTATCAGTAGCTTTGACGAGTATGGGGGTCATTTTATTTGTTTTGACTTTTGAGGTTTATGTTAAGGTTTGGACACATATCATACTAGGCCACGGAGGGAATTTCAACTGCTGCTATTTCATACTGATCAAATGAGCTAAAACTTCGTGTTGGGTTGTATGCTCTAATACACAAGTATGCGTGAGGCTGAGATATGAACCCTAATTTGGGGCATACAATAAAATTTGGGGGCATACGAGATATTATGGCACCCAATGCAAAATTATAAGGGCTGCCATAATGATGCTTAAGTTACTATAATACCCCTGCCTAGTTTAAATTACATTACTGCCCTTTCACTTAATTAACCATTACCCTCCCACTAATTAAATACCCTCCCACTAATTAACCATTACCCACTAATATAACAAATTTTTTAAAAGTTTTAAAAACCAAAAACCCTTCTCTCTCCCTCTTCTTCCTTCTCCAAAATTTCTGAAAATTTCTAAAACTTTGTTGGTTTGATTTGTCGATTAACCACATACATGGCACCTCGTGTTAAGCGATGCCCTAGAAATACGGTGCCGAATCCTAGTGTTGAATCTAGGGTTTTTGGAAAAGATGGAGATGAAGTGGTTAGTGGATCGATTGGTGTTGGAGAGGGAGAAATAGAGGCTGATTCTTTAAAATTGCACATAGAAAGGTATTTCCCACAAACCCATTGTTTATTTTTTCGTATTTCGTTGATTTATGACATGTAATTGGAGATCTGTCTAGGTTGTTGTTAGTTTCGGGGTAGTGTTCGGTGAAATTACTTGTAGAACTTATTTTTTTATACGAGACAGAAGAACAGGTTCGCTTAAAATTTGTGATATTTTGAATATCAGATGAGCCAGAACCAATGAGTTCGGCACAAAAAAATTTGTATGATAACCAACCGAACTTAAATACCATTGTTTAATAACCGATCTATTATCATTGGGTACATTGTTCGGCTCATTGTGATTAATATCGAATGTGCGAACCTTTCTCTCACCATGGCTAAAACTGTTGGGCACCTTGTTCGGCTCATATTGATAAATATCGAATGTTCCGAACTTTACACTGTGTATGGCCAATAGCTTCCTCTAAACTTGTCCAGGTTGTCGGTGAGTTATCAAATTGTGTAGTAGAATCATATTTATTTAATTTGGAAAACTAATTAAGGTTTGTCATTTGTTTTAGCTTTTATCCCGGAAAATTCAAAGAGAAACTTAAAAGGAGAACAATGGAAGTGACTCCTTCTAACTCAAAAACTCCCAAACCTCGAGGTGGTGGCACAAAGAACTTACATGCGAGGCAAAAGGGAATTGACACGACTTGCTCTTTGCATGTAGAACAAGAGGATCACAATGATGAAGATGTTGGTGAGGAAGGTCAAGAAGAAGAAGAACTAGAACAAGAACAAGAGAAAGTTGTTACATCAAGGGAGACAGGTAAGCACATTCCACATCCGGATAATGTGATACGTCCTCGCAGTGGATGGTTTGCCCCATGGTCTCCCTGAAGATGGTGGAAGAGTGTTGATTGGCTACAAGGAGTCATGGGCGAAGAGAATTTACGAGACTCCGGATCACAGGGATGCAGTCCGCGTACTTAGACACCAAACCGCCGCACATTGGGATATTTTCAAAGAGGCTCCTAAGGTGGTGGCTTTAGTACAAGGCTATGGTTTATGGCCTGCTATTTTCTATGCACAAGAGGAATTTGATCAAGTTACAAACTCAGCCTTTTGTGAGAGATTTTGTCCGGAGACTTACACATTTCATATCCCCTTTGGCGAGATGTCAATTACTCCAGATGATGCACAGAAGATTAGTGGTCTTAGAACACATGGGAAAAATGTGTACTCAGTTTATGAAATGACTTGGGATGAGTTGTATGTACTTACTGAGGAAACTCTTGGTTGGCAAAAAGACAAAACAGAATTGGAGTTTGCCTGCGCTGCTAAAAAGGTGGAAGAGCAAGAATATATGTACAGCCGTTGGGATGGAGTAATCAACAAAGGTGAAGGTGCGAGTGGAAGTGGTGCTAAAAAAGGTCGTGGTGGTGGAAGAGCAAGAATATATGTACAGCCGTTGGGATGGAGTAATCAACAAAGGTGAAGGTGCGAGTGGAAGTGGTGCTAAAAAAGGTCGTGGTGGTGGAAGACGCCTTTGTTGCTCAATAGATGATTATGTTCAAATTGAAGTACACTAGGTTTTTATGGTTTGGTTTTTAAGTAATGTTTGATTTTAGCACAATTTTATTTACTTGAAGAAAACAATGTTATGTGTTTGGTTTTCTAGTACAATGTTTTGATGTTTAACTACAATGTTATGCTTTTATATTTAAGTGAAATGCTAAGCTTTGAGTGCATCGCGATACGTAAGTTACAAGATCATGTTCGGCTTATAAATATGTAATAATGTATTAGCTTCGAACCATAGTCTGACATTACTCTATTTTCTAAGTAAAGGTTAGGCTTATAAGTGTTTAACGCGTATGTTTCTAACCTTACATGTCACATTCTACTGTTCTCTTATTTGTAAGTTCGGCACCATGTGCCATCTTAGTTTAGAGCCGAACTATTTGCAAAGTATTTTTATTTACTTTTAAATTACTATACTACCCTTACGTTGATATAAAAGCAAAATATTCTCTTTTGGGTCAAAGCATAAGAACATCAAAAGAACCTTTTGGTTCTTCTCTCTTCTCCTATTCAAACCAAGTCGGAGAAAAACTATTAAAATCATATTTCATCGCCGAAATTGATGGAAATTTATTCATAAAAATTTGATCGCCGATTAAACACAACTATAAAATGGCTCGTGGAAAACAAAAAGCAATTGGTAGGCGCTCCAAATCTTCTTCTAATCCGTCAATTGAAGACCAACAACCATTAGAAGGAGTTGACACTTGAAATTGAAAAAGAAGTTCAATCGAAAGTGAAGAAGAAACCCCGAGAAATGAGGATTAGAAGGTATGTTATACAAACCCTACCATTTAATTTGTTGATTAATGAATTTTATTGTCTTTATTAGACTAGGTTTAATTGGAAAAACTTAGGTTATTTTGAAACACAGAAGGTTCTAAACCATACAAAGTGTAATCTTTAGATGCCGAACCTTTAGGCTGAGGAACAGTTCAATTTAGTTTATTAAAGCGCCGATCTTTGAGTTTCATTGGTTTAATTTTGTTAAAGTCTGGCGCACGTATACGCCGAACTTAGTTCAAGTAACATATTTTTTTTAAGGATATGCCGTGTATTCTAAAGGATTATACTTATTTATGTATTTGTGCTATTTATAGGAACCAAAAGGGTAAAAATGAAAAATCGGGAAGAGCAACCTGAAGTGGAAGAACAACAACAACTGAGAAGCAAGATGCTAAACCTCGTGTTGTTGGGTTTCACATTCCTAATGATGATGATGTAATAGATCCAAGAGATGATGGTTTACCACACGGTCTTCCCGGTAGATTGGCAAGGTATTGATTGGTTACAGAGAGTCTTGGGCTAAGAGGATATATGAGACTCCTGACCATTGTCGTGCGGTCAGAGTTTTGAGGCATCAAAGGGCTGCACATTGGGATTTGTTTAAAGAGGTGCCTGAGGTGATTGCTATAGTGCAAGGCATCCGGTTTATGGCCTGCCATTAAATATGGTCATCGAATGTGATAGAGTGACAGCCTCCTCCTTTGCCGAGAGATTTGCTCCCCGAGACTTACATTTCATCTCCCTTTTACAGATGACAATCACTCCCGACGACGCGAATAAGATTATGGGCCTTAGTGTCACCGGCGAAAGCGTGGATGCAGTGTTTTACAATATGAGTTGGGATGAGTTGTATAAGTTGGCGAAGGAAACTCTAGGTTGGCCAAAATCGATAAGGAACTAGAGTTTTGTTATTCTCGTGAAAGATGTCACTTCTACCCATGATGATAAAGGTGCGGCCTACAAGAAAAACAAGAAGTTCAAGTTGTTGAGGTTGAAAACCTATTTTGAGAAAAAAATGGAGAGGGTTAAAGATGGAAAGTTGGTGATAAGCGAGGAGTTAGTGAAACAAACTGCAACAGCATATATGTTGTACACTCTTGGAAGAGATATCTTTCCAGACACTTCTGGGAACAAGGTGAGTGCTCAATATCTCCAATTTTTCAAGGATGTCCACTCGGTTAATAGTTATGCTTGGGGGACAGCGTCACTTGCCTACCTACTCAATCAACTCGCGCACAAGCATCTAGGTTGGCAAGTACAAACATCGGAGGCAATTTCACTATGCTTCGTAATAATATTCATTAAATTTGATTTTATTGGTTGTTCAAGTGCATAGTTCGGCTCACAACCATGCATATGTAAGCCGATCTTTTCAGTAAAGGTTCGGCTCGTTAGTTAATTTTCATTATCTCAGAACTTGCGAGTGTGGGTATATGACCATTACCCGAATTTGAAATTGGCCAAGGTACATGCAAATTGGGATAAAACAACGCCAACAAATAATCGATATGATATGGAAGGCAAGAAAGAAAGAAATAAGAATGATGTGTTTATTAATCTTAGAGAGAATTAGACTCTTTGGATGGGAGTGACGTCAGATTTGACCCATATTTGAGAGATGTTCAAGAAGATTATCTTGTTCAAGATAATTTTGTGCGATAGGTATGTACTTCTGGACCTATATTTTATCCGGTGGTTCTTGTAATATATGATCCTCGTCGCGTTCTACGTCGCTTAGATCCATCCAAACGCTCCCGTAGTATACGATAAGTTCAAGTTGTTGCCATTGGGTACCACTCTGGGACTAAAAGCACCACCTCTTCGTGGTGCCCCAAATATGATCCAACCAACCTTAGAGTCTTTTTGGAGAAGGTTGGATGCCAACAAGTTAAATATGAACCACTTGCATATTTTGGGTGACGGTCCTCCACAAGTTGAGCCAAAGCTATATGGATTGGTATAATGAAATTTCACATCCGCTTATTATCAATGATCAAGTCAAGTTGTTGGCCGATGGGAGAAGGCAAAGGTTGCCAAAAAGAAGTCCAAGGCCGTTGACATTCAAAAGGCATATAAAACAATGGTAAGCGGCGTCTTCCATTTTTACTTGTTTAAGTGTTACTTCTTAAATATTAAAGTTCTTGTTTAAGTGACCTTTAAATGGAACTAAGTGCTGCGGCGGGAAAGGAGTTGTTGAGAAATTTGAAGAAAAGAATTTCTTGCAAAACTAAGATGACGGTGGAGGAGCAAGAGGATTGGTACAACCAAAGGGATGCAGTCATAAACAAAGGAAAGGACCCAATAAACCAGAAAAGGCCGGCAGCAAGAGGCCACGACAAGAAGGTGAAGGCTCAAGTAAGTTGCTTTGGGCGGGCTAACCGGTGAAGAGGACGAGAATGTATGTCCTACAGGAAAAGAGGTCGTGGGTCGGTGAACTATAAGTTTGGATGTGTCGTGAAGTACACTTAGTTTGTTATATTTTGTTATGCTTTGTTAAATACACTTGTTTGGTTTATTACCTTAAAAAACATGTTTTAATATGTTTGGTTCGAATGTTAGGAGGTCTCAAACAACTTAAAGAAACATGGTTAGGCCCAAATTACAATATTCGTATTTGGGCTTAACCAGTTGCCTTAAACAAATTTTGAGTACGCATTTGGTTCCTACTCATTATACTGCATTGACACGAATAGTAGAACCATTAAAACAACGGGTTCGAAATGCTCGTGTTCGGCTTTTAAATGGAAATATATTTATGCCTAACCCCTATACTTTTTTCAAAATTTGAAAAGTAGCCGTTGGAGATGGTTTTCAAATTGAAAATATAGCCGTTACATAGCACAATCCGTCAAGCATATATATAGCGACATATGATATCTCATTATCAAGCACAAAATGGCAAAATGTCTAGTCCTAAGTATACTCTTGAAGAAGATTTATCTCTTTGCAAACATTACGTAACTTACTATCCTGAGAAGGGTGCCGAGCGACGGGTAAAGGGTCTAATGAGTATGTACTACTTGGTCGAATTCATGAAGCTTTCACCAATGAAACAGTAATCCAAACAACCTAGGGATAGGGCATCACCTGTTTTGTCGAATTGAAACAATTAAAAATAAAGTTAGGGACTTCATAGCTATGATTCGGATTGTCAATCGATATCGGCTTAAAGGTGAAACAAATGATGAGATTGTTGTTGAGCTCTAGAGGAATGGCGAAGATGGAAAGGGAAAATTTCAAATACCAAGATCACTACAACATCCTTAGGAAGTTTGTTATAACTCGTTTTGGTTATTAAATCTCTTGTAATTGGTACTTTGTAATGGTTAGTGATTTTTTATTAAGAATTGTCTTTAGTTAGCCGATCCTTGACACTTGGGAAATACTTTTTTTATATGCAAGGATCTACTCAAATTGAATATTTTGAATAAGCTTGAACCTTACACTTTGTGTTGGGATACTTAGCAGCCTTATAGTTCGGCACATAGAAATCATCACGTGTAAGTTTAACCTTACACTTTGTGTGTTGGGATACTTAGCAAGATTATAGTTCGGCACATAGAAATCAAATGTAAACTAACCGTATAATATATGAAATTTTTTTATCAGATCGGCTTATTATTGAATATTTCAATAAGCCGAACCTTACATTAAGTGTTGGGGATACTTAGCGAGACTATAGTTTTAGCATGGATAAATCGTCACATGTAAGCGAGAACCGTAAAATATATGAAATTTTTAATAGGATGGCTAAAATATACTTTTACTTATTACCGAACCGTATAATGAAAAGTTCTTTTTCTTCAAATCTTTACCAACAAACAAGTTCAAAAACCACAAAATATATTCAATTCATGAGACGCGCTTTAGATACATTATAGCATTTATAATCTCATATCAACCTAGGCATCCGGCGAAACAAAATGCAAAACGATAATATATATCCATTAGACACACTAGTACTAGTGATCCCTAACCTTACAACGCTTCTTCTCCATCTTCTTCTCCATCTTCTTCATCATCCTAAAAACATCTTCTTTCATCCTCATCCCATTAGACACACTAGTCCTGGTGGAAGAGGTGGATGCAAACTTCTCCAAAGCTCCATCTCTCGTGGGCGTAATTTGCACACCAATCCGCAGAGTAATTTTCTCAAAAACAGGCCAAAAGGCTAACGGACACAATGGAGGTATTGGGGCAACCGGGTCTAAGCTAAGACCGATATAATGGCAGCCTTGAACAAATGCAATAACAAGTCTTCTATCCTTCACACTCTCATGGAAAGGTTTTGATGGTTAGGTGTAACTACTTCCATCCCTCGCAAAAGAATGAACAACGCAATCAAGGTCTCCGCGATTAAAACCCACATATCGGCATTTGCATCCAATGGTCACTTGTGATGACGACATCCCCATGTAAACGCCTGCTCAAAACTAATGAACTCTTGTTCGACCCCATGGTCTCCGCCTCACCTCGCATCATTGACTTGTAAGTCCTTGTTTCGCGTAGTTTGTAACAATCTTTGAAGAATATAATTTACTTCATCCCCTTGGGAAACCTAGTTGGTTACCATCTTTAAAAGGTCCTAGTTGTTCCTAGTGACATGGAAACCACAATTTTCCATCCCTTGACATCATCCATGGATATAATAAACTCATGAATGGCTTCGGTAGATTCTCCAAGTAGTTTTTGTAAATCATATTAGAAGGTCTCAAATACTTCCCAAACTATCTCTTTTAGGACCCTTCATTTTCCCTTCCGCATATATGGTTTTCTTCTCCTTGCTTGGGCACGGAGGTGGTCTTTGTTGTTTCCATTTGTTGAGATGGAAACATCTTACCCTTGCTTTAGCGTCTCCTTCCAATGGGCGGAGGAAATAGAGGACCACTATTCTTAACTTCTTTTTTACTTGTTTCACCTTTAGCCTTGCCTTCGGTCGACCACGTTTCTTTGATAGCTTCACTTCATCCATCTTGTCTAACTTCTCTATTGCCTTCTTCTCTTCTTCGTACTTTGCATCATGGTATTCGACCGCATGGATCCTTTGGTAGGTGCTGGTTTTTTTGGTAAGAGCATACGCTCTTGCTCTCTCGCTTCCTTCGTTTTTCTTTCGTGGGTGGCCTACCTTTTGTGGCCCTTCCGGTTCTAATATACCTTGTTGGGTGTGAGGATACAGGATTGGCATCATGTTGTCCCATAAGATTTGTTTTTGAGGTCGCAACATCCCACGATACATTTCTACTAACCTTTTTGCCATAAGGTGTCCCAAATCTCTACATCATCCTCCTCGTCGGGCATAGGATCACTCTCAATTGTTTCCAATGAGGATCAATATCCTCAAAGGTATAAGACAATCCTTGTACCGAAGTAGTTCATGCCGACACGCAAGTCCCATGCTTTCCCTCATTTTACAAACACACTCTTCTTTGGGAGTTAGCATCCATTTTGTCCATCAAATCCACTTCCTTCATTATAAGTTCAATGCACAAATGAGAGACCCTATGGGTTAGTCCGGAGAGCCACTTATCATCCTGAAATCATCATGCTTCATCATTGCACTTTTTTCAAATAACGCTTCTAATTCTTATAACGTCACTCATGAAATAGTCTTCCATTGCGTCAAACACAAATGATCTAACGTGTCCACGCACCCAAATAGATTCCTCTTCAAACGATAGTGAGCCGACTCTACCATACTTGTAGCTTGCTGTCGGGTGCTTGTGGTGGTTTTAAATGCACTAACAAATCTATGTGCGTTGGTATCCAAGAATTGCTTGCGTAAATATATAATTATCTCCGGTATTTGACGCCTAATTATGCAATGAGCTTTGCAACATTTTCTTCAAACACTTCTTTGGTGATGGACCAAGTCAAAGCTTCCCAATCATTGTGGAAACATGCCCACATCCTTTCATTAGCCTCATATGCTTGCTTGAATTCTTTTCTTCTTCACTTCTCGTTCTCCATCCATTAATGTAGCAATCTTCTAGCTCTTTCAACTTAAGCGGTTGGATTATCCCTTGGCATTTCTTCCGAACATTATTCCATAAGCATGAAAGGTACAAAGAAAGTTTTGCGCGTTAGTAAATACATTCCTTATGAAAACATCAATGCCGCCTCTTGGCCTGTTATCATGACCTTTGGAAGAGCATCCTCCTAAGATTAACTTCACTTGTTCCAATGCCCACACATAGCTTTATTTCAACTCATCATGCAAAAAAACAAAAAGCAACTTCATGGAAAGGTGACTTGGTTGACGTATGACCAACAACGTTCATCAAGGGCATCTCATACTTATTGGTCTTGTAAGTGCAATCCAATATGAGAACTTGTGGAAGCATAACGCCAACTTTACGCATTCGGATGGGCAATAAAAGGTGAGGTCCACATGGCGGAATCTATCCAATTTCTTTTTGCAAGTATATTTCTTCTTTTACGCCCAACCACAATAATTGTTGCATTACCACAACCTACCTTGCAAATCCTTTCTTCTCAAAGTACTTCTCGCTGCTATAGATTTGTTGCAACGTAGTCTTATTATTCTTATCATCCGCCTTCAACTTGCTAAGAATTTTAGAGGGTGCCATACGTGCTCGTGTCATTTTATCTACCTCCGCATATTCATGAGCTTTGAGTCTTCCTCGGCTCTATAATGTCCATGAAGATCCTTTGACGTGGGTGGTTATGGCGGCAATCCATATCTTTATTCAATAGAAAACTCTTTCATCTATGTTCCAACTTAAGACGATCTTGAAAGGACAATTTATCTTCCTTGTTTTAGTCTTATATTTTTTCCCTGTCTTCCCAACATATGGCTTACCTTTTTCTTCACATACTCTTCCCACTCTCTACAAACCATCTCAACCCTCCTTTCGCTTTGTCTACCTTCTTTAACTAGACGCAATTGATTTTCCAAGCATGTTCTCAACCCATTTAACAGCTTCTTCTTTGGTTTTCCACGCCTACATATCCACAAGTACAAACTTAAGTTTTATTAATGATTTTGCATACAACATACTTGAAAATTAATAAAAACATAAACTACGTTAGATACCTCTGCAAGTCAGTTTGAAGTGATCTCTAGTATCTTCATGAATGACATCAATAGGCGGTGGTTGATCATCCATAGTTTCCATTTGAGGAACAATCTACAAGAATATCGCACAAAGTTTTGGGTCGTGTTGGCTCACAATATGTACTCTATGTAAGCCGATCTCTGTGGTTCGGTTTGTTCGTATTTGGAAGATAAAGCCCCGAACTACTTGTCGGTACATGGAATCGGCCGATTGGGAACTAATATTATAAGCCGAACTTAAGACTTGGAAATTTATGAAAACAAAAATATTGTTAGAAGCCCGATAACGTGTAAGACTAACATTACATCGAACTCATATTTTTTTTTCTACTTTGGCTATTATTATCACATCACACAAATGTAACCATGAAAATTATTTGGCGCAAAATAATTGAATGACAATTAATGCCATATATTTCTCTAATCAAGACACCGAATCGTTTTATTTATTATGGTTCTAAGATATATATTATCTCACAACTGCATCTTCATTCCGAACTAGTTGCGTAAATCTTAACTTTTGGTGAAATCAAGCTACAAAACTAAAATTAAACAACTTCTACAAAATGCATATTCGTGGTATTATTAGCATTTAGGTTCCTCATCCATGTACTCATCTTCGGGATTTGGCTCCATAAAGGAATCATCTTGAGCTTGAGAAAAAGTTGAGTTTAGGTAAAATCATTTTCATAATCCAACAAATAAGCCATGTATGGATCTCCATCGCACTGATATGTATTTTCTTAGCTTTATGTGATGAAGATTCACCTTCCTCACTCGAATTTGTATCACACATCTCAATAATCACAAAAAAAAAAAAAAATTTCCTCCTTTCTCCTTCTTCCTCCTTTTTTCTAAAATAACTCACTAACTATCTTTAAAAAGAAAATTATTATCCTAAATTAACACTAAACTAACTACAATCATTAACAACTAATTAATCCGATTAACACTAATTTAACACTAATCTCGGGAGGGTATTTTTGCATTTTAGAAAAAGGGGATAAGGGCAACCCTAAAAATACTATGAGCACCCTTTTTTTTGTCTTATCTCGTATGCCCCCAAATTTTATTGTATGCCCCAAATTAGGGTTCTGAGATATTGCGATGAAGATGCAGTATCAATTGAACCGGACCCTATGCTGCAGTTCACGTTCCAATTGTCGTATTAACCGGGCCTGCACATTGGGCTGCAACTTTGGAACCAGTCTAAGGGTATCTTAGTAAATCATCCAATTCTAGGTTCATTAATTTATAAATCCACTAAGTCGCTTAGTAGTTCGTAATTTTTCCTGACCGGCTGACATTAGTGAAAGACTCAATTCTCTCATGGATTTCTTTCATTGTAGTTCTTGTCTAAAACCAAACTTCCAAAAATAGAATCTATCGGAAAAATAAAAGAAGCTCACAGTTTGAAGTGGAAATGAATCTAAAAAACCAACAATCCTAGTTTACCCATTTAGGGTTTGATTTCATTTTCCACTGCCATTTTCGCTGTATATCTACATAGATCACGATCTTCTTGTTCTTCTTTTTTCAATCTAGTCTAACTAGTCAATGGAAGATCAAAGGTATAATACCTCTTTCTTCTTACTTTCATTTTTACATTTTCTCGGTTTTCGCATTCATCATTACTAATGGAACGACCATTTGCATACAGAAAACCGCTATTGGTACTTAAGTTGCATCGATAGTTTGTCAACTTTAATTCTCACCGAGAAAGAAAAAGAGTCAATAAACCCTCAAGACATATGATGAAGGGTGTCAAAATTGGAGATCATCTATATGCATCGTAATGGAAATGAATGGGTTGGTACGCTCAATCGTGAATGCATTAAAAGAAATTACTAATTAATATATTAAAGGGATGTTGAATCGGAGTTGTTTATATGTTTGCTGATTAACAAAGTTAAGATCAAAAAGAAGTCTCAATCCTCGACAAATGTGTCCAATATGGTTTAACCATTTTTAACAAGGAAGATTATGATGTTCCTTCTCATTGGGAGAAGATCCAAGGGTTTGATATTAAGAAATATGGCTGCGGCATTTGCTTCTCATCCTACAATGAAGGAAACGGATGTGTCTCTCAAGGTTGTAAATGTGAAAGAAATGCTGCAGGTAGCGTCATCACATTACACATTTGCTCACTCCAACAGAGATAGATGCTCTGGGAATTCTCCAAAGCCACCACATTTTAAAACAATTTGTATTCAAAGGGACAAGGCGGTGATGCGAAACCTTTCTTAATTATCATAGAGATATTTTTGAGGAAGAGATCAACAAGAGAGAACATGTTCAAGCACCGGGTTAGATCTATGGCTATGGCGTTAGAAGGATCCAACCACACCGGAGGGCACATTAGAAGTAAGTTTGAGTTTCTGTATCTTTGTTTTATGAAAATCATGTTATGCGGAAATTTGATTTAACTTGCACTTTTTTTTTCTTGAATCGGTTGACCTTCTCACCTCCATACTCGGAGTCAAAACTATTTGCAAGAGACACTGAGAAGATACTCAAGGACCAAAAGGATTGGTTAGATCAATGGGAAAGGGTAATCAACACTAGCAAAGTAGACAAAAGAGGAATCAAGATGGAGAGGGTGAGAGTTTACAATTTCTTCTTTTTGTTGTACTTTACCCATATCTCTTTGTGAGAATGAAGAAACCAAGATTCTCGTTGAAGTAAGCATACATTTGTTCACTGCTATTACTAGATTTTACTAGTCCTTTAATGATCACTTATATATAAATCTTTTTTAGTTTTGGAATCATTATCTTAACCTCAAGCATCTTTATATTTTTCTTTACCTTTTGCTCCTTATGTTTGCTAGTCTAATATTCTCCATATCTTGTGTTTGTAATCAGCTTATTTCATCACATTGAGTTTATTTCTTCCCGTAGATACTATTTGGATACTTGGGGTCAATAAGAGTAGATGTGGCCCCAGCTTCTGTGTTTACGATACATGGGGTCGATAAGAGTTGGTCTATACTTGGCTCCACATGTGATCTTACCATATGCTCAAATTTTCTACTCTCTCGACTGAGATCTTTGTTCTTGTACATAGCGTATTTAGATGGTTTATAGGTCATGAAAATGTTTCAAATACGTAGGCTCAAAACCAACACAAAGAAAATTAGATTTACGTGCTTTATAGCTCTAGGTTGATATCATGTTTTACAAGGTAGTTCAGACCTGGAAGTAGATATTTGGAGTCACATTCTATGGGATTGGCAGGTTTAGTAAGGATATTTGGGTATGACCAAAGTTGTCTTTCAATTTCAAACCCTTGTGTTTTTCTTACGACATTTGTTCTATTGTAAAGAACAAGAGTCCAACCAGGAAAAAATATCTATTCCAGTTCCTTTTATATTATGGTAGAGTTGTGGTTTGCTAAAAATAGATTAGGATGAGATTGAAAAGTGATTAGGAGTGGTCTCGAGCAATATGATGACCAAATCTTGCAATTCTTTGGGTTAAAGAAGTGTAGAAGTCAAACATGAGAGCAAAGAAAAGAGAATCCTAGTCAGCAGTTTTGGATTTAGATTTATACTTTATTTACTCTTTTCATAGTCAAATTTAGTTAGATTTATACTCACATTTTTCATAGTCAAATTTAGTTTGCTTTGATTTCTTTAGGATACTGCTTTCCCCGCTGTTGAGATCTCTCTCTAGATACAAATTTGTTTTAAGTAAGAGTGCTCCCGTCTTCAAAAAAAAAAAAAGATCCTTGTTCTTGGAACCTATCCCCGTTATAAAGCTCAAAACCAATACAGTATAATGAGATTTGTCGCCTTTAGATAATTGACATTCCACAACCGGACAAGCTTATAAGCTAACAATCAAAATTTCATAGGAAAAGCACAATAACATTAAATGATAGCTAAATTTCTATGTCTAATATCTTCGGTGCTCACAAATACATAAAAATGATGCACATCAAACTCTCAGAATATTCACTTGCGTGATCTTGTTAAGTTAATTACGAGACATTTACTTTTAAAATTTTTAGACTATTAAGAAGTTAACCATAACACAATATCCCCTGGATATACCAACACCAACTCACCAATTTTTTTGGTTACACTTCAATTAAGAATAAAGCCTCAATGATTTGATTAAACTACTTACGAAGAATAATGGATACCCATCAATTCTCCATATACTACCTGACAACTTTAGGAGGGCCTATATACGATGACTCATCCATGACTCCTCTTGCAGACTGTCCGTCACAAAGTTTGTCCCAACAAAAAAATCAATTTACAATTTTAGGGAAATTGAGATTGAATTCAATGTAATCAAACAAATTGATCATGAATTTCAATCAAAGGCACTCGGTATCTGAGATTACCAGTTCAAACTTCATAAAATTAGCCACTGAATCGATCAGAATCAATGGATTTCTCAATCATGTTCATTCAAACTTACAAAACTTCCAAATAAAAACTCTTTGCCGATCTTATATGTTTATGTGGTAATCTCTGTATCTGAGTGCCTTTGATTGAAGAACAATCGATCCTTTCCCTTTATCACCAGACTGGAAAAGGAGAATGGAGAGTTTCGAGGAACGGGGACCTACCTAAGGTTGGAGGTTCATGGCGTTCCCTTCAGATGGTTCAATATGATCCCCGTCATCCGATTCTTGCTGAGGTATCACCTAGAAGAGGATGATGTCGGGTTATATGTTACTATACCTTTTCTTTTTTTATTTTCTTAATTGAAGTATGCGTTTTGAAAAGATTTATGCGTTTTCAACTAAAATCAAGTATTCCTTCGTTAACTAAAATCTGTTTGCCAGCATTATTGATCATGTATATATGTTCTTCTTCCAGGCAAGACTTAAGCGACATAACTGGCATATGAAACCTGTTGGGGCCGGAGATCCATCACCGTGTCGCCTGGTTGGAGACGTTACCGACAAAACCTATTTATGCTTTGGAAATCAAAAGCAATGTGTACACTAAAACACCTAAAGTCAATTTGGTGGATAAGAGTGCAAGTGAAGTTTACGGTAGATGAACTTAAAATAAAAAGTGGGCTCTTTAAAAAGTCTTGTACATTACCCGAATTTCTTACAAAAGTGGGCTCAAAGGTAACTAAACTCATCATTTCAAGATTAAATAAATGAAAACCCTAGTAGAGCATACATGCATCCACCATTTACAACTAACAGAACAAGTGAATAGAAGCACCGTAAAAAAAGAAAAAAAAAGAACAAACTATAAGGCAGCGAGAGAGAGAGTAACTGAAAGTGATTGTATATAGGGCTGGAGAAATTCTTGTCTGATGTTATCAATTAAGCTTTTCCATTAGAACTATCGAGACAATGAGGAGGTTTAGGTTTCTAGATTTTCACAGGAGATAGACGGCGGGCAGTATGGAATGGTTGATCATATAGGGATCCAATCAGCCCAAGCCCATTCATTATTTACCACATCCCTAATGGTGTATTGAAATAGTTTTTTTTTTAGATAAGAAGAGATAATATATTAATTAAGCAATATAGGACAACAATTCTACAATTTCATTTTTTCTAAAAACATTAGAAAGTATACTTCTTCTCGAATTTGTTGTCGCATATGCTTCGAGACGTATTGTAGTCTTCTATTCTTGCTTCTTTGCTATTGAATCATTGTAATTAAAATCTCCGTTGATGAATTTTAGTCTAGCTTGAGGAAGTTTTTCAAGAATGGATATTGCTTCTTCTATTGTATTCTCTGCTATCCAAATGATTGTCGCATTTTTGTTGTTAATGTAATTGGAGCAGATAAGTCTTACAAATTGAAATAATAATGCGAGATAGAATATTGTTTTCTACCCATTTTAACGCCTTTACAACTCGCTTTTGATTCTCGTATGTAAAGTCAAGATGCCCAAATCCGAACTGCGAGAAATATGAAAAAGCTTTTGTTCTACGTGAGAAAAGAATGAAAGCATAGCCCATAGAGAAATTTTCTTTGTTAAAGGAGGCATCTGAGAAAATTATCCAGTCTGATGTGAAATTGTTCCATCTATTAGTAGGAACTCCTTTATTTCGACTTGCTCCCCTAAAGTTTCCATTGATCTACTGATCTTGTATAAACTTCTTCTTTTCATATGTGATTAAAAAGATTATATCGTGACTTCGTTTTTATTTTTGAGAATCTTTATATTTTTGAGATTCAATCATACGTGGAATCGTGGATCAAGAATCATAGTAAAATTATAAAACGGTTTTAATTCAAGAAAAAATATTGATGCAAAGGTATGTGAATTTTATTAACTTGTAATATTCAAAATATTTAATAATAACCAACTTTCAATAATATTAGGACTATGTAAACAAACTTTTGAGATTCTAAATTTTCTAGTCAAGCAGTCAACAATAATTTAATATATACTCTAGAATCGCAGAAATATAACTCTTATTGATTTGGTTAGAGGAACCATATGTCTTAGTTTAAAATTGTGGCTAATGTGATCGGGCATAGGTTTTTTTGAGAGTTGATTTTGTTAGTAATTTGGGAAGGATATTGGATGAGGGTTGTTTTGGAGGAATTGTAAAGTATTTGATGGAGGATGAAGAGAAAGCAATGATGGATTCCAACGTAGATGAAACTGCAAACCACCCTTCAAAATTATTTTCAAAGCAGGTAACAGAAGATGGGAGATTGATCTCATTTCTTAGATTAGGTCGATAATAGAATATTGATGTAAAATCCATTGGCATTTGACAGCTTTGGTGGCACAGAACTAATTTCTATTATCCACAAATTTCCATACACTTTTACCACAAACTCACCTTTTTTTTGCGCTTCAAACATTAAGAGTTGTAAGCCGGTGGCAAGAGATATGGAAAAAGTTGCACTTATGGATCCATGAGCATGATACTCAAAGTGAGAGTTATTGGGGATGAGGAATGTTGTTGCTGCAAGAAAATTTGAAGAATTTTTCTGATCCGACATAACGATTATTCATGATTAGGAAAGGAAACGCAAGGAAACGAAAGGAAAGCTAAAGACAAAATGAAAAGGAAGGCTATAGACTTAAAGAGAAGGGGGAAGCGAAAGACTAATGGAAATTCTAGGGCTTTAGATCCTAACAGGGATGAAGTATAATGGTAAAGGAGAAAGGTTTCGGAAAGAGAGAAACTCTCGCATGTTTCTTTGTAGTAATTGCCAATGTTATAGTAAAAATGTACATTTTAGAGCATTGAGGTCCATCAAGCTGTACCATATTACGATATTCTCAAAGATACAATTTGGACTACATGTATATAGTAGCATTGAGGAGTGTTAGGACAACATATATAACATAGAGTTTTTGAATGTTCTAGAATGTATCAGGAAAAGAGTCTGTATTCTAGGAAGTCTTGCTTAGGAAATACTTGCAATGCAAGTCATTATCATCTATATAAATAGATGTTCTTACATTACGATAATACATAGAAAAGAGATTAATAAAATCAGTTTCTCTCAAACCCTTCTTTTTATATCTTAACCTAAACCTAGACTTAACATGGTATCAGAGCAGGCTATTTGTGTCGAGTCATTTGACTGTATATTTACTCCGCATTACCCGATTTAATTGTCCACGTGTTAGACCAAACGAGGCTACACGTGAGGGGGCGTGTTATAACTCTATGGGCCTCTACGCATAGACCCAACAAGGCTACACTTGGTATCATCCTTGTTTCGATTCTCCATGTCTTCCGGCAATTGCTTCTGGGGTATCAACCGCTCTTAATTTATCTCAATCCATGATGGCTTCTTCTGTTTTCTCTCAACCTCATCATATTATTAATGTTAAACTTGATGAAACCAATTATTCTTTATGGCGTGCTCAATTTCTCCCTTATCTTCAAGGCTATGAACTAGATGGTTATGTTACCGACGCAAACCCTTCTCCCTCTCCTACTCTTCCCAACAGTTAAGACCCTAATCCAACCTATGCTCCCTGGCTCAAACAAGACCGTATTCTTCTCGGATGGATTTTCTCCTCTTTAACTCCTCTGTCCTCGTGAAGTACATCGCCTCACAAGTTCTCATGCTGTTTGGTCTTCCCGTGAATCTCTTTTTGCTTCAAAATCAGATGCGCATATTCATCACTTGCAATGCGACAAAGGGTCTCTCTCTATGAGAGATTACATTGATCGAGCTCAGAATATTGTCGATAACCTACCGCTGTCACTGAAACTATATAGTTCTTGGAACTGAACTGTGCCTACATACTAGTCGTGGTTTAGATACTTATGATTCCATTTGCTACCTCTTTCACAACTTAGAGACTATGAAGCTTGGGACTTCATCACGTATCTTCTCACTTTCGAGTTACGTGGTTGAATAACAAATAAACTCTTAAGTGCTCAACCTGTGGCTAATGTCGCATCTTCTTCGCTATTTCCAAAGAACCTTGACTCTACCGCTTCTTCCGGGCACAGTGAAGGACAACAAACCGGTAACACTCGTTCTTTCTGACTTTGTCGCCTCATGGATAAACCCCGACATATAGCTCCTCTGCTGGAAAAGAATTGACCGCAACTTCCGTCTGCAACCACCTCGGCGCAACCTTCTTGAAGCTGCTCCATCTTCTGTTTGCTCCTTCGTACTTACTCGGCTCAAACACCCAGTCAAATTACTTCACCTTGGATCCCGAGCAATGAGCAATGGATCATATCACCAACGACTCTATCACACTCTGCACCTTTTAACCGAGTCGATGGCCTGATCCAAGTGAAATTGGGTAATGGTTCTTCAATACCAATATCTCATATCGTTCTTTCTATTCTCGGGTACCCCTGATCGTAAGTTGCATATTTACAATACGATTTATACTACTTAAATTTCTCACAATTTGTTATTTGTCTCTCATTTAACAACCGATAATAATGTATTATTTGAGTTTCACCCTGATTTGCCTTTCAAGGATCGATGTCGGGAGAAGTTCTTCTCGCGCGCATTAGGAAAGGTGGTCTCTATGTAACTTGACACTTCATCAACCTCTCCAATAACCTATGTTGGTGAACGTACTGTTTACACAATTGGCACTCTAGGTTAGGCCATCCTATGATACGTATTATGGTCATATTATTTCTTAGATTTCCTTTCATGTCTCTAGTAATACTATCGCTTTTGCTCTCATATACATGAGATCGTCGAAGTCATAAATTACCTTTTCTCTTCCGGATCACGACTAAATATTTGAATCCTTTTAGATTTGATCGTCTCTGATGTTTGGGGACCTTCACATATTTTATCTAATGAAGTTATCGATATTATGTTATTTTTATCAGTACTTTAGCCATTTTACTTGGATGTTTTCTATGACTCATAAGTCCGATGTCTCTTTCTTTTTCTTATCTTTCAAAACATGTTGAGAATTTTGTTTAATAGCAAAATCAAAATTTTCAGAATCCGATAATGCTCTGCTGAATGTCGTAAGCTCACCTTACCTTGACAACATGGCATTTTCATCATTTCTCTTGTCCACATACATCTCGAACAAATGGTGTAGTTGAGCAAGACAACTTCATATAAGAAAAATCAATTCTCACTTCTTTTTTGTCTATGGCATCTTTCCCATCCTCTTCTTTGGTATGATGCTTTCTTTACGACATGCTATTTGATGAATCATGCTCCATCTTCTGCTCTTAACAACATTTCTCCTATGAAGTTTTGTTTGGAAATCCACAGTTAACCTCGTTCGTGTTTTTGGATGCTTATGCTATCTCATCTCCGTTCCTATGGTTCTCATAAGATGGAACCATCATCCTCTGCATGTGTTTTCATAGGTTATAGTCCCATTCACATAAAAGGTTATAAAATGCCTCCCAGCATTCCCTCGGGTTTTGTATTTATGTTGAGGCGCCAGTATGACTTTCGATGAGACTGCTTTTCCCTTTGTTGCACCGACGACACCATCTTCAAGTGTTTCCTAATGATCGAGTAAAATCCTCACCTTTACATGTCATTAAGTTCATATAAGCATCACCCGAGTTGTGCCTTCCAGGTATCTCCCACGAACGACGTGCACCTATCGTCATCCAACGTGGATTCTTGATGAGAAGCGGAGCTTACAATGAAAATAAATTGAAATTGATGAATTGAAAAAGGATAAATAATCAACCAATTTAGTTTTTTCTACCCTTTGAATAAAGGAAGAACTTTAATAATGGAGATTCTTCTCAACAATCTCACAATTTCTACCCAATTAAATCGAAAACTATAAGATTATGAGAGGCATCTAGTTGATACTCTAGAATTAGATGATCTAATTCCCCACTAGAGATAACAATTAGGTTTTAAAGAAGAGACAACTCTCATCCTCACACAATGTTCTAAAACTCAAAACTTCCAACTCCTTTAGCCTTATAGTCTTCTAATTTATACTAAAGAGAGGCATACTTGGCATATTCAAAGTAATTTGATGGACTATAAATGGTGCTTCATTATCGATATGGGACATCCACAATACATCAATTCTCAAGCTTATTCTATATCTATTACCGCGATCTCCAATCGAAACACTTCTAAATAAATTACCTTTCGAAGCTACATGTTTCTTAATTTGAACCATTTAGGTATTATCTTATAAGTCAGCTTTGCATCACCAAAGTGCACATACTCCAACTAGTTGATGCTCCACCAACCCAGCCTACTTCACTCGACTATACCTTCTCCAGATACTACTCCTTGACTACGGGCATTCTTCGTCATCCCATGATAACTACAGGAAAAGATGGTATTTATGCTTCAACTCTAAATATGACTAGAGCAGATTTTGAGCCAACTTCTATTCTCAAGCTCAAACTCGATCAAACCGCGTCAGCATCCACACCGGTATAATGCACTACTAAAATGATACGTGGATCTTGGTACCTTATCATCCATCCGCGAATATTATTGGAGATTGCAAGTGGTTTTGCGTATCAAACATGTAGGCGATGGAACTATTGAACGTTATAAAGCCTTCGGTTAGTCAGCCAAAGGTTATAATCAGCAAGAGGGTGTTTGATTATGGAGAGACATATAGTCAATTGTTAAACCTTGCAAACACGTATTATTCTTGCTACTGGCTCTTTCTCATAATTGGTCTATTAATCATTCGATGTTCAAAACGCTTTTTGCATGGAAATCTTGATGAAGAGGTT